>AP028450.1:7541257-7662760 GCA_036509395.1 Antheraea yamamai
TTTACATTTTGGTTTTAATAATCAGGTTACCCAATCGTCTAAAGCTGTGATTCCCAAAGTTGTCGATATAGCTACCCAGGGATCTATGAACGCTAGCGGAGGGACCAATGTTAGCGGAAAAAAAATTGGGGTGATACGTAAATAAGGGTCAATGATAATGATCTCATTTAAGCAGGTCGTGGATTTAATTTTGGATTTCCATGAACGAAACGATACATATACATGTTCTGTGTACTTAAATACTGCTTAATTATAATACGGGGACATATTTATCATCAGAAATCATAAAACCACCTTTTAAAATATATTTGAAGTCGAGGAGCTGGTAAAAAAATCAATATCTGGTAAGAAGTGAGTCTATAGCATAAACGAAAAATATGCCAAGTGGTCTAGTAGACAAAATAGTTTGGGGACCTAAGATCTAAAGTATTGTATTTAGAATCTGCTTGAATTCTATAACCAATATATTTTATGCAAGTTTCTTGTATTTTTGTTCTGATGTCGACGTGTCCTTGGATGTGTTTTTGTTTCACGTGCTAATAAATCGGCGTATAGTCCCAAGATAGATTGATTTAGTACGTCGACTACAATAACATATGTTGTATGAGAGCTATGGAGCAATAGAAATGGGTTATATAACTTGCAAAAGGCAATGAGGTTAGAAAAATAACTTATTTAGGGTAAAGGTAATTATTTTGAGAATGCCATTTGTGATTAATTCGATTATTTCATTATTTTTCACGTATAACTAATATTATATGTAAACGCCTATGTGAGCTTGTTTATTTGTTTCTTACGATTTCAGGCCTTTACTACTGAACTAATTATACAATTTTACATACACGTTGTCAGAGCTACAAATGATATAGAGTATTATACCTTTCATCCCACAAAGAGTACAAGTTACAAGGGATAGGTCAGAATCTACATCTGGCGTTTTGCTTAGTTGATAACGTCTTCAGACACCGCATCGATGGACTTCAGACACCGCATCGATGGACGTAGTTCGGAATCCTAACAACTGAGTCGGAACTTTTCGTGAAGGCTAACATTACGATGAAACTATAGCATGTTCGTAGGGTTATTTCTAAGTCCGCCTGGCTAGATACCACTCTTCACGTGGAAAATCTAACGCCAAGCACCTGTTGGTGTGTTCCGGCAGCTGCACTTCAGAGCCATTCGCCTCTAAGTTTAAAGTGTTATCCATTTGTTCAGATGAGGTTGTGGTCCGATGCTAAAACTTATAAAATATTAAGAAAAAAGGGTGCGAAGCCGCTGGTAAAAGCTAGTACTCTGTATATATTATTTTTTACGTTTCACACAAGAAAACATGGTGCTGTATCTGACGGATTGCACGATGCAATCTAAAAGCAACAGCTGCCATCGTGATATCTGTAATCTATATGCGGTTGTCGCTGTCATGCCGGCCTGCGGGCCTTACCGTAGTTCGATACATATGATACTGATACGGGTCAAATTAAAAGTTAGTCACTTTGACTGCTTTATCATTCTGCACATGATGATAGCGAACTCTTCGAGTACAGGCATACCACCATCTCGCATGATTACTGGACGTATTAGGGCTGGTACTGCTATCCACCTCATGTATGGTAAGTAAACTATGTCAACAATCAAGTCGGACATTACAAGTAGTTAAGTACCCTAACGCTCGGGATTTTTTTTTAAATATAATGGGCTTGAGTATATTATAGTATACGATACCCTCATGTTTATAAATTAGAGATAATGTGCTTCCTTACGATACAGCTGCAGGGTCAAAGGTGAACCGTTTTTTTTTTGTTAGTCTGTTCTTCACGGTCACTATTGTACGTATGTTTTATGTTCACAATTATAGTGAATGAATCATTATTTTGTTTATTTAAAACTAGCAATCGTCGAGTAGTTGATCTACGAGTATAAAAGAGGTACAAAGTTTTTTTCATTGCTACTGGTTTTGGATCTCGTTACTTGTGTCTTTTTATTTTTTTTTCTAAATGGTAAATATTCTTGTGTACTGACTGTTGTTCGTAGCTCCGAAATGAGATCTATCGCTCGGGAAAAGTACCTACATTTTTCTGGATATAAGGTATTTTATGAGCTTATGATACATACATACAACTTTTCATGACGTTTGTTTGAGACGTTTGGGCGTGAAAGTGTAAGGAACAAACTCACTTTCACATTTATAATATTAGTTACGATTGTTTAAATGTTGTAAATTGTGGACGTATGAAGTGTAAGATATGGTGAGTAGAGATTTATAAAGACTTCGACCCGTCGATGGTTCGGAATATAAAAACTATTTCCAATAATTTTTTAATTGATATACTAAAGCTCCGCATCAACAGATGATCGAATAAATCAAATCAAGATATGAAAGTTATTTAACTAGGGGAAATGTTGAGTATGAAGGTTTTCGGATGTAGGCGTAAAGGAAGACAAAATGATGTGCGTATAAAAGGTGTGAATACTGAGATGACATCTCCTGCTTAGGTGGGATAAGGGTGAGAGGATGATAACTAAAGCTCATCAATAGCTATTTAAAAAAATCGGTTGAGAAACAAAGTAGGAAGATGCAGCTTAACAGTTTCGTCTATGCCTATTTATAAGATTTTAATTCTATTAATATAGGGTAACTTATTTAAAATCTATCGTTATTTTCTAGTATTGTTAGTCATCAAATTATATACCTATACACCTTAACCTAGATACAACTGATGCATACGATTGTATACTATGAATAAAATCAATAACTAGACAGGCACATTTACTAGATACAGGCGGTATAGTTAGATATCTATGTCGATCAATGTCGTGGCGTATACAATGACAATGGGTTGTCGCACGGACGATCTTATAAGTACGCTGTGAATGTTGCATATTAATATCAAGTTGCTTCTGTATAGGATTTAATTTTTTATCATTAATTAATTTCATATCTTACTGTTAGAGATTTGTCAAAGTTCCGCTGTGGTACAAAATAGTACGACATTTATTCATTCACTAGCTTCTGCCCGCGACTTCGCCCTCGTGGAATAGTTACTTTGAGCTAATGATAACACGCGGCAGAAGCTTTCAAAAGGAAAAAGAAATCCCGATTTTTAAACATTCTTCTTTGGTGCTCCGCTCCTATTGGTCTGAACGTGATGATATATAGCATATAGCCTTCCTCGATAAATGAGCTATCTAACACTGGAAGAATTATTCAAATCAGACAGTAGTTCCTGAGATTAACGCGTTTAACCAAACAAATAAACCCTCTAGCTTTATATTAGTATAGATTTCATGACGGCCAGGGTACAGCACGAGAATGACTTTGCAGGCTAATTTTCGGTAACTAGCGTTGTCAAACAAGGCTGTGTTATGGTTCCCATCTGTCTTTGCCCTTTTACTTTGCCTTCGTGCGTGTGGTCACGAAACTGGGCAGATAATCCGTAGTATTCCAACGTCCTTGACAAAAATATTGATACACGAGCTCTCTATCATAGATGTTCTTTATTCTGATAACATCTGTTTGATGGCCTATGATGTCAGCAACTCGCAGTGTTTCTTGAATCGTCTTAATGAGTCGTGGCAAAGTTCGGCTTGATCATTAGTTTATCTAAGAAGCAAGCGCATAAACTACCTACGCGCGGTGTGACACCAGACCTAGTATCGTTGTCTATGAATGGCAAAACATTGAAGGTAGTACAACCTTTTCGGTACTTCGGCAGTTTTCTTTGTAATGATAACCGCTTTCACTATTATTTGGTGTAATAAAAACCGAGAAGCCTGAATATCTCTATGAAAAACTACTTTGGGCAAGAGATCAAAATAGTTATAGAACCAGAGCTTCGAAGTATATGTTATGTACTCATCGGCATGCTACCACCTCATTTCGGGGTAGTTTTAGGTTCGCTACTACTAGGTGCTGGAACGACCTGCCCCCTCCAATGCGCAATCTCAACGCGGTGCTTACATTTAAAATTCATTTTAAAAAGTTTTTATTAGTATCACATTGTTTGTAAATTAAAGGTTTTGCATCTAATTTTTGTTGGATATATATTTGAATCACGCCTGCAATTGCTTCTCTTATATGTTGTTTTTATGTATCCTACTAATTTTATTTATTTCCCTTGTATACAATATGTACAATATTATTTTTTTACGTTAGGTATTTGTTTTCCCTATATAATTCTTAAATATTAATATTAAATAATTCTTAATATTAAATATATTTCATAATTTTAATTGATATCGCTCCGTGACTTGCATTTGGTGCCAGCTGAAAATCAGCGCTAAGTGTTTCTTATAACGCTTTAGCATATGCTGAGCTGGATTCCATTTCGTAATGCTGCGATGTGCATTCTTTTTTATCCACTGTATATTTGTAAACAATGCATTATGAATAAAATATTTCTTTCTTTCTTTCTTTCTTTCTTTCAAGCCGAAATTTCCTCACGCCTTAACAAAGCTGTGACACTTTTTGGAAAATTATCTAAAAGAGTTTAGGTCTCTTACGATTTACGATTGCACACTAAGGTCGCTTTGTTTAAGGCAATAATTTTACCTATCTTGTTGTATGCAACTGAGAATTGGTGTCTTTATAAGGGTGATAAAAAACGCCTTGACTATTTTTATATGAGGTGCTAAAGATCAATACTTTGTATAAGATGGCAGCAACGAGTTCCATATACAGAAGTATTAAGAAAGACGGAGATGTGTGGCATAGACTCCTTGCTTATAAAAGGTCAAATAAGATGGTGCTGATATCTTGTACGTAAGACTGCTTAAAGCTGTCTTCTACTCACAACTGAGGGAAGGAAGGAGGGAGGGCGGGAAGCAGACTAGCGCTATCTAACTGTATGTGATATAGCGTGTTAGGTTCGAGAAGGGCTCACCCAACAGGGATGAGAAAAGCGCAGCTCTGTTCATAAGGCTGTTACTAATTTTGGAGAAAAGAGAGACTAGATCTAGATGCGAAATGTCTTATGGTTAAAACTCGTCCGAAGCTTTCCTACACGTATAATACTGATGGTCGATTGTAGTGTTCCCACTGCAAAAAGATCTTTAAAACAAAATTTGGCTTCCATGCTCATAATATATGAGTCAAGTCGTTTTCTATAGTCCACAATTTGTCACGGATCTAGTAATAGGTATATCAATTATATTTTACTATGTTATGTAGAGACTATTATTGCCTCCTTCGATATATTAGTTCATATCGAATTATGCACGTCACAATGTGAATTGAAATTGTTTACAATTGTTTATTAAAATAATAACCTCACGAGGAATAAAATCCTAACTAATACTATAAATACGAATGTAAGTTTGTTTGCCCATTTTGTTAAGTTTTCATGGCTTAACTACTCAAGCGATTATCATCATATATTGCGTACACGTTGTTAGGGATACAGAAAAGGATTATAGGGTACCTTTCGTCTAGAATTAATTGTAATTAATCAAAGTTACGTGAGCGAAGCCGCGGGCAACAAACAGTAGATTATAAACATGAATGTATCGCGTACTAATATGAGTATATACTGTGACACGATTTTTTTAGTAGGTAGGTAATAGAAAAGATTAGGACGTCTGCAATCATGATTAATATAATTAGCAATTTGTTTAAATCATTATTAATTGTTATTTGCGATAATAAATACGTTATTTGTCTATATTCAAATTAAGTTAATCTCTTTTAAATCGGTTCTCACGTTTTGTTAACCGCTAATGTGTTTATTAACAGTAAATCGGTCGTGAGATGTCGAGAAGAAATTCATAAGGCATACTTAAATTAATCTAGTTTTATCGGTCAGTTTTGTTGGAACTTTATGGATTTTTCGCGGTAAAATATTATTCCATATCGTATATAAATTAATTGAATTCGAATTTTAATATTGATGTGTACAAAAAATGCAATTATTGAATATGAAATATAACAATAACTTTATAGGTGTACTAGTAATAGCCCGCGACTCCGCACGCTTTTTTATGCAGTAATTATTTTCGTCTTGTTATTTTAATTATTTATTTAAATATAGGTAGGTATATTTTTGTATTACTGATCTATTTTCTAAGGAAACTTGTTTCCCGTGTACAATACTTCATGAAAATCGATATTTTTTTATTTTTCTAGTAGTATTTTCGATAATTCTTGTATTTTGTCAATTGAAAAAGGACATAATTTTATAAAAAGCGGCCAATTCGGTTATTAATGAAATCCTGGTAAAGATTTAACGCCATATGCGTGATTAGTGTCCCTCGTAAAATCCGTGACTAAATTTTGGGAAAAAATTAAAAGTTCAGATAAAAGTACAGATTTATTAATATAGATGTACCTTCATCCGATGAAAAATACGTAATATATATTTTATTTATTAATGGTAAGTGATATATAGTAACTGAAAGCCTATGACTATCTAAAACCTTAAAAAAGACCATATTGCTGTCTAAAGATATCTAATACGAATGGTCGGAGGACAATGATGGCCAGTTTGGAACGCACCCTGTGTGTGCTTAAAATTATACATATTGGTACACAATAATGTAATGGGACCTGGTAGGAACTGGATGACCGCGCTGCAAGGAGGCGGTAGAGGCACGCTGAAGGTATTACTGGTTTCAGCATGAATGGGTCGGCTCGTCCGGGGTAGTATCAACCACCCTCAGAAAAACACCGACGTGAAGTAACAGTGCTTGTATTATTGCGTTTCGTTCGGTCAGTGAGAGCGCCGGAGGTCCACCTCTCCTCCCCACACAGGCTGGCAACGCACTTGCCACTCCCCTGGTGTTGCTAGGGTCTATGGACGGTGGTGATCACTTAACATCAGGTGACTCACCTGTTCGTTTGCCTCCTATGATATAAAAATAGGAGTCGCGACGTTTGGCTTTCTCTGGAGGAGGCCTTTAATCGAAGATGGGTCCACGAAACTACTGATACATATATAGTAGTATATTAATAATGTAACGATTAGTGGAATAAACAGGTTTTTTTTATTATTTATTTATTTAATGTAATGGGTCAATCAAAATGTATTCTCTCCGTCCGTATTTCAGGAATCGTCCTCGAGCACGTCATCACGCCACGGTGAACGCTCCCATCACGTCAAATCCCACTCCAGGGATCTGGGCAACAGTCCTCTCTCCGCAAACACGACCGTGAACAGCTCTAGAGAGTGAGAATACAATGTTGTTTTCTTGTTCCAACTGATATAATAACTGAGACAGTATATTTTATTTTAAACAAGGTTATTAATGAAGCACAACTCGGCTTTTTTCCAGCTTACTGAATCCATACGTTAGCGATTTTTATATTGCTTAAATTCTTCTTTACGATCTCGACTGACTTTCGTTTAATAAAACCATGGAACGGTTATAGGCGCGTTTGTTTGTATATTTAAAATATCAATAGAAACTTCAATAGAGTGTAAAGAGTAAATACTTCTTGTTTTTATCGTCGACGACCTTTAAGGTCATAAACCGGATTGTGTTTTAGCAATTATAATGCAGCTTAGTCTTCTTTTTGATTTTGACTGACTGGATTTTCGTTTAATAAGACAATGTCTACTATATGTAAAGGTAATCTTTAAGGGTGAGTTTGTTTGTTTATTTAAAATATCAATATAAACTTCAATAGAGCGTAAACCGTAAAGACTTCTCATTTTTATCGTTGACTACCTTTATGGTCATAAAACCGGATTGTGATTCTGCAATTTTAATGTAGCTTAGTCTTCTTTTTGTTTTTGACTGACTAGACTTTCGTTTAATAAAACTGTGTTTTCTATATGTAAAGGTACTCTTTAAGGGCGAGTTTGTTCGTTTATTTAAAATATCAATATAAACTCCAATAGAGCGTAAACCGTAAAGACTTCTCATTTTTATCGTTGACGACCTTTATGGTCATAAAACCGGATTGTGATTCTGCAATTTTAATGCAGCTTAGTCTTCTTTTTGTTTTTGACTGACTAGACTTTCGTTTAATAAAACTGTGTTTTCTATATGTAAAGGTACTCTTTATGGGCGAGTTTGTTTGTTTATTTAAAGTATCAATAGAAATTTCAACAGAGTGTAAACAGTAAAGACTTCTCGTTTTTATCTTTGATGACCTTTAAGGTCATAAACCGGATTGTGACTTTTGTACAGTCGATGGTATGTTTTTATATTTTATAAGTTTTAGTATGTGACGAGAATCTCGCCTGTTGTTAAGTGACGATGTGGTTTCAGATTGTAAATACGATAAATCTAGAGAGGAACTAGTCTCTAATGAAGTTGTCGGAACAACACACCTATAGAAGCTTGGCCACAGATTTGAAGGTTGTAGCTAGACAGGCGGAATAAGAAAAAGCCTTAGCATCATGCTATGGTTTCACTACAGAAAGCTCCGGCACATTGGCAAGGCTTTCAACCTACGACGATACAATTACATTGAGCCATCGTCACTTCAGAATATTAGTTATGCGTGACGTAATATGTCAATTACTAAAACATTCTGGGTAAAATTGTTACGAGGTTTCTTTTGTGCATCCCAGCTAGTAATATAATTATTTTCAATAAATAATGTAATGACAACATAATTAACATTTCCTATAAATTGTGATCACTTTGGCTAAGAATTGTAATTATCTTTATTTAGGAACTGTAATTAACTTTATTTTGGAAGTTTTTAATTTACTTAACTTAATAATTTTATAGTTAACTTAATTAATTATCTTTATTTATGAAATGTAATCAATACTGTTTAGGAAGTGTAATTACCTTTATTTGAGAAGTGTAATTACATTTTTGATTACGGAAGTAAAAATTGTTTTTACAGACTAGAAGACTCTCCCCAGAAAAAGATTTTGTCAGGTTTGATCGGTCCGGGCGACTACGCCGGCGCAGTGTACAGCCCCAACGTTTCGTACTCGCTCTCAGATGAATATGGATCACCGGCATATAGAGGTACTTTAAAAAATAATGCAATACCTTGCTATAACGTGGTACATAATGATACTTTCTTTGTCCAAAAGTTCAAATTTAACCCTTTCAAACAGAGGTATACTTAAAAATGATGTATGCATAACAAACAAAAACTGTTATTTTCGCGACTTTTTAGTTGATAGAATAACTAATTTATATGACAAAAGCAGTTTGATTACAGAAATGAAATACGTAATTAGGATTTTTTTAAATAATTTTTTTTTTTTTTTTATACTTTCAGGTCAGGATGGTGACTATAATAATCAAGGTATTTGTGCGTTTTTTTTTAATTATTTTAATTAGTACCAAGTTTTGCAAGAAAAGCTGCAGTTTCGTTATCTCGATTGGAATAATATCTTTTTAAGTTGGTTCACTGTGTTTTGTTATTGATAAATAGAGAAATTTGTAACTTAACGTATTGTAAAATATCGAAACATTACCAATATAAATAAATACTAGGAAATAAAGTAAAATGTATATAGAATATAATAATATTTTGTTATTATAAATAGATGTCATTATTTATTGATATTACCGTAACAATGAGGTAAACTGTATGTTTTAAGGAAGTCACCTCTGAAACTACTGTTCCCTTAGAAATAAACATTACTTGAATACTTTTATTATAATTTTGTTGTTAAATTGCAATATAAAATTAATTATAATAAAATATGACCTAGTGACCAGCGAGATATAACAGGATATTAGAAAAGATAGTATAAAAACTTTTTCAACGCACCGTCTTAGGTGTGCCGATTCTACCACGATTCATCGAACGGGTCTGGTAAAAAGACGAACTACACTTGACCATTTATATAAGTAGTTTCCACATTAATTCCCTATTACTATTATCATTTCCTAAACCATGGGGTTTTGCTCGTGTTGCAACATTTATATTTGACTTATACCTCGGGAACAGAACATTTTTTTTCTGAAATACCCTTCTTCTTTAATTTATGCCGTGTGTAGCAGATAGTGTCATGTAGATATAGAGTGTGCGCTCTCTGTGGCAGATAGTGTCATGTAGATACAGAGTGTGCGCTCTATGTGGCAGATAGTGTCATGTAGATACAGAGTGTGCGCTCTCTGTGGCAGATAGTGGCATGTAGATACAGAGTGTGCGCTCTCTGTAGCAGATAGTGTCATGTAGATACAGAGTGTGCGCTCTCTGTGGCAGATAGTGTCATGTAGATACAGAGTGTGCGCTCTCTGTGGCAGATAGTGTCATGTAGATACAGAGTGTGCGCTCTCTGTGGCAGATAGTGTCATGTAGATACAGTGTGCGCTGTCTGTGGCAGATAGTGTCATAAACCAAGGAGACCGGTTAAAAATGTAATTCGAAAACGAAGATAATTCATTTGTGTTCAGACCGAGTTGTTATATGTTTCCCATAAATATACATATAGTCAAACTTAGATACATATTGATTAAGAAATGGACAGTCTGATTAAAGATTGATTTTGTTAATTTTAATAACTAACGACAAGACATGTAAAATTAAAGGGTTATTATTCACTAAAGCTAAAATGTACTTTTATTTGTATCACTGACAACGAGTATGTAAAATTACATTGTAGGTCAGTCCTGTAGTTAATACGTGAAAGTGTAACAAATAAACAAACACACATTCACATTTGTTATATTAGTCAGGATTATTTATATTATATGTGCGTAATTATCAAATACTAGTTTGTAACAAACATTCGTTTTCCTCATTATATGTATCAATTTAATTAATTGGATTCATGTAACTTTGGTTCAGTATTTATTATAAATCTGTTTGTAATTGGACTATACAATTGTTTTGATTTAATTTATATCTGAAAATATAATTTGTTCTTATCTCTCGGTTTACTAATAACAATATTCCTAATAAACAAATCTACGCTGTAGTTAATTAAAAAAAAAATTTATTCTGATCAATATTGTATGGGTAAAGCACATATACTAGGATACTGTTCCATATGTCGTGATATTTGTTAATTCGTATGTTACGAATGATAGTGATGATGTCACAAACGAATACAGATGAATGCGACGGCAGCAACGTTTCTGCGAAGGCTGTGGCGGCTATTGCGCACTTGAACAGCAAGATTGAAAGGACAAAGGACCTCATAAGGCTCGAACAGACAATACGCGATGGTGAGACCTTTTTTCCATATCTTATAATCTGAAATTACTTGTTAAATTGACGTAGATTGCACGTATTAATATATTTTTAGTACAAAGAGAAAATCGTTCACCGATTGTTACAGTATTTCTGCAGTCGGCCACCATTATAAAATGGTTTAGCATGCTATCGTCCTTACGACATACTGTTTAGCATGCTATCACCCCTGCCACATACTGTTTAGCATGCTATCATTACATCCACATACTGTTTAGCATGCCATCACCCTTACCAGATACGGTTTAGCATGCTATCATCCTAACTACATACTGTTTAACATGCGATCATCATGACCACATACTGTATAACATGTTCTCTCTCTAACCGCATTGTTGCGTTTATTATCATTGGTGGAGATTTAGGATCATCAATCAATAAGAAGTAATTGTATGATTTCAATATATATTATTAAATGCTCATGCTTATCCTTATACAGATAATGTAAACGAATACCTGAAGTTAGCAGCGAACGCGGACAAACAACAGTTGCAGCGCATCAAAGCGGTTTTCGAGAAGAAGAACCAGAAGAGTGCGCTTTGTATCGCTCAACTACAGAAAAAGCTAGAAGGCTACAATAAAAGAATTAAAAATTGGGAGGTATGAGAATGAGACCTGGGTTTAAGCCAAAGCGAAAAGCGATAATATAGTGAAGCTTAGAGTATAATAAGTAATAATTTTATTCGACATTTTTCAACAAACTAAATAATAAATAACAGTTCATAAAATTTTATTAATATTTGTGAATAATGGCCTACGAATGTCTTTTTTCGTACGCTATGATTGTTATTGGGTTAGTTCTACTTTTTCTTGCTTCTTTGACAATCAATCCTTTTTACTGAAGATTAGCTTTTGCATGTAGTTTTGAAGCCACCATTTTATTAGTTCATTGAAATGATTGCAAGGAACTAGTAATATTCATTACCATTACCTACTCGACAATGGTTAGAATAATGTACTAAAAGAATGTACCAAATATCGGTTCCGATATTTTCGATTGCTTTATGCTTGTTAAATATTTAAAATATTATGGATGGAAGTTTAACAATAGCACCAGGGACATAGGAGTTGAGGAGTAACAGGCTAGCATGGTCTGGGTATATTATTAGAAAATATGAAAGTAATGTAACTAGAAAAGTTTTGAGTATAAAAATGGACGAATATAGAAGTAGAGGAAGACCGAAAAAGGTGTGGATAATGTTTGTGCCACATAATGGCATTTCTCTATTATCCTATATATTGTACTAGTTATATTTCACTTCTGCCTTATCGCACTTAACTGTGGTTGTCTGGGAATCTGCACGACATTACGGACAGTATACGCGAGAGGACGCCACAACCGCAATAATATTGTACAACCGTAATAATATTGTACATCCACAATAATATTTAGCAACCGCAATAATATTTGGCAACCGCAATATTATTTTGCAACCGCAATAATATTTTGCAACCGCAATAATCGCAATAGTTACCAAAGGCCCCGTAATAATTCGTGCTGATGGTCGTAGCGTATCCCCAGCACCAAGAACAAGGAGGCAGAACTAAGATCAGTTCTGAAGTCAGGAGTAAGGTACCAGTGGATTTTGTGAAGAAGGCGTGTATAAAAGGTGTGAATACTGAGATGACATCTGACAGGGGAGAGTGGAACAGGAAAACATGTTATGTCGAACCTACTTAGGTGGGATAAGGGTAAGAAGATGACTGTGATGAGTTATTTAATAGATATTATTTACAGCAACACGGGACAAGCGGTCAGGCGCACCGGCAACCGAGAGAAGTCTTACGGGATATGGGACAAGGTTTGAAGTGAGTATTTTTTATTAATTGACTTCAAAAGGACGAGGTTCTCAATTCGATTTGTTTTATGTTTGTCACCTCAGAACTTCGCAATTTACATACAATTTTCGAAAATTATCTTTTTAATGGACATGGGATATTTACAAACGGGTCCCGTTTTAATTTCATTAACATCGGACTTTGGGGATTTCGAAAATATACCAGGGAACTACTTAAAATCGAATGGAAATGTACAGTAATTGCGATATGGGTAGGTTTATTATAAATCTGCTAGGCAACTAACTAGCTAAGTATTTAACTAATGTCGAAGACGTTTTGGTGATTTGTTGTTAAACCTGATGTATAACGCCCTTTTTGTTCTTTCTTTTTTATATTATAGGAGGCAAATGAACAGGTGGGTCACCTGATGCTAAGTGATCACCACCGTCCATAGACACTAACAACACCAGGGGAGTCGCAAGTGCGTTGCCAGCCTGTGTTTGTGTTTGCGGGAAGGGGGAGGGGAGGTGGGCTTCCGGCGCTCTCACTGACCGAACGAAACGCAACAATGCAAGCACTGTTACTTCACATCGGTTGTTTTTGAGAGGGTGGTACTACCCTGGACGAGCCGACCCATTCATGCTGAAACCCAGTAACAGCTTCAGCCTGGCTCCACCATTATAGACAGACGTGGTCCAAGATAGTAAACACGCTAAACCTAGAACTGTCAAGTAAAGTAGCCGGAACACACCAACAGGTGATTGGCGACAGATTTTCAACTTGAGGGTGGTAGCTAGCCAAGCGGACTTAGAGAAGGCCCTACTACCATGGTGTGTGTGTGGATTTATCGCGATGTTTGCCTTCATCGATAGCTCCAGCTCAAAGAATCCGAACCTAAGTCGATCGATACGGAGTCCATGGAGCCATCATCCCTTGAACTATCAGAGTAATCAATTTTTTTTCATGCATAGATATTTATTAATTTAATGGAATTTAATCGTTCAATAGAAATGTGGGTGGGAATATACGAGACGGCATAACGGGTCTCGGCGGCAGTGTCATGGCGGCTCCGAGGGAGTTCGCGCATCTCTTCTCCCGGTCCAACAGATTCGGATCCGCGGACAACATCGCCCAATTAGCCGGTCTGTATCATTTCCATTTAAATTTATTTTAATTCTATCGATATGCAAACATCGATGTAATCGAATCGAATCTTGATAGTAAATGTAGTGCCACCTAAAGTTAGGTTTTAGTGTTTTATCGATACCTCACAACAGTCACAGTTCAGTTCCTTGTCGTGCTTCGCTTTGTCGATAATCAATAGAAATTATTAAGAATCATTAATTACCCTTTGATTTTATCGATATACAAACATCGTTATAATCAAATCGAATTCTGATAGTAAATGTAGTGTCGCCTAAAGCTAAGCTTTCGTGGTTTATCGATATCTCACAACTGTCACTGTTCACGTCGTTATTGTGCTTTGCTTTGTCGATAATCGATGGAAATTGTTAAGATAATGTCGATTATAGCAGTCTACACTGATGCAGACATTGTCACTCGCATTAGAGTTCCCTTGTATTTTTTTGTAATTGTTTCAACATGAGCTATTTATCCATATATATACATATACAAAAAAATGCAAGGAAATTGAAATCGAAATTACCTTTAAAGTTGATCAATGTCCAATATGAAATCGTTTTTTCAAGTACATCCATAAATTACGTCTTACGTTAAGTGATAGAAAAATAAGAGAAAGTGGGACAAGAAAGAATGAAAGTTTAACAATGCCAAAAAATATAACTGAGATCACATGTATAAATCTAAAGTATTAAAATTTGAACTGAAAAGAAACTCTACAGTATATGGTTTATTGTTGATTTTACGAAAACTTGGAAATAACTTTTGCTCACGCCTTCACTCGCATTAATATAGACTTGACCTATTCGTCGGGGACAGCATTTTTTTGTAACAAACAAACTTACATTTTCATTTATAATATTACTAAGGATATATAAATGATTTTGGGAGTGCCGTTTGGATTTAGTTATTTCTACATTTAAGCAATTATAAAGAATGTGACATCATACCAATAGTTAGTTAATTTCAAACGGAGGGAAGGCTGTTTGATTTTTTGATATAAAATTAGTATGACGTGATTTATGGCTAACACCTTAAGGTTGATATTATATCCTATAATTTAAAATGGTTATTTGTCATGAGATCGATCAATATTGTATTGTTTTATGTCGTGTATTATGTACAACTTGTAACATATATTGTGTATTTTGTCTCACAGAGAACACACAGGGTCCTTGTGAGTATGTGATGTGTATATGTAGAGAGCTCGTAAATAACTTCATTGTATTATATTCTTCATTATAACAATCATTTCTTACTAATATATCACGCAGTATTTCAACCATAACTTGACACTCTTATCACATCTCTATAGTGATAACTCTTGTAACAAAAATAATAAATCATTCCTTTATTTTTTAAATACTACAATTTAATTACAGCTTAATTCAAAACTATACCGCCAAATGACTGTCTCGTCTTCGCGTTGAATCAAATAGAGACTTTATTAAAAATTGAAGGTTTATATATAAAAACGCCTGACGGTTACAATTTTTTATCGCTTTATTATGATTAACTATGGTAATACAATATAAGAATAAATGATAAAAGACAAACACAACGAGTTTTAGATATCTGCGCAGTGCACAAGATAGTTAATATGTCGGAAATAAATTAAAAACTAAAGCCCGCCCAAAATTAAGTGTTGTTCTATTGTCAAAAAAACTGTAATTTGCACCTGGGAATAAAAATTAAAAAGGACTATTTTAACAAAAACTTTTTTCTTCCATAAAAAATATAATCAATCTTACATTTACAACCATCTATTCACCTCTGCGAAACCGTTTGTGGAATCTTGGGAGAAACGATAACAGTTTTGCAAGAGCGTTCTAATGATTTTAGTGGACAAAATCTACTGATAAATGTGCAGTTGATACAAATTGAGTAAGAGGAATTCTGATACTTTTATATTTCTAATGGATTTGTGAGAAAAACCCATCTGAATTAAGGGATAATCTTTTCATCTCTCAACATTATTTCAAATTAAAATATACTAACGTATTTCATTTAAGACTATCGTTAGTTGTCACGCGGAAATTAGTAAACATAGACGGTGTTATTACAAAAAAGTTAAATACGTATTGAATACTTGGTTTAAAAAGGTTTCGTATAAAATGCACCGCGGTGTCGCTGAATCTTCGCAATCTTGCTCTTTTGTCTCGCTTTGGTTACGTTTTAGGTTAGACTTGCGTAAAAGGATAACGCGAACTTGCCTCGGGCGAGCGCGGTGCATTTAATTCGAAACCTTTTTAAAGCAAGTATTTAATACGTATTTAACTTTTTTGGTTTTATTGTGAAACCAGTGCTTTAGCAGTGATGCGTGTTCATACAAACAAACAGACAGACAGTTTAATAAACGATTGAAATGTATTCTATTACTTATTCCTAGACACCTGCAACAATTTTTTTCACGAAAATCGAAAAAGTACAGACGCGTTAGATTTACATTCTTATTATATGTTATAGATAAAGTAAAAAGCGATTATTAGATAAAATAAGATGCGAGGTTTCCGTCCATACTGCTTTCAAGGTTACGATATTGTTCTAGATAATGCTTAGTGTCACAGATAATATATTTCGTTTGTAAAAACATGACGTCACGTGTCTCCTTCAAGTCGCAGTCGCATGTATAAATTACACTACGTTTTCTTTTACGCCGAATGTATTGTTTTGTAACTT
The DNA here is from genome assembly GCA_036509395.1 of Antheraea yamamai. Taxonomy (NCBI): domain Eukaryota; kingdom Metazoa; phylum Arthropoda; class Insecta; order Lepidoptera; family Saturniidae; genus Antheraea; species Antheraea yamamai. The sequence goes on from AP028450.1 coordinate 7,557,963, forward strand.
GTTCGACTATTGTACCATTTTCCTCATATAAAAGACCGTATTATTATTAGTAGATATTTTGCAAATATCATCATTTTTTAGTAATTTTATTATATTTACTTTAAGTTACATGGTTATTTAACATCAGGCGAAAATGTGGTCAAGGGCTAAAATCTATTATGTATAAAGAAAAACGAGTGTGCTTTAGACCACACGACTGAAGTAAAACTTCTTTAGCTCGATCTATATGTATGTCTATATATACATATATATTTTTTATATATAAATTTCTTCTGTACGTGTGTATGTCAGTGAACTCCTAAACGGCCGGACCGGTTTTGATCAAAATTTTGTGCGTGTTCGAGTGGATCCGAGAATGGTTTAGATTCACAATTGGACCCGGGAGGTGGCACTGCGGTTGAGTTTTAGATTTTCTTTTTTATTATCAAGGCAGTACAACGTCCGCCGGGACCGCTAGTATATTATATTATACATGTATATACATACATAAATCTTCTACAAATATATAAATTTATTACGGGTTTTCATTGATAATACGAAACGTAACTCTCGCACTTTCTATCTTCACTAACTTATATCTCCCTCTCAACTTCCGTTCGCCTCGCCCGATCACACGTTTTCGTAACGCTCTCGTCAGACATTCACCAGCTTACTACGCAAGCCAAGCGTGAGTAAAGAAGTTTTACTTAAAAAGTGTGTGTGTGTATGTACACCCGTTAAAAGTTATATTTCTTTGGCGTAACAAGATAAAAATCTATTATGAATTTATTTATAAACTTATTACACATTAAATAAGAATGTGAAAATTTATTTTAGTTTATGATGTAAATAAATAATACATACCGTCAACGAACCCCAAAATGTCCTTACTTTTACTTTGTTGGTAACTTTTTTTGAAAAACTAAAATGTTAACTATAGCTAACTTCAGGGTGTCGGTTATTCGTGACGGTGTGCGCGCGCATCGTAAAAATATCATTTGTCCCTAACGCGCCAAAAGAAGTCTTAACTTCAAAAAACAATTTTACAATGGCAGCAATCTGTATAAAATAAAAAAATATATTTAAAGTTTTAATTACAACATATTTGTTACTTAATTTTTATTACAATATCGCTTGTGCAAATACTAAATACTCTATATTTAATATTTGTTTTTATAAATACAAACGATGATTAAATATCTCATGGTCATTTATTTATTCTGCGGGATATGTATGTATATTGTAATCTAAAGGCGCGTAAAAGAAATCGTTTCTTATCTCACACTTATGTTAGAAGCGTTCATGTAATGCATAGATTTTATTAGGTATCTCTTAGTATCTCGGAAAATGTTTACACAAGCTCGTATACTGTGAATATTTAAATTTCTATGTTTTCGTAGATATCTCTGTGTCTAGTGTACTTTGTTCGTATTTCATGTGACTTTTATAATAATGCTCTTCAAAAAATGCAAGCGTTGTCGGAGAAAATGTAAATATAAACATGTTATATAGGTTATGTTAGCCGCATTCATATTTTTGAATATTTGAAGTGTCCTTATATCTGTGTTTTTTTTTTCGAACTGACTACGCTATTGATCTAGCAAGGTCTTAACAGCTTCACCGGACTTACTCCTTCTATCTATTTCTTATATCTGTCTATTAAAACGATCATTGGAATATACTGGTCACTTGAAAAAAATAGAGTAATGATTTTCAAACATTATGTTACAAATTCGACATTAATTTGCAGAAATAAAAAAGCAAATAGTACTAGTTTTTACACGTGACTTCGCTCGCGTTGATGTTGGTTTGATATACTTTATCGGTCTTCGTATGCAAACTATCAAAATTTCATGATGTTCGGTTAAGTAAGTAATTTAGACGTGAACGTGTAACAAACTGACATTGACATTTATTAGTAAGGATTAAAAAGGATGTTGAGTATTTATGCAACACTAATTCCCTGACTGGATGCACTTTAAAAATAGAAAATAATAAGATTTCAAAAGTAAAGTAGTTGCGCTAGGCTTACTCTATTTACTAATACTTGGTACAGAATAGCTGTTACCCGCAAATTCAGCCGCGTGAAACTTGGCATTTTTTTAAATATTTCATTTAAATGTGTGCGTGGAACGTTTTCGGTACTGGATAGTTCTTTAGTTTTTATATTTGCACGAAACCCCAGTTTTTGGAGTGAAACTTCTTATGGTCAGACGAAAAGTGGTGGAGTAAAACACTGTGTCGGTTAGAGTGTTGAAAACACCGAAGTTAAGCAGCGTCGGGCGCGGTCAGTAGTTGGATGGGTGACACCGCGTGATGTTGTATCTTTTTAATTAAAATATTTTCCTGTCATACAAAAGTTTCACTTCTACTATGAGCCTTTACGATATACCCTGTTTTTTTTTCTAAAATAGGATCAATTCTTAACCAAATTCAATTTTATTTATCTGGCATATAGATTTTGCTAGTAATAGTTTTAAGTGATTTATTTCAATATATTAGTGATAAATGTTAATATAAACCTCATGATTTTTTATTTCCGGGAACTTAAAGTATGATGTATGAATGTGGTGTGATATACTGTTAATATTTTTATTATCTTTATGGTTCATACATTCTCTTTATGTGTATTTTTATCTCTTTGTTATTTGCGAAGTGAAATTAGTAGCTTAGTTTCCCATTACTTTAATTAAGTTCATCATTAATAGAAGTAGACTCACATCTGTATGATGTAGCCGTAAACAGTTGTTAGTTTTGGTCACCAAACTAGAATAATATAGAGGCTATTATATTATGGAATTATATAAATAAAACAACCTGTGATTATTTCATTGACAAAAACCAATTATGTACATACATCTGTAGTTCTATTTTCATATCATTTGTTTTTAGTCTTAGCTGCATATAGATTCAAAACTTTTAGTGCATATTAGATTAACTAGTACGTTCTAATTTGTGTGTGTCTTACCTAGAAAGTTTATAGGTTATTAATTATTTATCAAAATAACTATGTAATAATTTATGCATTCAAAAACAGTTTATGTGTATTATATTTATTAAGATGAATAAAAATAATATACATATGAATTGCAAACGCTTTCCACATTTATTGTATGTAGCGTATAAATGTGAATCGTTTTGCTTATCATGCCGTTTCGTTCTTGCACGCTAGCCCCACCTCACGCGGAACTGAGAGGTAAATAAACGCTGTGTACTCGTTTTATAGCTGTACAATTAACAAGGTTTTAATTTTGGTTTAATGTGTTAATATTGTTTTTGTTTTCTATCATTATTATATAATAGCTTTATTACGGTACATTATGCTTTATAGGTATGATTTTTTTTTAATCTTCTTACAGATATTATTTTGAGTTGTCTTTTTAATAATGTTTTAACTTTTATTTTTGATTTAGTAATAAATGTAGAAATTGTTACAATATAATACTTACATATACTTTTTATAGTACTAAATATATCTCCATTCCGATTCTAATATATTAATATTTAAAGGCAACCAATATTTCCAATGATGTTATAACTAAAAAGCTGTAAATGCGTTACCTACATGATATTTTTGACAAAACAAATGGCGCAATAACGCACACATACGTAAAGTAATATTGTAATGCCAGTGTTAGATAAAATGTGGATGGCTTTTTCTCAATATCGGTGGTGAAAAGAAAAAGTTATATGTTGCTTAGATACGGGCGGATTGACGGGGCAGCCGTCAAAAATAAGCTAGTTAGCTAGCAAGGCGCTGTCGAAGCGCTTATGACGTATCTACAGCTTTTTATTAGTTGTAATATCATTGAATATTTCTGTTTATTTGTGAATAAACCAACAATTGAAATTTTATCAGAGGATTCTTCAGAATATTGAAAGAATCTAGCAGTCCACCTGATGCTAAATAGTCACTGCAATCTATTGCACATTATAATTGGCACCAAAACGACCAAAGTTTTAACTGAGGCCAGTAATGGAACTGCAGTCTTCGTCAATCTTTTTGGCCGCTCTCTATATAGCCATAGGTTCGGGCTTGTGCATACATAATATAGTTAAAAGTTTAATACCGAATAGAGTTAAACTATTATTATAGGATGAAACGACGATGGCTTAATTGATAGCGTGTTCGGTCACAGTGTCGATGGATGTAGGTTCGAATCTTTGCAACTTAGTCGAAGCTTCCGGTGGATGGAAAACATTGTGATGAAATCAAAGCACGGTGGTAGGGTTTTTTTCTAAGTCCGTCTGACTAACCACCACCTTAAAGTTGAAAATCTGTCGCCAGGCACCTGTTGTTATGTTCCCGCAGCTGCATTTGAGAGCTAGTACTCCTCTAAGTTTGACGTGTTTACCGTCTTTGACGAGATGAGACTGTGGTAAACGCCAAATCGTATAAAATTCTCTCTTCTAAATTTGACATTTATTTATCCTTAAGGTATCTCGATGTTATAGTATTATAGGTATTTGCACAACAATTTCTGTTCTGCACATCTATAATCAGAGCGGTCAAAAAGTTTCGAAGACTCATTATAAACGGCTCTTGTGACACGTCTAAAGGTGGTGGGTGGATCAATATTTGAACGATTGTGACGTCTGATTTTTTTTTTATTTCATAGGAGGCACACGGACTGGTGGGTCACCTGATGTTAAGTGATCACCACCGTCCATAGACACTTGCAACACCAGGGGAGTCGCAAGTGCGTTGCCAACCTGTCTTGGGGGAGAGAGGGAGTAAGGGAAGGAAAGGGGAGGGGATGTGGGCCTCCAGCGCTCTCACTGACCGAACGAAACGCAACAATGCAAGCGCTGTTACTACACGTCGGTTTTCTGTGAGAGGGTGGTACCCCGGGCGAGTCGACCCATTCATGCTGAAACCATTAATAGTTTCAGCGTAGCTCTACCACCTACAATATTGCATCCACTAAAAACATATATAACTATTTATGTTTTGTAAATATATATAACATGAAGAGATAAACCAGATTTTCTTGCCAGTTTTTCTTGACGACTGGTTTGTTTCTGGTGGTAGCTTTGAAGCCCATAAACGCCTCTTGAGTGCTGAAATTGAATAAAGTATATTTTGATTTGATTGTGTTCTCGGTGTTCTGAATGATGTTGTCGCGTATACGTATTGAGTTTTTCTACAACGCGGCAGCGAACGCGTCCTCGGAAGGTTCGAGAGCGTCGGAGGCGGGTGAGGCCGGCGCGCCCCGCGGCTCGACTCTGCCCCGCGCGGCTACCTCGCCCGGACCTAAATACTCCCCGGACGCGTCGCCTAGTTCCTCCGTCACTAGCGAAGGCGCCCCGTACGTACTATTTTTTTAGTACTAATTCATAAGATCTATACCTTAGTTCCCAAAGTGGTCTAGATGGACCACCATCGACGAGGGTTTACGTTGGCGTGGCCAAGAAATGGGGTTCATAATTTGTAAGCTAATCTACGAAAATTTATCTGCCTTCAATAGTGAAGAACTATGACTTCACCTATCAATGTACGCAGTTAATATTTTAAGAAGCCTAGCGGTTGTTACTTGTGAAAACTTGCATATTCCATATTCAATACGCAACGTAAATTTACCATAGTTAGATTTGTCGACGTTTTGTCGAGTTTTGAGAATATGGTAGAATTGTAGCTGCAGGGGGTTCACGGAAACATGCTAAATTTGAAAGTGATATTTGAGAAACAAGATCTGGGAACCTGTGAACTATAGTTTTAGGTATGTTGATTATATGTCTTGAAGTGTCGATGTCGTAGGTTTGTACCTTGACATTATAACATGGCAAGGTTGTTTTTAAACTTGCCTCGCCAAACGCTGGAGTTGAAAATTTATCACCAAGCACCTATAGGTGTACCACGCATCAGCACTTGAGAGCCAGTCCCTTTAGGTACAACATGTTTACCGTCTTGGATCACATCGTCATTTACCATCAGATGAGATTATGATGAAACCTAAAATCTATAAAGATTTTAGAAATATGTTAAAATATTAGAACCCGGTGATAAAATTATTTCACTTGTTAATTTTATCGTATTTCGCATCATCGGCCATATTATATTCCGTTGTAACCGAACCTCGTCTATATTACAGTAAGAAATTGCTATCTAGTTCATCTTTTAACGCAAACTATGGCATGTGCATCAATCAGTCTTTGTAGAGGGCTTAGGTTTTAATACACAATGCAGGAGGATCATACAATAAAAATAAATTAGAACCAATAGTATTTGCTTAAAGTTAAATATACACCCTTTGACATAATAGATATCCGACGCAGCCGGGCACTAACAATATCGCGGAATCAACATTCACGATAAAACCCATACTGAACGAGCTACGGGAGAGACGGGAGGACTACGAACGGATGTCGGAAAAAATAGATGCGCTCAAGGTAAAAATTAACGTCTTCTTGATCTTCTTTCATTCACATTCCTTTATCACCTGTAATCTTAGTATTCGTACCTTCTATACACATAGCTCTACACAGAATCCATCACACCTGGTCGTACGCGTACGTCTTCCTCTACTTCTATATGTTAATTTTTTACACTCAACACTCTTCTAATACACTCTTTCATTAATACTATTGAAGTTATACTTCTTTAGGCGCGTTATGAAAAAATGATGAGAGTGAAATTTTAAGATGCGCGCGCATCTGTGACACAAAATTAACAGTATGAAGCTGTCTGCTTAACCGCTCATTAAGCCTCGAAAAAAAAGCTACCAACAAAATAGAAATTGAACCTCGATATTAGTCGCGCATGTTGGTACGCTCGTGGTTTTTTTTTTTTTTTTCTACAAACATAGATTAAGGCGAAAGATAAAATTTTTGAACAGATTGTTATCTTGTTACGCCAAAGAAGTATAACTTCTAACGCGTGTACATAAGTACACACACACTTTTTTTTCATATTTTTTTCATATAATCGTTACTAATCTTATCTATTCTAATTTTTAATATTAATATTCTTAATATTCCTACATCCACCACATGCAATCCTAATGTCATCCATCTGTTTCTTTGTCTAGCACTCGAATCTATAGGTATATTTCGACAGATCTTACATTTTTGTCTGTTTACAGTTTATACTATTCAATTATATATGCCTAACGTAGAAGTAATAATGGTACCCATAATATTAAAATTAAGGTATATTATCGCCAAGTAATTTTATGATCTACATTAAATAATTATATATTTCATAGTTTATATAGCATATATTGCTAGAAACACGGTGCAAGTAATTACTTACATCGTATTCTGCATGCTAAAAATTCACCAAACGAAAGAAACGTGAATTGAAAATACGCAAATGTGTATAAGTGCTAAAAAATACGGAGTGGATGTTGTATTTTTATGTCAACATTTTGCATAAAAAATCATTGGATATTTATTAGTATACATTTCTAGAACTTATCACAAGAAGTGTCGTTTCTATCGGCGGCGTTACAAGAGGAGCGATTCAAAACGGAACGGTTGGAGGAACAAATCAATGATCTCACAGAATTACACCAGAACGAGGTATTATTCTTATCTTTAACAGTCGTTCTATGGATATGTTTTCTTTTATATTTTTGTACGAAAAGTATGTCCAGTTAATCGATAACTAGTTAATGAAACTGAAACCTATATCATAATTCATTGGGCTACGTTTTAATAAAAATACCCAATTAACTAAGCCTGTTAATCTAAATATTAATCGAACCTGTTAATGTAAATGTTTACCGAACCTGTTAATTTAAATATTTACCAAACCTGTTAATTTAAATATTTACCAAACCTGTTAATTTAAATGCTTACATAACCTGTCTATGTAAATATTTCTGTTTTGATAGTTTTTTTTAAAGAAATTACAATTTTATAGGTAGAAAATTTAAAGCAAGCACTCACAGACGTCGAAGAGAAGGTGCAGTATCAAAGTGAAGAACGAATACGAGACATACACGAAGCTCTCGATCTCTGTCAGACTAAAGTGAGTGAATTATTTAACTAAGTTGCAGCGGTAACTGTACTAACCAACTTTATTACATACACACAAACAATGGACAAGTGAATGAAATTAGAATTTTTTCTTACTTACTTACTTCTTAGAATTCTTTAATACTGTATATTTTTTAGCATTTGTTCATAAAGTAGCAGTGTAGATTATTGAGACGAGATGGGTCGGGGAGTCATGATGGATACAAGGAAACATGATGTTCGGAACTCGCCAAACAATTTAGCAAATTTATCTGTTGTGTTTTTCATTCATTCAATTTTTTTGTTAGAATACAAAGTCATTCATTTCATATTTGTAAATGTGGTTATATTTTTAACTGTTGTACATGTATAAGGAATGATCTAACGTCCGTGATGCAATATTGTTAGGGGGGAGGTCGCAGAATAAGTAATCAAGTATGACGAAGTGGGGGAGGGGGGGGGGGGATAGTAAAATTTTGCGTGTCGTATTGTGTTAAAGGCCCCTTACGTTAAATGATTACGTCTCTTAAGATAGTAAAGATGCTAAAACTTGAAAAGTATTGGTGAATATTGTGTTTCGTGTTTTTTTTTAAATATGTTATAAATTTTATATGAAAGTTTTTATCCAGAAACTGAATTCCACAAGTACACATAACCTCATAGTCAAACCTAGAGTGTGTTAACTTGAATGTACAATGCAATTAATCAATATAAAAATTCATTGTCTTGATGATGTTTGTCCACGATGAACTCGGAAATTAAAAAACCGATCTTTATGAAACGTTGGCAATTTATTTATAATTTGGTCCAACTTCACTGATAGGATAATTTATATATCGATTATTAGTCTCAATATTTTGACGTGATAAGGTCTTATAGATCGATTCCGTCCGGCTGCACGTGCTGCACGCACATGATTCATTGTCACGTTCCGCCTGATCCGAGCGTGCAAGTGAGAGCACGTAACAAGCGATATTAAGGCGCTATCGGCCTAAGCGTTCGGCTTGTATAGCATCATTCTATATCATCATTACATAGTATAAAACAAAGTCCCGTACCGCGTCTGTCTGTCTGTTCGCGATAAACTCAAAAACTACCGAACGGATTTTCATGGGGATTTCACCGGTTGATAGAGTGATTGATGAGGAACGTTTTAGTATATAATTTGTCAAGGATTTTTTCATAATCAGGGCGGGACAACTGCGGGACGTCTGCCGGGCCCGCTAGTATAGAATAATTCAATTCAACTCATAAGAGTACCTATGCAATTTTGCATCAATGTTTTCTTATGACGTTTATCACGTGAAATTATCGTCTGTAAACTGACTTTAAAGATGACCATTTTTTTTTAATTACAAATGGAATGATCGGCAATGTGAATGTTTATTGTAGATAAGTAAGCTGGAGCAGTGGATGGCGGGCGGGGGCGGGGGTGGGGGCGCGGGCGGTGCGGGGGGCGAGGCGGGCGGCGCGGGGTCGTTGCCCCCGCGGCTGCTGCTCGTCAAGCTGCTGAACGTGGCGCTGACGCTGCTGCAGCTCGTTCTCCTCCTAGTAGCCACCGTCGCCGGCGTCGCGATGCCCTTCCTACGCACCAGGTACCCCACCACACTTCTTCACTTCACACTGCAGGTCACTTGCCCAGATCTGGTGATGGCTGATGAAGTAGGTCCCTTACTAAGTTGTGGCCGAGAGAGGGCAGGCGAAGTGTGGAAAGACCAAAAGCAAGATGGTTGGACAGCGTCGTATATTTGTGAAAAAAACTTTGCCAAGACTGCCACAGAATAGAGTCAAATGGAGTACAAGACTGACATAATTTAAATAGTAGAGACAGCAATAAATCGCATATTCCATGTTTCAGGCTCACTAAAACAATTTTTTAGGTAATAATAATGTCAGATTTCATAACAAAGTTCCAGAGCACATTACCAATTTACCGGATAGTGAGTGCAAGCACCATGTCAAGCGGGTTTTGATGTCTAAAGGCTATTATTATATGATGGATCAATATATAAACGATGGTGACGTCTGGAAATGACGCCTCTCTCTGTGTATCCAAAACTAATGTAACTAACTATCTATGTTTTCTAGAAATATATATCATGAATTGGTAAACCCGTTCGAATTTCCTACCGGTTCTTCCTGATGACTTGGTTGTTTTCTGAACCGGCGGTAGCTTTGACGTTCGTAAGCGCCTTCTCAGGGTCTAAATTGGATAAAGTACTTTTGATTTCATGAAAATTTTGCATTTGACGTTGTCCATGGGTACAGATAAAGATATAACATAATTTTTAACCAGAAGAAAAGTACTGTCGTGGAGGAATAGGAAAATATCTTTAATTACATTAAAACAAAGCCACGGACAAAATCTAGTTTATTATATTTGTTAGATATTGGATGGGATTGAGTGGTAGTACTACAGGTGAATAAATGTTGCACAGAGTGCGTGTGCTGACGACAAGCGTGGCGGTCATGGTCGGCGTGATGGTTGTGAAGCAGTGGCCCGAGTTGATGCACCTGTCGGACCACCTCCTGCGCAGGCTCAAGGAGTACCTGCTCGATACCCACCGCGACAGGTAATGTGCGACCTGTTCACACACTTACCGAAAAAACTTACACCGCGACAGGTAATGTACTACGGACCTGTCGCACAACTTACACCGCGACAGGTAATGTACTACGGACCTGTCGCACAACTTACACCGCGTCAGGTAATGTACTACGACCTGTCGCACAATTTACACCGACTCCAAGAAGCCTGGATCCTGTCGCTTTGTTAACATTCATTTACATTATTCGATTCATCGTCATTTTTGTAACGGTTTAACACAAATCTTTCATAAGGTACTAATGGAATAATGTTCACAAATAAATGAGGGATGGTTATTATAATTGGTATTGTTTAAAAAAAGTCTTATCAGCCGACCGTATTTTTTAAGTTAATTTTATACTTCCTAACCGCATTTTTCGTTTATAAACTTTAATGTACCACGCTATCTATACTTCTATAATTTGTATAATATAATAGGGTCTTAGGATGTGAATTAAATAAAAAACAATTACTTTTTGCTATCACGTGAACAGAGAGACCAATCACAGAGCATGACGTCACCGCTTCCTAAACATTGTTCCGACATTCGCACTGGCATATTCATATCCATTGAAAATAGTATTGTTTACAATCATGACGTCATTCAACTCTAAACCAACCGTGAGCGTTTTGGTGAGAATCTTTAAAAATACGAATGAAAATAATTTTTAAATAAAATTGAAACAAGAAATATTTTTGTAAGTTACAATAAAAATATTTTAATGTTACGAGAATGAAGGGTCCTACATCTCGTATTTTTGAAAACAATAGCGATTAAGTAAAAGATTCTACTATCGTTAAATATTCCAGGCTTTCTTTGCGATGAGTACCGATCCAGTTTAGATTTATATAAAAAAATATAAATAATAAATTGCAATAATTCAAATAAATAAATGTATTTTATTGAAGTTTTCATACTTAAGTATTTTTAATTATAAAGGAAATTAAACGTAACTGAATACATTTCTCTAATTATTTCAATTATTTGTTTTTTATAATAATCATTCCTTTAAATATTCGATTGAGAAAGGTTACAAGATAAATGAAATTATATTCTACGTATTGTATCTGTCATAATAGTGGGAGCATTCAGCAGTCGAAATTAACTCATATTTTTATCACAGGTGTTTGCTAACAGCGCCATCTATTATTTTCTATGTTAATCAATACTGGCGATACATTGCTAATGCACTTTATTATTATTTATGTGGTACGTTATAAATTATTGAGTAATTCAAATTGGATGACACTGCTCATAACTCCTAAGATTTCCACCGGTTTTCCACATAAGCAATGATAAAAGTGACTAAATTAAACGGTGTCACACCGCACGCGACATCTTAACTAAATAACAAATAATACATCGCCAGTATTGTATAACATAGAAAGTAATAGATGGCGCTGTTAGCAAACACCTGTGATAAAAAGAATTCTTCGAAAGACGAATGTTATGTAATTATAAATATGTGTTAATTACGACTGTTGAATGCTGTGGCGTATCTTCAAATCATAAATTGTCTATATGATAAAATTCCAAGTAGATATTATGCTTTTAGTATTGCTAACATGCAATCAAATCGAAAATATATGTTAATATTGTATGGACGTAATTGCAATCATCAAGGGAAAGAGATCGAATTTGATAAGATATAGGTTTAGAACATATTACAGTTTATAATCGCTATTTTTAGAGATCCGTTCCGGAGAAAAGGAAACCGTTCTGCCAAAACTACGTTATCCGTCCTTACTGTAAAAAGGACTGTATCTTAAAACCCCATTGATAATTTTCCAGAATATGTCATTAGATATTTTTATTAGTAAAGATTACAAATATTAAACGGGTCCCGTACAAAATGTTGTTTTTATTTGTTGTTTTCGTTTTAATCTGTTGATAGTACATTAAAGTCTCAAATTTGGTTTTAATATAGTGCAAAGTCCTAAAGAAAATTAATCATTACATAGTATAAAACAAAGTTCCTTACCGCGTCTGTCTGTCTGTCTGTTCGCGATAAACTCAAAAATTACTGAACGGATCTTAATACGGTTTTCACCAGTGGATAAAGTGATTCATGAGAAACGTTTTGGTATATATTTTGTCAAGGGTTTTTTTATAATCAGGGCGGAACAACGTCTGCCGGGCGCGTTAGTAAATAATAAAAACGGTCAAGCGTGAATCCCACTCATGCTAAAGATCGCAAAGAGAATTTTGTTTTACTAAATATAGAACAGAAATGTATTTTTCAAATGATACGGAACCTTCGGATACGCAGAGACTAGCACTTAGTTGCTTTTTTTTTCGAAATGATTTTTTTTGTTATCCTTTCAAATAGAAATCCTTATTATACAAAACGAAAATACTCTAATAAGTATTTAATAATAGTTTATTACAATACAAATTTGGAATTTAATAAAAAATCGAATATTAACTTAAAATCCTAAGTCACTATTATAAATACTTTGGATAACTTACGATGACTTAGATTGGGATATATAGATTTTTTTTATCCAAATGTTCGATTAAGTTGTTCCATTTTTTTTTTTTTTTTTTTTTTTATTGTAGCTCGGCAAAGTGACTGTACTGTGCCTGATGGTAAGCACAGTACAATCCAAAAACAATGGCGACCACCGAAAGACATACTATCTATCGCCGGTCGCCGCTGTCATGCCGGCCTGAAAGCGACCCAGTCAGGGACAGCCCCACCCCCCCCGGTTGCTGGATATACACCGGCTGATCCCGGAACGCGACACGCCCAAACGTGTCACTATGGCGGGTGTTCCACCTGGTGTACGGTGGTCGCGATCCAGTCGGGTACAGACACCCTACCACCCTACCTACCACCTACCATGTTGCAGTGTAGTCATTCACGAAGGCACGCACAAACGTAACAGACATATATTCAATTTAAATATAACATTCATCTTTACTAACCATTTGAACTTGCTATCGTCTAGTTCTTTCTCATATTTTTATAATTTTTTTTAATTTCGTTTTGTCTTTTTTTCACTTCAGGTATGAGTGTAAGTCATTATGTGGTTGAGATTCTATACAGACGGTCAATCGTTTTGAAAACGATTAGGTGATATATTGCAATTGTGTCCTGAATAATGTTAAAGTGAACGCTCACTACAAACTCACCGATGGTACAAATAACTCCCATGTTATTGTCAAATAATATGTTTAAAGAGAAAACAAATATTTATTTAAAATAATGGTACTTACGTATATAATGCACCGAGCTCGCGTTATCTGTTTTCGCAAGTCTAACCTAACCTAATAAAACGAGAGGAAACAGTTTTGTTTTAACGTAAAAATTATCAAGTTGCTAATATAAAACACGCGGTGTCGTTTGTGCTGTCTTTGGTTCGCAAGTCTAACCTAACCTAACCGATTTATTTCCCTCAAATTTCCCACATTGGTTAGGTTAGACTTGTGAAACAAAGACACTGCGTTGTCGTTTTAAGGTTATGTCATTTCCGATCAATCATTGGTCATTTTGTATATTAGGAACTTGATGATTTCTAAGTTAGTTTCGTCTCGGTTTGGTTAGGTTACGTTAGACTTGCGAAACAAATGCATTGTATACGTAAGTACCAAAATAATTAAAACCAACACTATAATTATATTTTAGTGATACCAATTATATGCAATTAAAAATAAATTATAATGACCCTATATTTGTTTTTTTATTTCTGAATTTATAATTAAAAGCTATGTTTGCAGTGCGCGTATACTTTGTGTATAGTAAATAAATACGGGCAAAATGTGTCGTGGTTTATTTTTTATTACGGTGATATTTTTTTTTATAATTAATTTTTGTAAAAAATTAGTAGCATAAGGTTCTTTAGATACGTTTACAATACTCATTAATATTTATTATGCTCATAATAATATATTCAAGTTTCTCGAGTTTCTACACGATTCTTTGTAAAATAACTCTTGCAATCTCATTATTATTAAATTAACCCTAACCCTCCCTTGGTATAGAAGCTAGCAGTAAAGCTACAAAAAATAATGCGTGGAGTCCCTCCGCGCTGAAGATGTGAAACTTCGTAATGTGGAAATTAAAATAGGAAGGGGTAGAAATTGATTTTTAGTGAAATCATATTGTTTTTTTTAAGACGAACTTTATTAACATTGCTTACAATTCACAATTAATCGCATCTTTTAATTATCATTTTCGAGTGGAGAAATATCTAAATCTATAACGTTTACAATGGGATTATGATAACTAAAGTAAGATACGAAATGTTTGATTATTTTTCTCGCTCTGTCTCTTTCTATTCCCCCTCCCCAGGAGCGTTGAACGTTTAACGCAATAGTGCTTTCATACCCCCCCCTCCATGGTAGCGTTAAACGTTTAACGCAACCTTGTTCGAAGTCGCATTAGAAGTTTCACTTCAATAACAAATTGAAAGTAATTCTGTTGAGTTATCACGACTAAATCCTTGAACCGATCGCAATAACATTTGGCATATAGGTAGCCCGAGACCCGTAGAAGGAGTAAATCACCTAGTAATTTAATATAATATTTGATAATATATCTGTATTGTATAATATAAACAGTGTATCGTTTGAAAGTTAATGTATCGGTATGCATGTAGTCTCAGGAATTAACCCGATGAGGGATTTAGGCTGCACTATCTTATATATAAACTAGCGGTCCTGGCGGACATTGTCCTGCCTTGATAATAAAAAAAAATCCAAAAATTCAACCGCAGCGCCACCTACCGGGTCCAATTGCGAATCTAAACCATTCCGGAATCCACTCGAACACGCACATGAAATTTCATCAAAATCGGTCTAGCCGTTTAGGAGGAGTTCAGTAACATACACTCGTACAGAAGAAATCATTACATAGTATAAAACAAAGTCCCCTACCGCGTCTGTCTGTCTGTCTGTTCGTGATAAACTCAAAAACTACTGAACGGATCTTTATGCGGTTTTCACCAGTGGATAAAGTGATTCATGAGGAACGTTTTGGTATATAATTTGTCCAGGTTTCTTTTTATAATCAGGGTGGGACAACGTCTGCCGGGCTCGCTAGTTTATATATAAAGATTAAAAGAAAAGAAAAAGAAAATAAACACAAATGTATTTCAATTACAAACAGAATTATATCACAGAGGATTAGAAGTAGAATGGTGAGAAATTAACAGACTATGCAATTGTATACGATTTTTTGTCTATCAACTGAAAAATATATAATGTCGCTTTTAGTGTAATAAGCTAAGTTATTTAAGAGAACCTTATGTCGCTAATTTCACTTGTATAATTTAGGCAATTTATGGGCTGGGTCCCTCGAGTTACGAGTAATGTTTTAGTTTGTTACAAATTCCTTTGTAAAACTGAATAGTTACAAATTTTGATACATAAGATTCTATGAGAAGCTGTAAGTTATCTCGAATAATGGTCTCTTTTTGTTTGCACGGTCAGTGATTAATGATTATGTTCTTTTTTTCTACTGAATGGCATTATTCGGCTTTATTTCCCGTGCTTGTAGATAGAAAAGCGCCGTAGTTGATTTAGTGACCGGAGTCTAAAAATACGGAAATTCCAGGTTCTGTTGCCAGTTTCAAACAATTTAGATGTATATAATTAAACGAATTGAAACAACTACAAAAAATTTGTAAAAAAAGTAAACACAGAGCGTCCTTGATCACATAATTAGATATTTAGTTGGTGTTAGAGTGTCATAAACTTGCTAATGCTTCAATCACCATTGCCTATTCGATTTTGAGCACTTCCCTGATGGATCTTCAAAAGTGAAACTCTAATGCGAATTAAAATGGGACCTTCTTCAAAATATCCCCTTTCTAACGGAGAAACAATTTTCCAAATCGGTTTATAAATACCAGAGTACTAAACATTAAAAAAATGTTGTATTTTTTGAGTATAAACTTTCTCTTTTTGATGACTATTAAAACTGTGGTAACTTACCGAATACAAGCTAACATAATTTTTATATAGGGGGCTCACGAGATGTATCTAATGTCTTCGGTGATTGAAGTATTGATATATTGGTTCTTATTGGTTCTATCTATTATAACTTGTAAGAGAAACATAAACAACAAATGGAGTCAGACAAACAATGTTGTATTTCTGTATTCCATAGTTTTTATTGTCTGATTAAAAGAATTATAAATCAAATAAAATAAATCTGAAAAATAATTATTCTCATTAACTTTTTAAAAATTACAATCACGGCTTGTTTTTTTTTTATAATAAACCATATCCACATGTTTCACGTGAACGCGTGTACGTAGATCACAAAAGTTTTGACTTGCTCATTACCAGATTCCTACGTGACATTTACATGTTGTGTCCACTGTAATAAAAAAAAATTCTGTTTCATTTTAACTGTCATTTCGTGTTGCTCGGTCGCCATATTTGATAATTAATATTTCTATATCTGTTCCGTAATTCACTAAATCTTCCAAAGATAGACCAATATTCGGGTGTTTTTTGTTATACAACCGATAACTACATACTCATTATTTTCGTTTATGTAATTCGTATGGCCTTTTGTGTAAATACCTCGAATCGAAATCTTAACTAATCTCGTACACGGGCCTAAACATAACAAAGTAAATATGTTCGTGTGCTTTTCGAATGATCGAGTAAATTACGAAATATTTTAAACAATGAGAATTGTTATACGATTGAATAAATTCATTAGAAAAAAAACGCATATTGTGGGTAAAATTGTTTAACAAAAAATTCTGTGAAATGCATAAATTTGTAATATTCTGAGGAGATGGTATTTCGTAAGAGTTATAAATAAAGTTTATTGTAATGTAATCGTAGATTTCAAATATATTTTCATTTTGCCCACAACATGCATTCGTTAATTAGTGTGTTGTTATTTGCACACGCTGTATATTATGTAGAAATGTCGGTATTCGTTGCCATCACAATGTACAGCTATTTAAATAAAGTTGTGCTTACGATATTATTTTTAACTGGTGGTAGCTTTATAGCCTCGGAACAATGTAGTATTGTTGATGTTTAAAAGTATTTAGTGAATTTAAAATTGCTGGTGATTGGTAATCATTTTTGTGATTTTTTTTAACCTCGTTTACAGTTTCATATATATTGTTATATTACAGTGTAAAATAGTATGTCGCAATAAAATATCGTGCTAAGCAATATAATTATGTGTTATAGTTTTTTTTATAAGTGTATTAAATAAGCTCAAATAATGTATTAAATTTATTCATGTAAATTTGCGATCAATATAAAATTTCCAATTGATAAATAACGTTACTTACGATACTGTAAACAGCGATAAAAGTGAAAATAAAAAATATATTAGTAGCAATTATATACTATAGCAATATTCAACGGGAATGGTTTTTTTTATACATTTTTACTTAAAACTGTCAATACATTTACTATTTAAATTTTGTACAAGAATGTAGAATTGGATACTCCTATAGATATATTACTTAATACTTTATAAAATAGTTCTTCTAACATAAAAGTTACAACCGTCTTCAACATTTTCGATTAACTAGCAAATAAATATCTGAAGTATGATATAAAATTAATAATACAGATAGAACATTCCAAATCTATTGCGAATAATTCTAAAAATCAATAGATGATTCTATAAACTGGGAAGTTTTACTAATTACTAAATATAATTCAATTTTGATAACTAAATAATGTACTACGAACATAATAATGCAATTCATAATATATCACTATAACATATATTATATGCAGGGCTCAACTATTTAGAGATCTAAGTTTCAAATCAAATCAAAAACACTTTATTCAATTTAGGCCCTAAGAAAGCACTTATGAACGTCAAAACTACCACCGGTTCGGAAAACAACCTAGTCATCGAGAAGAACCGGCAAGAAACTCGATCTGGTTTATCTTTTTAACAAATATATATAATATTTAGAATAATAATATATTCTATATAATAGTAAATGTCACAAACGTTTTTAATGGATGCACAGAGATGAGTCAATTCCAGACATCACCATCGTTCACATATTGATCCACTCTATAATAACCTTTTGACACCAAAACCCGCTTGACATGGCGCTTAAATTCACAATCCGGCAAATCGGTAATATCCTTTGGGACTTTGTTGGAAAATCTAACACTATTTCCCAAAAAACTGTTACTGGTTTTACTAAGTCTAAAACGTGGGACAACCAGTTTGTCACAGTTTCTAGTATTTAGATTGTGCCGGTATTTTACGAAATCTAGCTTTTCTTTTCTTACGGACATACATTAAATTGTCAAGAATGTATTGGGAGGGCAGAGTTAAGATACCGTACTCCTTGAACTTGGTCTTTAAGGATTCGCGAGGTCTCATATTGTAGATTGCTCGAACTGTTCGTTTTTGTAATAAAAATTTGGTGTCTACCTAAGCTGCTGTCCCCCACAACAGAATACCATAAGACATTAGGCTATGGAAGTAGGCGAAGTAGACTATAAATATATATATATTAATAAATATATATGACATATAAACATATATGAATAAAAGTTTATGTAAGTCCGATATTACAACTAAATCGGTACAAACGTGTATCAAGCTTCAGTATCAAGCAAGTGTTGTATCGAATCTAAATTAATTTAAATCTATCGCTTACTAAATACCATCCAACGTCAAAAGAATCAATGTACAAAAATGTTTTCGATTGTGGTTTATGTGTATATTTTGTAAATATTTTATTATTGGGGATCCGAAGGCAGATTATGTAAGAATTATTTATTAATTACAAGTATTTCATTGAATTGGAAAATTATATTTTTAGCAACATTATCTGTATTAAAATTTAATAATTTTGTTATATTTGGTCTCATCTGTATGTTACGTTTATTGTTTTGGATGTATAACAATAAATGTTTAATTTGCCGACTATGTTTTTAATAAATCATCACAATTTTATTGAATTTCGTGTTTAATTTCCTCAGATCCAAATTCCAGAGTTCTCAATATGTAAGATGTTGCTACAACCTTTATTATTAGCGTCACAGATATGCAAAAGCAGTGTTTCCATTATTGACATAACTTTTATTTTTATCAGGGATTGATTCAGAAATTCTGTTCACAATATATGACAATAATGTATGTAAACTTAAGCTTTTGCTCGCAGTTTCGTTCGTGTTAATATATATATATAGGTATTTAACCGCTCGCTTGATTTTTTAAGACTCCGATCTCAAAATGACGGACCATATTTTAAAATATCTAGCCAATTTTTAAAAAATATGATTTTACATTACATAATGTATTATTATTAAAGTTTCTCAAATGTTGTAATAAATACAATGTATTGGATAAACTTATGCTGTGAACAATCTGTTGGTCAGTGTATCACAAGGTATACATTCGTTGGTATGGAACTTACAAACGTTAGGGTTTTGCAGTCTAGGGGTTAACCTATCCCTCGGAACAGTACATTTTGAACCGACTTCAAATAAAGTAAATTTTCAAAAAAAAGTATTAACCGACTTCAATATCTATCAAAAACCCATAAGGCACTAAAAAGCGGAAAATAAATAGTTTATCAAATTAACCAAATTAAATAAAACATATGAATATGTGTGCTACCTAGAGATGTATTGGAAGTCGGTGCGAACCCAAAATCATATCATCTACATAGGTACAAAGTTTAAGTCCACTCTCGCGTCTCTGTAATACATTTCTACCTGGAACAAATTTGAAATTTCGGTTGGCACTGACTTCCAATACATCTCTAGGTAGCACACATATTCATATGTTTTATTTAATTTGGTTAATTTGATAAACTATTTATTTTCCGCTTTTTAGTGCCTTATGGGTTTTTGATTGATATTGAAGTCGGTTAATCCTTTTTTTTGAAAATTTACTTTATTACTCGATGAATGTCCTGTGCTCCTGGCAACGTTTATGTTTAGTACAAGTGGATATTAGTAATATCGCTTTTATACAACAGATTTATTCCTTTTAAATTCTGAGCAGATTTTTTTTTTCGAACTGACCACTCTATTGGTCTACCGAGACCTTAACAGCTTCACCGTTCTGTGTATTGTGTCGAGTACAAAAAAATGCGAAGCCATGAGTTTCACAAATTAACCGATTTAATTGGATGATCGTAAGACGATCTTACCGGCCATTTTGATACCACTCGTCCCCATACCATTAATTTCGTTTAACACCAACTCTTGCTCGCGCACTTACACGATTGATGCTATCGAAGAAAATTCGAATACATATTTAAACTTATGAAACTGTGGTACACTCCAAGTTCACATCAATCTGGTAAGTGTGATTATCTAACACAATGAATTTTTTTTTTCGAATTGATTATTATTGATACCCTGAGGAGCCTTAACAGCTACACCAGGCTTTGTAATGAACTGAGATGGCATTTAATTAAAAGTCGTTGAATCTCTACTCTAATTGTTACCACACAACTGCGAGAGTTAAAACTAATTAACTAACTATCGAGGTAACTATCTATACATATCATGTAAATATGAAAATGTGCAGTTAGTTCATCTAACAATTTTTCTGTCTTAACTTACCACAAAAAGATCCCAACAAAATATATACCTACACGGTTCCACGGATAAAGTGCAGTATCATAAAGTCAATGTATTACCGCAAGTAATAGGCTCGATGACTCCTTACTCAGCAGAAGAAGCAGTTCTCTTTCCCATTGAGTCGCACAACGGTGATGATGTCCGCAGAGTAAACTATCTTGAAAATAGCTTCTGTTTCAATAATAATTTCATTACGATTCGCTTATTAAATGGCGAAAATGTTATCAGTTATCATCCAAACTATAATTGATCTTCACTATGTCAACAAGTTTATTATACCGTCATAGTAAACAGAAACAGCCAAATTGCGATATTAGTTACGTTTACATTGCGACACACGGCCACCGGTAGCGCAACTTGCAAGTACGAGGAAATGGTGACACGAAACCACCGTTATAACTGCTTTTAAAGTCAGCTATCTGCATGTGAAAATCGGTTCAACCGTTTTGGGAATTGCACTGTGGACGAAGCCACGGGAAAAAGCTTGTCTAGAAAATAAAATAGCCTATATCACCCGTTGTAATTTCAGCTATGTGAAATTCCCATCAAAATCAGTTCAGTTATTCCGGAGACTACACAGAACAAACTGACAAACCTACAATTTTTTTAAATGGATTTTTGTCATCAGTGTCGCGCATACTTTCATATCTAATCAGCAAAAAGTTGTTTTTTGATTACATACATACACTTCATTTTTATTATATGTATAGATTTTCTTGAATATCTACACAGCATTTTAAACTGTTTTTTATGTTTTATATTGTTTCTGCTTTTCCTACCTTATTAATAAAGTGAACAACACACTTCAAAGATTTCTTCAAAGGTAAATCAGCTGCCGAGACACTAGGAACCCTAGTTGGACAGTTGCGAGGCTCATAAATTGTATACTGTTGCCATCATAGTGTACGATTTTTTTTATGAATAAACGAATTTATTAATATTATATTAATAATCTTGTCTAATTCAACTCTATATTTTGTAATATTAATGGCATTTTACGTAATATAGTTCGGTTATTATGCATATTTAAGTAAAGTGGGTGGAATATACCAGAGAGCATGAATTCTGAGATGCCACAGTAACTCACTAGATAATTCTAATAAGGGAGGCCACCATCTTGTATTGCATTATCTTACTTCTAATATTATTACCTATTCGACAATGGCAGCACTAATCTGTAAGATTGGTTGCCACAAAATAAAATAAAACTAATATATACCACAATTTTTAATTATGAAAAATATGTCACATTTATAAAAATCTTTTATTAATAAATAATTAAATATTTCTGAAAAATAGAAAACAAATATTTCTTTATAAATCTTTAGTTCACACTGTAATTAAAAACGATATAAAATTAACAATAATTTAATTCGATGACGAAACAGAAATTGATCTTGGTAAAGGTGAAAGATTGTCTGGTTTCGGAGGTAGGGCGGGTTTCTCTCCTAGCGGTGAACCCTGAGGACTTTCCATATCTCCAGAATGTTCCACAACTTCCACGGTTTCGTAAGTGTATTCGAAAGTACGAATAACTTCTCTTTCGGACCTATAATAATTAGACAAAAACAATAGGAGTTTTTTCTAAGTATATATATATAGTTTGTACAAAAATAGTTTTTTATACAAATTTCATTTGCTTTATGCCTGTGTAATGAAAACATGTATAGATATTTATTTCAGTACATTTCTCTGATGACACTTTCTACAAAATTTAAAAAAAAACTTTTTCTAGTTTTTTTTTTTAAATACTGAAAATTAGAAGTGTGCTGTCCTGTTACATTACGGTATGAAGTTTTTTTTATTGGGAAATATTGCAGTATTTCGATGCAATACTTTTTATAAATGTGACGACAATTTTAATTGATAAGATGAGAACACGTTAAACCTAACGGTGGACTGGCTCACAAGTGCCCGGAGATACCTACAGATGCACGGTCATAGATTTTCAAATTGGAATTGATGGATATCCAAACGGGTATTTGGAGACCACTACGTGGTATCATCACGATATTCTCCTTCATCGAAAACCCTTGCTCATTGCAGATTTCGAACCTACGCCACTCGAATCAGCGTCTAAACACTGCTACCACTGAACCAGAATAGCTTTAAAATTTAATTTGTCACAAATTTTGAAGCCTCTCCAATAAACACTCCTCATAGGTCGGAAATTACGATTTCTGGGCAGTATCTTAGTCACAGTGACTTCATAGATAATTTTATTTATTCACTCAGCCTAAAGCATAATACCTCACTCTACAACTGAAAAAAAAAAAACACTTCATACCCAAAAAGCGAAAGCGACATTGAAACAGTTTCCCCAAGCATTTATAAACAGACAAATATAATACTTACAAAGCTGGTGAAAAATGTACACATATTTGTATATCGCCCTTTAAATTTTCATCACCGACACCGATAAAAAAATAGTTAGAAACGACACATAATTATAATTAAATACATAAATATGGGAGTTTTAACAAAAATGTACTCTAATTCTGTTTACGCTGCACATATTATTAAAAATGTTTAAATAATTGACTGCTATTACATAACCTAAACGCAATTAAATAGTAATCTTGCAGATAATTCAAAGACCATTAATAATAATATCATAATATATTACTGTACTATTCTATTTCAGTACTAATTGTCATGTATTATAACTAACTTTATAGGCATTTATCTCTGATTATACATCATCCATACAAATCCTGTAGCTTGCCGTACCTCTGACAGTGGCCAAACTACGACTATATGCACGACGTACAAATGACAGTTAAAAGTTAACAAAAGTCATAGACAAATCACCCATAACACTCAGAATATTACACGTAAAATCGCTTAGTTTGTGGTCCATTCGTGTACATGACAAGTAAATATATTTACGACAAAAATTCGACAAACTTATTACAAATCTGTTTGTTTTACTTAATTACAGATAAGGGACGACAATATATTTCAGTATCGTTTTGTTCCTTTGTTTATAAATCAATTTTCTTTACTAATTACTTTTTGTGTAACAGCTATTGATGAGTTTTAGTGTTAACAACACAAAATAAAGTTATTTTTTTTCCCTATATCGGCTTCCTGTCGTCCTTCTACATTACATTAGGTATTACAATAATTGATATATTGAAATATTGAACCTTAAAAATTAATTAATTATTGTTGAATTTCGACCGCTAGTACATATAAATCGTGCTGCCATTTGTATATAATTAAAGAAAAAAAAATCTTATTTACTTTTACTCAAATTGTTTCTATACAATGTTTGCCAGTCTAAAAATCACAGTAGAGAATTACCGCAAGTGAACGCGGAACATGGTTATATTTGCTGGTTATTTATTTTAATCGTTTAAAACCGGGGTAGGGTATAAAATAAACAACCAAAGGATTATCTTTTACCAATTCCTTTATATTCATAAGTTTACATTTCGTGTTTAAACAGCTAGCGCGTACATCACTAAAATACAGTATATATAGGTTAAAACTATCGAATCTTAACTCCCGACTACCATTCTCTTCGATGATTTCGTAAATTATTATTTTTTTTTATTAAAAATGGTTCAATAAAATCCTTAAAATTCTAACAAAATAAAAATAAAATACAATTATAAAAAAAAATGTAAAATATATTCGTTGTATCCCTCGGGAATGTCACGCTCTACTAAAAATTCCTAAAATTATAACTATATGCTATTAAAAAAATATCGACTTACAAGTATTAAAATGAATACACAAATACAATTATTATAGTTTAAAAATGCCAATAGGGAATGAACAATACATTAGGAATGTAAACATATACAAATAAAGTGTCTGCCGAAAAAAAAAAAATATATTTAAAAAAAAAACTTTATTTGTATGCATAAATGTAATATTATAAAAAACATTCAAATCTATTTATTTTTAGACTGGAATGAATATCTAAAACAAACTTTAAAAGCCTAAGTGGATTTTTGGATAGTTTGCTTGCTTTTCAATAATTTCCACAAAAAATCATATAAATTCAATAGAAACACACACGACAGTCTTGGCCTGAACGCATTACTCATATTTTATGACGTCACAAAAACATAAACGATTCCACACGTATAATTGCCAATTCCCACAACAAAAGTGACGAGGTAACATCCTAAGAATATCATTTTTTTATATGAAAAATATATAATAGTATAAAAACCCTACATACGACACTAGCGAAACTTATACGTATTTATAATACATAACTTTAAAATCATAATCATTTCGATACTATACGCGGCAAAATTAAATTTCTATAACAAATACTATACCTTCATATTAAGTACCGATAGTAAAATTCCACTAATAAAAGTACCGCCTAAAGTTTGGTAGTTTTTATTTCTACTTAAAATTTTGTTTTTTTTTTTTTCTATTGAATATTCAATCTATTCATAAAAAAAAACATCATATTCGTTGTATATATGTATAAAAACTTATAAGTACTAATGAACATAAGTTGTATATTTCATATTTCAAATCAAAAAATATGGTTGAGACGTCTTAATTTTGCAAATAAACCTAAATTCAAGGTACCATGTATATTCACACGTCATACAAATAATACAACGGTATTACGGGTACATTTTCACATAATATTTAGGCCAAAGTTACGTTACTAAGACCTAAGTTAATAAGTTATCACTTAATCTAAATTCTTAATATAATATATATAATTAGTATTACAGGTTCGTAATAATGTATAGAAATCATAGTAATATGAAATTGTTCATATAAATATTGCCGAAAACAAAATCAAAATCATTAAAAAAGTTTACAGAATCATGGCACAGAGTATAATGTTTATTAATAAAAAAAAAACATTTTAATTAATGACAATGACACAATAGTGAATACATACATATATAATATTCAATATGGTAAAATAATATTCATTATATTAAAATATGATAATGATATTTAGAAACACCGTCTTTTTTTTCAATTCCCATTTGAACCAACAATACGTACTTGATCAATTTAAAATAATAAACAAATTTTAGTCGAGACCAAGTTATATCTATTTTAAGTCTCTATTCATCATCATTACGTGGTATAAAACAAAGTCCTCTACCGCGTCTGTGTGTCTGTCTGTTCGCGATAAACTCAAAAACTACTGAACTTTCACGCGGTTTTCACCAGTGGATAGAGTGATTCATGAGGAAGATTTTAGTATATAACTTGTCAATGATATTTTTATAATTAAGGCGGGACAACGTTTGCCGGGCCCGCTAGTAAACAATAGTTTAATTTTATAATGTTTTTATAAAATTTAAAATGTTGAAAACACAAAAAAAATATTAATTTTAAATTCGTTACTTCAATCAATATTATTAGAATGAATACTTCAAATACTGATAATAAGTTATATGAACAGTTCATATTTCCATGATTGAATATTACCTAAAATGATCCCACCTACTTACTATACAGCGGCAAATCGTTATGGAATTTATAAATATGGAAACCATTACCGAAGCCGAGGTGATAAGGGTTGTAATCAAATATTAAAATAAGATTTACCAACTGTAAAGTAATAAAACACCTAAACGGTAAAAATCTATCAAAAACTTTAATAAAAACTTGTTCCGTTTTCCGAATTTTCGTTATACCTAATTCGACATTTTATTAACAAATTATTAAGTTTATTAATTCCGAGTCTCCTAAGACGATATTATAGTTAGGTTTGTTGAAAAATGTATTTTTAAAATAAAACAATTATATTTAAAAAAATACCAAATATTTAAACTGTATCATATAAGTATAGTTTCTAGCAGAAAACGAAAAAAATCATATACCAGGTGAATGTTTAGACAGTAGCAATATTTATGGAGAACATTCTGCACTCGATTCTAGTTCTAAATCAATTAAAAATATAGGTGCTTATTATTCGACCTAATTATCTAGAAACATACAAAAATTATACTCAATCCTCTAGGTGTGTATGTTAAAACACAGTGTCAATGACCGTCAGGTGAAGTGAGAGTGAAGCCAACCAACAAACAAAGGGTAATTTTTCGAAGTTTGAACAAACGAAGGGTTTATTGTCCGTTTTTTTTTATTATCGAAAGTTATCATCCATATTTCTAAACTTTTAGAACAAACTTTACCCAAGGTTCTCTTTGTTTTGATATGAAATGCCTAGAATACTGCGAGTGTCTAACCTTTCATCTGATATAACCAAACGGTTTTACAGAGTGGTAAGTTTTCTAAAATGTTATTCATATACATGTCACTCGGGTGACCATATGTCGAAGAAATAAATGTATAATTTGGAATGACATTTTTCAGTCTCAAACGATCGGAATATTTCATGAAACATATTAATTGTACCGATAGGTGGGTTAATATTAATCGAAACGCCCTAATCACTTATATATATGACGATTTACACAAATCAATTAAAAATATTAGGCTTCGCTTAAAATTACTTGCCTATATATTGTCGTATTATGCCGGAAACGACTCAACTAGCTTCAAGTAAATTATCGAATAACGACACACCATTATTCAAGTTGCTATGTATTTCTAATAATGTTATTATTGTTAAGCCGCCATTTTGTCATCGTATCAATGAGAAACAAGATGGCGACCAAAGTTACCGGAGTTTATAGAATGGAATACATGGAATTTAGCTTGAGAGCTCTAACAAAAAATACATGCAACATTGAAGAAATTAAATTTGGCTTAGGTTCCAAAGTATATTAATTTACTTGTTTATTGAATCTGTATTTTATTCTAAATTCTTTCAAGTATTTAAAATTTACATATACCATATACATAACCAATAGAGCATCTTTATTCACCTAGAGTTTTATTAATCTCTTTTTTAATACGTGTATATTTTTGGCAAATGAGACATAATTCAAAGAACTATGAAAATAAAATTCACACCTCAACCACATAAACCGCCAAAACGTTTATATTATATAGAAAAATACATGGCAAATTAATTATCCAGAAAGTTCCACATACAGTGCAACCACCCTCTTTGAAGCAAGGGTGCATTTTTTTAACAATAAACATAGACCCGGGAAGACCAGGGAAAACCCATGAAGCTGTCGATAGTACGAATGTAAAACTCAATAAGTGGAATAGTTAATAAACGTTGTGTATTATTATTAATTAAAAAACGAATAAAAAAATTATAATAGGGCTTGATAGATACGAATCATCGATATTTCATAGAGAAATTCTGTGTTTTACAATTTAAATATCAAACATTTTACAGCTAACGATTCAGTACGAAGATACGGCGGATAAATGGCATTTAAAAACACATTTGAAGGTTTTCACGACTGCGTGAATGTATGTGTAACCGATTTCAACTGCGTTCGTTAAAAGAGAAGGTCGAAGTAAAAAAAAAGGATTTTGTAAAAAAAAAATCGAATTAAATATTTGATGAAACCTGTGTAGCTAACAACTTAGTACGAACATGAGGGGATAGATGGCGTTTAACACAAATATGAAAAATCGATTTTAATATCAAACACGCCATTGTAGTAAGATTAAGTATATCTAAGAAGATCAAAATAAAAATCTCGAATTTTACAAAAAGGATCAAACATTTAAAACATGTCTAGGTAAGAACTTGGTACGAGCAATGACCAATAGATGGCGCTTAAAACAAATCTCATGGATCAATTGTAACGTCAACTGCAGTATTATATTTTTCACATCAGACACAAATATTATTTATACAAATGTTATTATCGCAACTTAATGAGTTTTACGTTACAAAAATCGACGGTGCGTTAACGGCACAATACAACATGTTGTGTGTCGGGTTGTTTGGATAACTTACTGTTTAACCGGTGCGTCCATCGCGGGGATATAGTCTAAGGCCATGAGACAAGCGAATACGGTCATTATCATCTTCGGTTTCCTTTCGGTGATATCCTCCGGTAGTGCGTAAACACGCGCTCCGTAACGACGCGCCATCGATATCGCGTATTTCGCATTCGCTAAATTCGCCTGCGAATTGACAATACAGTTTTCATATTAATTTATCGGAGTGGAAACTTCTCGATTGAACGACAGTGAACCGTCACGCTCGGATCGGCGACGACGTCGAATCGTGTACACTCGTCTCCAGCCGTCGTCAACCACGTTTGCTGTCTCACAATTGTGCATCGTACGCATAATTACTTTTTTATTATTTTATCTGGTGATTTTGAACTGAAGCTATAATTCAGTAGCAACTTACAACAGTACAATAAAAAAAAGGAAATTCTACATTCAGGTGTCTAGTTTTTTGGATTCAACTATGAAACAAATTTCAGATCTATGCTTTCAGAGGAATCCTTAGAAAACCAGCGACAAAATAGATGTCAATATCGCCCATAATGTTAATATAAGCTCATCTTAAAAATGAGTGGTATCTCTATTGTACTATATATACTAGCTGAGTCTGTCACGTGTATTACATGTTGATTTGAATAAAACACATGCACCATAATATAAAATGAAGTTGAAAAAGAAAATCAAAATTAAAACGCGACGCCATCTATGAGATATCTATAACAGTCGGTTCTACAGTTTTCTGTCAACAAACTAATATAAAGTGCCATCTGTTCGAGACTGATGAAACATACAATCAATAACAATAATCAACATTGACGATCATTTAATTTGTAATTAAAACATATTGAGGCCATCAATCGAAATATAAATTATCCTATCTCTCAAGTTGGGCCAAATTATACAAACATGCCTTCTTTCATGAAGATCGGTTTAGTAGTTTCCGAGTTCATCGTGGACAGACATCATGACACTGGATTTTTATATATTTAAACTTTGTTCTCTTGAGAATGGAATTTCGCGTTTTTATAAGGAGTCTGTTTTTATTATAAATTAAGTGTGGACTGTATTTTAATTTTTGAATTGTAATTGTGAAAAGATAAACCAGATCAAGTTTATTACCGGTTCTTCGCGATGACTGGGTTGTTTTCCGAACAGACGGTAGCTTTGACGTTCATAAGCGTCTTCTTAGTGTCGAATAAGGTATTTTTGATTTTCATTTATGCCATTAAAGTTTCACCAAAATTGGTCCGAAATTCAATCAAAATCAGTCCGCAAAAAAAAGAGGCACTACAATTTTTAGGATCGCTGTCCAGCACAACTACCTGTAGCAAACTTGTGTCAATCCTTAATGCAAAACAACGTAGTAATTTTTTTTTTTTTTTTAATTAGTCGATATATGACGTCGCTGCTGTAATATGTCAAAACGGCCATTATAGCGTGTCGCTATTATAACAACAAACTTCATTTATAGTAAGTTAAGGAGTATAAATACCTCGTCATCTCCGCCGGGCAACACGAGGTCGTAGTTAATAGAACCGGGTTTGATCGCGTCTATCAAATCGATGACCACTTTACCGTCGGCCAAAACTTCGTCCTGGTGAAAAGAAAAACGTAAAAAAATATTTCTCAAGATCTTCAAACTGGTAAAAAAGGAAGACCATAAAAAAAACTAAAAACCTTATTGACGGCAAAATTTAAACTTCATTCTCGTATACATACTGGAAATCTTTCAAAAAATTAAACATGTCATATGAACGATTAACATTGTACTTAAGTTATTTTAAAACGGTTACGTTTGTAAATTAATTTTTCAAAAACTACTCCCATAAAGAAGTGGAAGGTAAACTTTTAGATTTCTTCAATATAAAAAGGGCAAAACGCTACAAAAAATGTGTAGGTTTTGTAAATAATCAGTGTCGTGTTTAAAGTGAGGCATTACACACCAGATAGACCATTGTCTAATATTTGTATTTTTGAAAAAAAAAAATAAAAAAAATAAAAAAAATCAAAGTTTATATTTTTCGGATGTTTTTTTTATTAAGTTTTCTAATTTCTAACTTTTCTGAAGTTCTCATGTAGAAGTTCCCTAAGGATTCTCAAGAATTTTCAGAATGGTACTACGAGAAATGAAGCTAATGAAAAAAATAATATTATAACTAAGGAATTTAAAAAATAGAGATCGAAAAAGACCAATATGAAAAATCGTGAATTTTTTAAAAAGTAAATCTCAAAGTTTTGATATCCTAAATATATATATATATATATTTGTATATAATATATATATATATATATATATATATATATATATATTTGTACGTATATGTTGTAATTAATCGAGCAAAATTATTTTTTTTTCCCAAAATCAAAAAATTACCGAGATTTTTAATATATCATTATTTTTAAAGGTTTTAATTTTTTTTAAAGATTTTTAATATATCATTATTTTTAAATTTTAAAGAAGTAGCATATATTTTTCCAAAAAGTATATTCGAAAACAAATAAAATTAATAAAATGCATCGCAGCAGGTTGATTTTTTAAAAACTTGTAGTAGCTATTTGAACGAAATTAAAGCTATCTTTTCCAGAATACGATCTTTTTGGTTGAGTAATAAAATTTGAAAAAATTCTAAGAAAAGATTTATATAGGGTAGGAAAGAATGAAAAAAAAAATCAGCCTAATCGAAAAAGAATTAGGGTCAAAAGTGGTCAATTTCGCGTGGAATTTATTATTTATTTATTTACATATAAACATTAGAACTGTATTAACTTTAATGTGGATACATTTATTTATAAGCCTAAATCACTTTTAACGTAATTAAATTCCATTAAAATTTGAAGATAGAATAACAAACCAACGACCGAATAAAAAACGAATAGAGTACCAGATATTAAAAAAAAAGGATAAGAACTTAAAAATAGCATTGAGCAGGCCATATCTATAGATTACATGACGACCAATGGAAAAAAAAAGTGACAGTATGGATACCATGAGGAGATCAAAGGAAAAAAGGCCCAAAAAGAGGTGACGTAATATTTTGAGTCGTTACACTTCTAATGCCCGGTTTCTGAGGTACTTTAATCATACTTTATCAGTTCAATAGCGTTATCGCTTCGATAACTTGTCAAATTGCGTTTCCGAATACACAACCATACGATAAATGTCAATAAAATTCAACGGGTCAATTGACAGTTTATTTAACGGATAACTTTGTTGAGTCGATAACTATCGATAGTTTAACCGAGTATCTCAGAAACCGGCCATAAGTGAATTAAATCCAATTCTAATCATTCATATTAATATGTTTAATTTTTTTAATATTTCCAGTTTTTTATACACCGAGAATGAAATTCAAAGTTTGCCTTTCATAAGTTTCTTTTTATGACCTTCATATTTTACACGCACAAAATTAGAAGATCTAGAAAAAAAATCGTAAAATCTTAGGAACAACTAAAATTGCATTTAACTTATTATTAAATGTAACGACAATTTTTTTTTCTTTTTTTTTATATCATCACCTGATGTTAAGTGATCACCACCGTCCATAGACACTTGCAACAGCAGTGGGGAGTCGCAAGTGTGTTGCCAGCCTGTGTTTGGGTGAGGGGGAGGGGGGAGTGGTGGGGCAGGGGGGAGTGGTCTTCTAATATTTAAAAAAAAGGGTGTTGTTGGGAATTATCTAGAATAGCGTCAAGAAAGGACGAATAGAGAGATTTGGAGGGGGCCTACGCTGTTGAGATGGGTGCTACAACTTGAGATACGAGACAGTATGGTATAGTTCTTAAATAAAGAACCGTAACAGTAGTAACAATATAGATTCCTTTGTAGCAATTTTTTTTAATACTTCTACATTATGGTCATAAACATACGTTTTTTTTTTAAATAACCAAATTTGAAGTTTGAATTTTCATATCTATTGAGAAAAATAATGGCATCGAACCTGGAAGCTTCTGATGGAGGAACTCTTGCCGGCGTTGTGTAGTTTATTGTTCACCCATTGTACAATTTCCTTCTCTATGATGGGGTTGCCGGTGTTCGCGAGCCGAGTCAATACGGATAGAGTGTATGCACGCATCAGCTGCCAGATCAAAGCTGTACCGAGAAATGATTATTACATACCGAGACGTTACTCACGAATACGCCCGTTAGAAAAAAAAAAATTCTTCTGAACAAACTTCTTATGGCATGGTAGGGAAAAATTTTCGTTGAGCGTCACACGTTAAATTTACGCGTCTGTCTGAGTCTAGTAGTATACCAAAGTTACTCCTTAAACCATCAGCTATTTACCAGTGAAAGTCCCGTGAAAATCGGTCCAACCGTTTCTTAGAATAACCGGAGCAAACAAACGAACAGACGTTAGTATGTGACCGAACTTCTCTAAAACGGCTGGATCGATTTTGGTGAAATTATTTGTGTGTGTGTTCAGATGCATTCCATAATGATTTAGATTTATAATTTAATCGATGCAATCTGATTCCAGGATTTTTTATTATCTTCAGGGCAGGACATCAGTTGAGCGTACGAGGACTTTTATATAAATTTAGTAAAAAGCTGTTATTTTGAAATTACAAACAGACGCTACAATTTCATTTATTTGTAAATATATATAAGTAAAATACAGTTCCTCTGAGGTTCAATCACGTCAAAACTAAACGTATCGGCATAAGACTATGGTCATTTGATGCGGAATTTCTTGTAGATTTTTCTAGACCAGTGTTTTTCAAAGTGTGGGTCGCGAAGCCTCTTTAGGGGGGTCGCGAAGCTTCTATAGCGGAGTTGCAAAAGGTTGGAAAAGGTACTGCAGTAAAATAAAATTTTTTATAAGATTTATTAAGAAAAATGTTAATTAAAGGACATAATCATTTGTATTAAATAAACAAAAAATTTAGGAGAGCTCTTATGTATTTATCCGAACCCTAATTATGAAAATGAATAAATATGTTAAATTGAATATCTGTCTCAAAATAAAATACATGAAAGAAAAGCAACAGGTAGGGGGGTCGCGAAATATTTTTTCATACTAAAGGGGCCGTGTCAAGAAAAAGTTTGAAAAACACTGTTCTAGACTATCTTTTGGATGATTCTACTAACTCTTTACCATTTCTTTTCTTAAAAGTTTTAACTATTATTTTTAACTTAATCAAAGGGCGAACACGTCGATCAACGCAAGTTGTTTTTTTTTTTTGCATTATATATATGTTATCTATTTACTTAGAAAACCTTATGTTCCTGATGTACAATTCATTAGTAAGATTTATATTAATTACTACTAGGTCATAAAATATCTAATTCTTAGCAAAAGTATCAGTCTCGGCTAGTTTATTTGATGAACTAGGATTTTTTTTTTAAACTTTGTGTTATAAAAAAATATCCTTACCGAGTGTGAGTGTAGCGTTGCCTTCATTGATGTCAGCGCCGGCGATACCGACGAGAGAGAAGCCGAGCTGCCGGCCTAGTTCCACTGCGTAGTTACAGTTCTCGAGCCGCTCCATGAACTTGCGAAGTTTTGAAAACTGACGGTGGACCTGTCGACGTACAATATTATCACTTACATTTATTGATAACGTGTTATTTTATAATTAAAAAAAAAACGACAAAATTTTTCGTCTTGAAATAAAACTATTTTATGACTTGGAACTAGCAATTTTTGTATATACATACAACATACGAGGGATTTTTTTTTGTTTTCTTCAATTTTTTATATATTTTATTTAGTACCCCTAAAATAACCCTATTAATGAATTTTGAATTTTTTTTTATTACTCGCTCTAAAGATTGTTCTTTTTCGTTTTTTTGACATCACTGTCTCAATAATGGTGCAAATTTGATATTTTTTCTTTTGACATTTTTGTTTTTACGCTTCTATAGAAAAAAAAAATAAGTCAAAAATGTTTCAACTTTTTTTTTAAAGATTTTTGAATTATAAATATTACATCGAGTTTAAAAAATGAATGCGCACCTTGATTTTTTTAATTGTTTTTATTATTTTTATCCCTATACGTTCCGCAACGTTTAAGCACGGTTTGTTAATGGGGTTTCTCTCTGAGTTACCATAAAAAGTCCCTAGAAAGTTCTAACAAGGGCGCCACCATCTTGTTAGAATATTGAAATGATCACAAGACACTTGTAATATTATAACCTACTCGGCAGTAACAATCTAGAAGATTAACTAGTTGCCAAAATAAAATGAAAATGAAGAATAAATAGCCGCTAACTGGGGCTTGATCGCTCAAATATTTCTATATATAACCAACAATATATAGTAGATTCAACGAACCAAGTCAATAATCCTTATTATTTTACGAATATACATTTAATAACATTAATAATAATTTATTTAAAGATTATGTATAAATGAAGTAACCTTTTTCCAGTTGACGATGCCAGGTTTGATGATATCGTACAGCTGGAAGATGACAAGTCCATCGGTGAGGTCCGAATAGAGCCAGTTCACATGAGGAGCGACACCCATCGAATTCATCCAGTTACGGTAAGCTGAGGACAACATTTTAATATGAAAACGTATGTCAAAATTGTCTGTGAATTTTTATTATAAAAAAAAAATATCAACGTATACACTTTTCTATAAAAAGTTTTTGATATTTTTTTGCATGGATTTCTCGTTCTGATATAACAGATTTCATAGAAGAGAAGTATGTGTAGCTACCGAGTCTTTGGCGGATTGGCTGAAACGTTTCAATATATTGTAAATAGAATATGTTCAAACAATTGAACGATATCTTGTGTGTATAAATCTATACTAATATTACAAAGCTGGAGGATTTGTTTGTTTGGTTGAACGCGCTAATCTCAGGAACTACTGGTCCGATTCGAAAAAATCTTTCGGCTTTAGATAGCTCATTTACCGAGGATGGCTATAGGCTATATATCATCACGATAAAACCAGTAGGGGCGGAGCAACAATGAAGAATGTTTCAACATCGTTTGTTTAGTTTCTTTTGAGAGCTTTAGCTACGTGTTAGCGTTAGCCCAAAGTAACTATTCCACGCGGACGAAGTCGCGGGCAGAAGCTAGTAACATATATGGAGTTAGAAATTAAAGTCTATTTTACACATTCCGATTCTTATTATTACGCTGTCCAAGTCGGTCTAGACTCCTACAGTAGTGAGCCTGAGGCTCTTACATATGAAAGTGGACGGATATACAAGTAAAGGAAGGCAGAAAGAAAGACAGATGGATTGTTTTTGTAGGTTATATGTATGAATACTGAGATGATAGCTGATAGAATAGAGCGGAAGAGGGAAATATTATACCAAGTTTACTTAGATAAGACCAAGTAGGAAAGATCTTTCAATTACTGTTGACATTCATTCATTCATGATGATTGTTTGAGCAGTTAAGACATGAAAGCGTGACAAAGAAACTCACATTTCCATTTATAGTAATATGTAAGAAATTTAGGATTCAAGGTACAACATCGCATACGATTTACAAATTATAATTAGACGATTATTTTCCCGGGCATTGCAAATGAGACATCTCAATTCTCACAAATGAAACTAGCTGGAATAAAATAAGAGCACAATACTAACTCTTTTCATCGCCATAAAATAAGAGACAGATACTAACTCTTCTCCCCATAAAATAAGAGACGAATATTAACTCTTCCCCTCCCTATAAAATAAGAGATGAATACCTACTAATTCTTCTCCTCCCTATAAAAGAAGAGATGAATACCGAGTAGCTCTTCTCCCTATAAAATAAGAGATGAATACCTACTAATTCTTCTCCTCTCTATAGAATAAGAGACGAATACTAACTCTTCCCCTCCGTATAAAATAAGAGATAAATACCTAGTAGCTCTACTCCTCCCTATAAAATAAGAGACGAATACTAACTCTTCCCCTTCGTATAAAATAAGAGATGAATACCTACTAATTCTTCTCCTCCCTATAAAAGAAGAGATGAATACCTAGTAGCTCTTCTCCTCCCTATAAAATAAGAGACGAATACTAACTCTTCCCCTCCGTATAAAATAAGAGAAAATACCTACTAATTCTTCTCCTCCCTATAAAATAAGATACGAATACTAACTCTTCTTCTCTGTATAAAATAAGAGATGAATATCTAATAACTTCTCTTTCTTATAAAATACGATACGAATACTAACTCTTCTCCCCCCTATAGAATAAAAGAAGAATACTAACTCTTCTCCTCCCTGGTCTCATCGAGCTGATGATATTCTTCTGCGTTTTCAGTGCGCTGGAGTCCAGGATGCTGGTTGAAGAGATTGGCGACGAAGGCCAAATTGAGCTTGTACACTCCGGCCACCACATCTGCGGGGGTCACGAACGCTCTACATCTCAGCTTAGCCGCCTGCTGCAGCATCACCTCTGCACGACGGATCAGGTCCGTTTCCTGCAAAAACAATATAATTTTATTCAGTACTTAATTGATACCGTTATACCCGTGACTTCGACTGCGTTGTTTATTCCCTTTACAATATATTTTATGTACAGAGGAAATATCATAAACGCCTCATCGCTTGTCCCAACTCTCTACGGAAAGAAGACACACATCGCTATAAAGACCTTAGTTTCACAAACTTTAATAGCTCTATAATATATAAGATTATCGTTATTTTTTTTTTACTAACATCAAAGTAAAACTGAGAAATAAAATCGAAATCTATCCAGTAATTGTTCATAACGCCTGCACGATAACAGAACTCTATTATTTTATTTATATAGAAGACTAACAAACCCAACCCGGCTTCGTATGGACGCAATGTAACTAACCTGGCAACATAAGTGTCTAAACGATTTAGATCCATTTTGTGCCGTTTTGACATTTGCAATTCACCATAATCATACAAATCTTAATACAATCAACTTAATATCAAAGACATCTTCTAAGATATTAATTGAAATTATATGCTGTCAAAGCCAATATCGAACTACATTAAATACCCAATATTACCATGCCCAGGGCATGCAGTCCATATGTTGTTAAGTGGTCATTGCAGTCAATTTCTATACACAATGACCGCAGTACTCAAGCAAATATTAGAATATTTATTAATACATTTATATAGCTTGAATTTGTGAACATCGAATGCATATTTCAATTTTTAAATTATTCTGAAAGAACATCCAACAGATAAGATAAATAAAATAGATTTTAATAGAACAACCGAGGCGTTCTTTCTAATTAGTCCTTTCTCATATATAATTTTTTTATAACCCTAAATTATGCAATAATAATAATAAACTATGGAGCAGGTCAAAAAAGAAAATCATATGATTTAATACATTTGAACTGCGAATTTAAAATTTTACAAATCGAATAATTACATAATAAAATAAACAATTGACCGACACTAGAAAAATTAATGTCGCAACATTATTTTCAAGATTGATGTCACATTTGTCGACATTAAATTAGCAAGAATTCATCATTTTAATTTCTATTTTAATTCAATGTAGCGTACACTCAGGTATTTACGGTACCTCAAAATGGTTATCTTAAAGTTCATACATAGTAGGTGTAGAATTGACACTGGCAAATGCTTCAGCGGTACCGAAACAAAGACATGAGAAAGAAATTTGATATTAATATGATCGTCAGTTAATTCTGAGCACACTTATATAGAAATAACTCACTCTTAGAGCGTCAAGCGTGACTCCAGCATCGTTGGGTGCGATCTGTTTTAGCAAGTATGAGTAGATCTCTGAATCGGCGACGTCCTGTTGGAAGTTGGTGCAGCGGCGAGTAATGCCGGCGCTCTGGAGCTGGTGGTTCACCCACCGGAGCAGGATCGCTTCGGGGGACAGTGCCAGAAGGTCTTCGATACGTTCCTGGAGATAGAAGTTAGATATGAATTATATATAAGCAAAAGCAACAGTCGACGAGTATGAGTAATGAACGAAGATGACGTCATGCTCGGGTCGATGACCCTGAATCGGGATAACTCGGCTCCACTCGTCATCAACCACGTTTCTTTTCTGACAAGGAGTGTATCGTTGCAATAAGGTTTTTGTTATTGCGTATTGTAATAGTATTATAATATTATAGCGATGATAGATCTGTGGTTGGTGTGTGTTATTTATATGGGAACTCCAAAATTACGAAGATGCATCTCTAGTTATGCATATAGCATTAATGTTAATCTAACATATGTAGGTAGATTTATATAATGTAATATTTCAGCGTAAGTAGTTTCAAGTTGTCATCCTTAAGTCTCTCCGATCATAGACGTCTTGCAGTTCGGTTGCGTTTTATTAAGTTCCCTAAAGTAAAAACTTTTGGACATATATATCAATTAAAAGCTTAAACTTTACTAGATTTCTTTTTCATCGTCTTGAGTGATATTTTGACAGTAACTAAAGAAACAAAATTTCTTTGGCCCATAATAATACACACAGACCAGTTGATCCTCGAATGAACCACAACTTACACACCTATTGTATGGTGGCAATGTTAAATATAAGAAGTAAAAAGAGTTTTATATCTGACACTTTAAAAGAATAACTGACTGAAGAAAATATTAGGTATGTAATACAAACAACTTTCATCCTCTTTTACACCACATAGGGATTGGTTTTTCAAAAATCTTTAGTTACTGCCTCATCTACAATGTAAAAGGGACTCGCATGCAAATTTACACGGCCTTAATAGCCCCAGTAGTATGGACTGTGCATTGTTTTGTCAAACAGTCAGTCCGTCAGTCGGTTACCCATTTATATGTATATATAGACTAGATGACAGTAATGACACTAACCTGATCATTAAGCAGCTCTGTGAGTCCGGGGCAGTGCTCAAGTGTGATCTGATTGAAGAGACCGATGCGAATGATCTGCCAGAGTAGACCCAACACCAAGTGTGGTTTACCTGAGAATACAAAAGTTATCTTTACACGATAATTCAATGACTAATAGAGATATAAACTACATTCTCTTTTTCAGAACAAAAGTACAAAAATCTCTCAATGGATACTCATCTAATTAAAGGTAAGCTTAACAAAATTAAAAATGTGTAATGAATTTTCCAAATAATCTATTTTACATGAAGTTATTGGAAAGGGTAAATAAATATAACCTATTGCAATATTTGGTGTCACCATGTCACATAATTTTAAATGTATCGTAATTATTTAATACTAACTATTGCCTCCGGCTTCGCTTGTATTAATACAGATTTAACAGTACATTTTTTTTTGACGAAATGTGCACTCAAAATTTGACGATGACCGGTTCAATATTCAAAGGCTTGAAGCGTAATAAACAAACTCATTTTCGCATTCATAATATTAGTTAGGATTTATGTCATAAAATAAAAATTTCTACAGTTGCAATTAAATGCAATTGTTTGTTTGTTTACACTTTCAAGTTTTAACTACCCAACCGATCATTATATGAGTTTGCATATACGTTGTTGGGGGTACAAAAAAGGACATGGGGTACCTTTTATTTAAAAAAAAGTATTGTTCTCGTGGGATGGGTGAAATTAATATTAACGAGACCAAAAGCTAGTATTTATTAATTCTAAATCACTACATATTATAACACAAAGTCCTTTGCCACGTCTGTCTGTCTGTTCGAGATAAACTCAAAAACTACTCAACACATTTTCATGCAGTTTTCCCCGATAGATTAAGTGATTCATGGGGAAGATTTAGGTATATAATATTTCAACGCACTCACCCTTAGCCAGATCATGGGCGTCAATATTGACAATGTTGCATCCAATCGCTTGCGACGATACCAATGCAAGAGTCAAATTCTCGTGTTTTGTGTATAGGGTGAGGTTTTTCTTGTTGATAGCTCGCTCGTCGATCGTGTCCGGACATGAGTGGTTTATTACTTTACTGTAACATAGATCAAGTTTAACAATAATTCCTACAAAAACCAATAAAAAAAGTCGAAGCGGACTGCCGACGGAAGCGAAAACTGAAAACAATGAAATAAATATGTTCTCTTTTGTATTTTCATATTAATTATAGTGTGAATGACAGTATTTAAATTACAGAATTTGTTTAATGAGATTATTAACGTTAGTGTGGTTTTCATATCTATTGGCACTCGGAGCGACAGTTATATACATTTTTATAAAGTTTATTAATCAGTCAACGGTATGACGAGCTGCAAAATATCAATATTACATGTACACAGAGCCCTATACTACGCGTCGCTAGTCTGACGCAAGCGCAATATCATGCTTACGTAGGACGCCATGATGCGAAATTACAAATTAATCTCCTGCCAAAAATACCGCTCAGCGCGCCTACAGAAGTTTTCACTCGGATTAATTACACTGTTGTGTTATCTCACAGTAATTGCTGTTAGGATGAATTAACATTTAAGATCCTTTTTTTAATACTTTCACTATAATCTCATCTTACACTATAATCTCATCTTATATTAAATGACGCTAAGGTCTAAGATGATAAACACGCTATACCTTTTTTTTAATGTTATAGCTTATGCCATAGCAGACAGACGAACAGGTGGGTCACCTGATGTTAAGTGATCACCATCGTCTATAGACACTAACAACACCAGGGGAGTCAAAAGTGCGCTGCCTGCATGGGTTTGGGGGAAAGGGAAGGAGGGGGATGAGGAAAGGGGGGTGGGCCTCCGGCGCTCTCACTGACCTAACGAAACGCAACAATGCAAGCACTGTTACTTCACGACGGTTTTCTGTGAGAGGGTGGTAGTACCTCGGGCGAGCCGACCCATTCATGCTGAAACCAGTAATAGCTTCAGCGCGGCTCTACCACTTAATGCACCTAGAATGGGTTGACTCTCAAGTACAGCTGCGAGGACACACCAATTGGTGTTTGGCGAATTATATTAATGCAATTTCATTTACATTTCATCGATAATAATTTTATAGATTCTACCTTAATACCAGTACAAGATTACTTTGATTTTAGTGATAACAACAGATAAGTAATAAAATTTACTGACATAAAAATTAACACAGCAAACAATTTCCGCGCGGCTCTCGAACGCTCACTTAGTATATTACTATCTAATTAAAAACTAAAAGAAACTAGAACAAAAATCGGTGAAAAGACGAAGAGTCTAAAGCCTACGCCTTTAGCGAAGTGCGTCTAACTCGGTGTAATTTTAAAAACAAAAGCTAAAATGGTGAACTAAAAATACTTCCAGATGCGGCTTTTCTTCCTGATTCCGAATAACTCAATATTATGAAAAGGGTAAACGCACCAGACTTTCTTTAGACGGAATAGTGATTATTATAAAATTTCAGTAAGTTATTTCTCCATTTTATAAATCAGCATTTTTATGGAACAGATGACCGTCTAGAAAAATCTAAATTGAGCAATATATATAAAAAATCAAATAGCCCATTATAGCGTGTTTTGTCTTCAATGTGGAAATATATTTACCAATCACCGCCTACAAAAACGTGAGATTAGAATAAAAATAATTTATCCCCCTAACCTTGATGATTCTAAATAAATTCCGATACTTTATATTGAAATAACTAATACAATATGACGACATGCGTGAGATACAGATTTATAATTTATTCTAAGTATAATAATAATGTAAAAGTACGCTGAAATGCTTATTTATCAATCAGGTATTGAAACAACTTAATAGATTCGAGTGTAATTTGGCACATAAATCCATTATGTCATCGAATCGGACATAGGATACTTTTTATAACGATACATTTAAAAATAGTTATTGTCCGCGGTTTCGCTCGCGTTAAAGTATATTTAACCTATCCCTAGGAAACAGTACTTTTCGGGATTAAAATATGTCCATTCCATTTATGTATATTCTGTACTCTGTAATAGAGATTTGAGCTTTACCTAAAGAACATTACGTTATTCTGGATGAAAGTTATGTTTCCAGTAAAAACCGTTTATGGCGACATCGTTTAGAACAAAATACCGGTTATATTGACCCAGAACAAAGCTCCCGGCTCAATGCCGTATCCCGAAAACATAACCGGTTGTTACGACTATCGGTTTTTACGACTAAGATGAGTAGTACTTTCGACGTTGTTATAAATGATGTCGTGTATTTATGTTCTTGTGTTATTTTCTGTACCCTCTTATAATGTGTATGCAAAATTTTATAATGATTAGTTGAGTAGTTAAGGCTTGATGGCGTAACGATCAAACGAACTCACATTCACAATTATAATATAAGTTAGAGTAATGTATATTATAATAATTAATTTTCTTATTAATATTATTAATAGAGCACGTTTAGTTAAACTTAAGCAATAGCTAGTCTTCATATAAAATTGTTGGTGAGTCGTTTAGTGATTTTGTAACTTATTATGAAATATATATATTTTTTCTCAAATTGATTACGCTATGGACCTAGCAAGGTCGTAACAGCTTCACCGAACTACTAAGGCGAGCGCTTAAGGCACTCAGCCGATTTTATTTGACAACTAACTCAAGGGTGCACGGCACACCTGGGCTTGGGCTGTTGCCTGACTCATGTAATTCGCGACCTATCTGAGCTAACCTAAGCTACATATTCATACTTATATGAGTTGTTGAAACATATATGTATACCAAGCATACATACCTCAACAGCTCTTATATGTATTTTGTGTCGGATAATTTTTTCTAAGCTATTTCAGTTCGATAAGGGGAGAAAAAGAAAGCCCTTCCACTTTCATGTGTAAGCACGTGCGCGTGCACGTGTGTAGAGATGATATGTGTAATGTTGTCGCAGTGATGTAAGATTTTGTGCCACAGTATCGCGCGGGCAGCGTACTCAAGGGCTCCACGCCGGGGGAACGGACCTAGACTTGAGCCGCTGCCGAGGGGGCCTAGTCTGGTTGAAATATATACTTTTTTACTATATACCTATACTTCATAAATGGAGTCCATATTTATACACCTTTTTTCCTCCCACGACAATGGTTTTTCTCTATACTAGAAACGGATAGGTGACGCTTTAGTCGTCTTTAATAAATTCTCCATTTAGGCGGTCAAAATAATGTTCACAATATAGTTACGCAATACATCCATCTTAACATTTGTATCTCTGCCGCATGTAATCTTCTCTCACCTGTCTCTTTTGTAGCCTAGCACTCAGATCCATATAACATGACTGATCTATGACTGGTCTACAATAGTTTAATACATATTCCCCTTGAATTTCAAGGACAGGCTCACAAGCTATTCCAGACACTATTCGCTATTTCATCCACCCTGCATTAATCCTATTCCTGACGTTCTTGTTTATGCCACTGTCGTTTTGGATAAATGAACTGAGGTACCGAAAACTGGAGCAAGTTGGTAACTATTACACCATTTAGGACTATCTGAGAACTACTAGATGGACCACTGAAGATACAGGACAAATAAAGAGAGGTTAAAAATCTTAAATAATACACACCACAAAATAAGCCCATCCTTGAGTTTCTCATAGAGCTGTTTTCCTTCAGCGTCTATAGGTAATAGATGTTTAAGGTCAGGATCGTTTTCCAAGTTGCTGTTAATCCATCCTGAGAAAGCCATCTGTTCCTCCAGACGCACTGAATGTGTTGTACCTAAAATAAAAATTAAATACACATTAATCGATGGAGACCTATGAGCTATGATTTATGCTATTAAACAAAAGGTCTTACAAAATTACCTATTCTTTTTATGAAGTCTTCGAAATATTGAAAAAGATATGGACTAAATGGGTTTTCAACAAATAACTGAGTAATAGGAGTTTCATATTTTATTTCATATTTTGTAATATTGTTGGTATTTTACGTAATACTACCGTTATCGTACACAAGTGAAGTGGATGGGAAATAATAGCACGGAGCACGGATTCTGACTTTGCCACAAAAACTCTCTGGAAAGTTTTAACAGGGGGCCACACCATCTTGTTGAAACAATGAAATTGTCGGAAGGCACTTATAATATTATTACCTACTCGACAATAGTAGT
The DNA here is from genome assembly GCA_036509395.1 of Antheraea yamamai. Classification (NCBI taxonomy): domain Eukaryota; kingdom Metazoa; phylum Arthropoda; class Insecta; order Lepidoptera; family Saturniidae; genus Antheraea; species Antheraea yamamai. The sequence continues at coordinate 7,602,766 of AP028450.1, forward strand.
AATAATATGGAAGATTAGGTGCCAAAAAGAGAGAAATTAAGTAATAGTATATAGGAATACTGCAAATGGAAATAATTATTACTTTAGAATCTAGATTATATTAAATGGAAAGTTCAAAGCTCGAGCTTACAGTGAAGAAAAACACTGGGATAAAAGCATGGCATAGCGTTTTTCTAATGCCAACCGGGCTAAATACAAAGTCCTGGTAGCAAACTCGTCACCAGGTGTATTCCGACAGTTGGACTTGAGAGCCAGTCTCTTTCACCTTATTATGTTATCACCTAGATCCACATCGTCACATAACGCTAAAACCTATACGGTGTTATTAAACAAAAGTTAAATACGTATTGAATACGTGGTTTAGAAAGGTCTCGTAATAAATACACCGCGGTCGCTAAATATTCGCCATCTTGCTCTTTCGTCTCGAAACATTTTGATATTTTTTTTAGATAAAACTTAATTTAGGAAGCAAAACTATGAAATTGCTCGGAATCTATTCAATATTTTGGCAGTCCTAATTCATTTAGATAGTGGCCGTAAAAAATGTAAAATTACGAGTTAAAAATGTCATGTTTAATAAACAGTATATATACCTAATCAGTGTTTTTAAATAATTTAATAAGGAGCCATGATTACCATCGCTGGACGCTTCGCTCATACCACCGAGGTGTTCCAGATTTTCCTTTTTACTCACAGCTTGTTTGAATGTACTGGCAACCTGAAAATTTCGATCCGTGATTTATTTTTTTTTTTCCTAAATACATGGATAACTTTACACACATCAGGATGTAAGAGACCCACTGCATGGCGATAAACCTCTCCTCGTAGGAAGTTACTGGCATAATCACCGCACCAGACCATGACGTATTGGTGATTTCAAACTCTGAGAAATCTACAGTATACAGTATATACATACAGTGGTACTCCCAAGAATATTTACCAAGTATAAACTCTCTCACGACGTTTACCTTCACAATCAACCGATAGCGATCAATTTAAATTGATAAATGTACGCGAATTCCGAAATATTCCTGGATGTATACCGGAGTTTGAACCTGTGATCATTGAATTAACATTTCACCGATCAAACAACTCGACCATCAGGAAATGAGGCATTTGCATCTATACACATAATATGAATGTAAATCTAACGTGCATGTACTTTTTAGATTTTTGTAAAAAAAAAATATTGCAGGTGTCTAGGAATACGTAATAAATGAAATAAATGTATTTTAGAAATGTCTCACTGTTTGTATAAAACGCATCACTGCTAAAATACTGCATACATGATGAAACCTCTCCGAAACAATCATAAAGTATACCTTTGAGTAACAGTTAGGCTTTGTTTCATTAACATCGATTCGGTCTATCAAAAGTTATTGTACTTTTAATGACGACGCAACTTAAGTACAAGGGAAAAGTAGATAAGTAAATGGACTTAATACATTCAGATGACTATATTAATCGCTGCATTTGTATATAAGGTTGCACGAGAACGAAGTCGCGGTCACAGCTAGTCTATACCAAAGTAATTATGAGCGGTATGCTGGGCGGTATGATACTATCATTGCACGACTGGATTGTAACACACCAAATGTTAACACTCGTCATAGTGGCATGGTTAAACGTGTCGCGACCTGTGCCCAATAGCTACGAATATAAACTCTCACAAATGTCTCTTTTTGGTATGTCCCGTTTGAGGATTAACTAGTATATATTCAGTAAACGAAAAGCTTCGAAGCTAGCAACTTAGAAAACTAGTATCAGCGTTAACTAACGTTAGTTTTTGCTCAAAGCTGCGTATGCGTTATTCTACCACAAGAATATCACGACAATATTGACGATGTTATTTTATTTATTACTAGCTTTTGTTTGCGACTTCGCTCGCGTTAATATAGATCTATTCCTCGAAAATTTTTCTCGATGAAAGGTACCCCATGTCCTTTTCTGTACTCCCAACAACGTACGTGCAATTTTGCAATTATTGGTCGAGTAATTTAAGCGTGATATCGTAAAAAACAGACTCACTTTCGCATTTTTTAATATTAGTTAGGATTTTTTAAACTACATATTAGCTATATTATAAAACAAAGTCCTCTGCCACGTCTGTCTGTTCGCGATAAACTCAAAAATTACTGAACGGATTTTCTAGCGGTTTTTCGCCAGTAGATAGAGTGATTCACGAGGAAGGCTTAGATATATAATTTGTCGATGTTTTATTATCAGGGCGGGATAACGTCCTCCGGGCCCGCTAGTTAGCTATATAAGCTAAATTATCCAAAATAAACATCAACATTTATGAATAACATATCGTGTGTTGTTTTCCAACAGAATAATACATTTTAATCACGTCTTTATAGTAAACAAAGACATTAACACTGACTATACTCGTAACTGTATTTATTTTTACATTATTACTTATTTGTAGATAACTTAATACAAGGCCAGTATTTTAAGTTATCATAAATACAGCAATTATAAGTACATCGTCGGAATTATTAACAATTTTATTGAGCATACAACTGTGTGAGTGCATTTGAATAATTTCACCGACGTCATCCGTTTGACCTCAATCGTACCGAATCGTTTTATTGACTTACGACAGTATTAATCCAGTCGTAAAAATAAGTAGGTATTCGAATGTTATCTATTAACCTGATTTGTACAGAGTTCAAATTATTTGACACTCGATTGTTTAGATTATGTTGTTCTCGCTTTATTATTCACTCATATATAATCTAAATATACATTAAGAAAACTGTGTTAATATTAATTTCCATATCACATAGTCTTCTTCTTTTGAACTTGTGATGTTGATGCTACGAATAATATAAAAGCATCATACATCACTACATATAAAATAAAAGATCTCTTCCACGTCTGTCTGTTCGCGATAAACTCAAAAACTACTGAATTTTCATGCGGTTTTCACCATTAGATAAAGTGACTCAAGGGGACGGGGTTTAAGTATGTAATTTGTCAAGGTTTATTTTTATTATCATCCGCCGGATGCGCTAGCGTACTACTATACAAGCAAGAATAAGTTTAACACAGATTATAATTTTGAAATATATTATATATTAAATATATTATTGATTATACCTACATTTATTAATTAAATTGATATCGGTTTAAAAGACATGTATCCAGTAGTAGTTAGTTGTTAAGACTTAAAATACGATTCTAAATTGTATTTTAAAAAATTGAATAAAAAAGGATTCGTTCTCAATTTCTGTGCATTATCACCATCGCAAATATATTAACCACTAGCTGTGCCCGCGACTCCGTCTGCAAGGAACCTAATGTAAAAAACAGTGACTAATAAATTCATCTGAATATATTAAGTCCATTCACTAATCTACTTGTATGACATACTTAAGTCGCGTCGTCATTAAAATTACAATAACTTTTGATAGAGTGAACTGATTTTAATGAAACCAAGCCTAAATATTACTCGAGGATATGCTATATGATTTCTTGATTTTGTATCGTGAACGCAGTACTTTATCAGTGACGCGTGTTCAACCAAACAGACCGACAGACATTTCTAAAACTGATTAAGATGTATTTTGTAACTTATTCTAAGAAACCTGCAACATTTTATTTTAATCTAAAAAGTACAGACACGTTGGATTTACATTCTTATTATATGTATAGATTTATAATGTGTTTTCTTACGTTTTATTATTCAAATAGGGTTTAGTCGTTTGAAACAAAATTCCTTGTGATTGTGAGAGTAAAATATATTGAAATAGGTTTAGATAATTAACTTTAAATTAGAAATAATTTTCTGATATCTGATCTGATCTGATATAATAAAGAAGAATTTCGAAACTAACCTGTTGAGCTTTAAGATTGGCACACAAGTCTTCGAACTCGGTAAGAGAGATCCCGTTCTTGCGACTGTCACCGTTCATACTTCCATTGACACCTCGTCCGTGTTTGCCCCCGTTGTCGTAATATTCCTCTATCATACACCTCACCTGAAACCATCAATATCGTATTGTACTATCGTAGAAGTAGACAGACTAAGTGATCATGGGGAACGAAAATATCCTCTAAGAAACACATATACATGAAATAAAAACAATCGGTGGCGAGAAGGGATGAAACGACGGTGGCTCAGCTGATAGCGTATTCTAACGACGTAGGTTCGAATTTTTGCCACCTTAGTTCGAGCTTTCGGTGAAGGAATCGTTAAGAAACCATAGTCTGGTGGTAGGGATTCTTTTCCACCTGGTTAGCTGCGACCCTCAACTTGGAAACCTGTCGCCAAGCATCTGTTCGTGTATTCCGACGGCTGCAAGTTATTTATAATTAGAAGGAATTGATTATCATTCTTTGTTATCAGTAGAATAATCTTTATTTACCGTGTCATAGATTAATATATGACCACAATCACCTCAACTTAACTAAAGATACGACGCTTGGTACACGCAATGTTTGACAGCATGATTCGCATTCAAATGCGAATTCAGGTATACATCGATAGGTACATAGGTATAGTATTTCAAGACTAAGGTGGTAGAGAAATAAGTTAGCATTGAAATTACATATCACAATAGCTAGAGGTATATCATAACGACAAATGTACTAACACGAAACTTAGTTAAAACGGTTACAATAGACCTCAAAACCCACCTATTTTAATCAAAATATCCTAAAAAAGTTAAAGTCATTAGTAACAGTATTTGTAAAACGTATTTGACTTGCCCTCTTAGCAAAACAAAATATGTCGCAACCACCTTCTTACGTAGAATATGAAAAATTCATACTTCAGTAATGTGCAACAAATAGGACAGATCGAACAATATCTCTTTTACGAAATGCTCTCAACAGCTTACCTTCCATTGTGGTATTTTGTATCCGACTCCGTCTAGGGCGTCTTTCAACTCTTTCAAGTCAATGTATCCATTTCCGCTCGTGTCCAGCTGAAACAATGAAATATGAACTTAATAAATGGATCCTCAAGTAACAATATAACCAGAACCAATTTGGTTTTACTTTCTACTTGAACAATAGATCTGTCGATGACTGGTTTATGCTGAACTAAATGTCGAGCTTGTGGTCGAGCCTCGGTATACAATCGCAATTTTAGATTTCTTAGCACTTTGGCTCTATTGGCTGCGTCACCTATATCTGTCTAACAAGTCGTTAAAGAACTGATTTCTTTTATATATTCTTAGTTTAATGATCAAAATGTTAGTGTTATCTTATGCAAAATCGTTGAGTTCGATAATCACCATGACCAACTCTCTTTAATTTAATTTATTGCACATTTTAAAAGCTGTAGTAGTCTAAAGATCAAGGTCTTTCTCTATATAGAATCGTCTAGTTCAATTACCACTAGGATTACTTCCTTCCTATTTCTATAGCTATTCAATTCAATTCGAGTTCATTCATAGCACCCTTCAAAAGCTGTATTAACCTAATGATCACGGTGCTTATCTTTTTCTGTATAAAATCGCTTAGTTTGATTACCACTACGACCAATTCATCTCCATATTTCTATCCTTACTTAATTCCGTTTGTGAAGCTGCGAAGACCCGTCAGGCCAATAGCGTCGTAAATTACTTAATTTAAGGAATATAGTAAAAACTATAATAGTCTAATGATCACGGTGTTTGTCGATTCTCATACAATATCGCTGAGTCAAATACCATTGCGACCAAATGTTTCATTGATACTCAATTCAGTGTTAATTAATTTATGCCACATATTAATAGCTATATAATATAAAAATCAACAAAATTCAAATCAAGTTCGAAAATGGATATAATTAGATAAGCGTGAAAAGAAGAATTGATGTATGAATGGGTATCCGGAAAATTGAGTATAATTATCTAATATAGTCGTGGTCGCCTAGAGATTTGACCGGTGGAATATTATTTCGATCTCCGCAGGTTCGAACCCCGGCATGTACCAACGAATTTTTCGGAATTCGCGTACATTTACTAATTTAACTTGGTAAAACTATCGGCTGACGGTGAAGGAAAACATCGTGAGGAAACCTGAACCTGAGAAGTGTTCTGTAGTACTACTGTATGTGGGAAAAATATACAACTGTGGATTTCTCAGAGTTTGAAATCGCCAATACACCGTGGACTGGTGTCGTGATTACGCCCATACCTTCGTTCGGGAAGAGGCCTGCAGTGGGTCTTTTACAGGTTGATGATGATGGTGATGATGTAATTAATATGACCGGCACGTTAACCTGACAAAGGTGATCTTTGCCAATAAATACAACAATAAATTATAGGTCGCACGTAGTACCTACAGGTTTTTTTTCTGTAACAAAGCTCATGATCGAGATATGAATATTTATGGTAATGGTCGAGTCACGACAATGTAGTTATTAATGCTGCAATCGCGTAGTCTATTTCTTTTGTGTTCACAATTGATTCACAAAGTCATGATTCACTTTTTAATCAATTTCATGAATATCGGTTATTTTATAATTGGTATCTCTAGGAATATCGAAAAATGTTTGCCTGCCTGTTAGTGTTTCGATTTGGATTTTTTCCAACAACCACACTTTTCTTTCACCGGGATGTTCGCATATATGTAGGCGAATATCCATAGGGCAGTTGTCAAATAAAATCGGCTGAGTGCCTTAAGCGCTCGCCTTGGAAGTCCGGTGAAGCTGTTAAGACCTTGCTAGGTCAATAGCGTAGTCAGTTCGAGAAAAAAAAACCATAAGGTAAAAGAGTGACAGTTACCCTATGGGAATACATCTGTCGTCTTCGTTTAGGTCATAATTGTACGACAGTGCCTTTAATTAAATTAAGGATTAGGAATCATTCTCTCTCCGAATGCGATCTAGACGACGGTTCTCCAAATCATGTATTCTTTAATTGTTCGAGAAACAGATTCTTCCTTTATGGTGTCGTTCTTCCTTATATTCTCCGTCCTACTAACCTTACGTGTCTCTTAGCTTTAGTGAATAATAACGCTTTAATTTTACATATCTTGTCATAATTTATTAAAGTTAACAAAACCAAACTTTAATCAGATTGTCTATTTCTTAATCTATACTAATATTATAAAGAGGTAAAGTTTGTGACGTTGTGGGTTTGTGGGTTTGTGAGTTTGTGACGTTGTAAGGGGTAATCTCAGGAACTACTGGTCCGATTTGAATAATTCTTTCAGTGTTATATAGCTCATTCATCGAGAATGGTTATAGGATATATATCATCACGCTAAGGCCAATAGGAGCGGAGCACAGATGAAAAATGTTTCAAAATCGAGATTTTTTTTTGAGAGCTTCTGCTGTGTCAGCGTTAGCCCAGAGTAGTAACTATTACTACGTGGGCGAAGTCGCGGGCAGGGGCTATAATCTATATACTAATATTATAAAGAGGTAAAGTTTGTGACGTTGTGACGTTGTAGGGGGTAATCTCAGGAACTACTAAACCGATTTTGAAAATATAAAGCCACGTTATTTATGAGTGTCATAGGCTACATATCATCACGCTAAGACCAATAGGAGCGGAGGAACAATGAAAAATGTTTTAAAATCGGGGTATTTTTTCCTTTTGAGAGCTTCCGCTGCGTCTTGCCCAAAATAACTATTCCACGCGTGTAAGTCGCGGGCAGAAGTTATTAACTTATTATATTATCTATAATCTATACTAATATTATAAAGAGGTAAAGTTTGTGAGGTTGTAGGGGGTAATATATGGGGAGTCGGAGAGAAATGGTCGAACGAAAACGTTTCTTACGAACGCTGCCTTAATTATGAGATATATATGATTGAGTTCTAGAGAAAAGTTGTAGCTTGATAATGCCTATTACCGCCCAACGAAGTGGGCACGGGTCGGCTAGTAGCTAATAAAGCTTTATAGCTATATGTACGTAAGTTTGGCTATATGTATATTTGTGGGAAACATACAATAACTCTGTCTGAACACAAATTAATTATCCTTTTTTTCGAATTACGCACACAATTATCCTTTTTTTCGAATTACGCACACTCTGTATCTACATGACACTATCTGCCACAGAGAGCGCACACTCTGTATCTACATGACACTATCTGCCACAGAGAGCGCACACTCTGTATCTACATGACACTATCTGCCACAGAGAGCGCACACTCTGTATCTACATGACACTATCTGCCACAGAGAGCGCAAACTCTGTATCTACATGACATTAGCGGAATTGTGTATTGCTTACACAGGGCGCCATAAATTAAAGCAAAAGAAGAAGACCGTCAGCCTGTACGAGATCTACTGCAGGGTCATAGGTCTCGCCCCTAAGGAAGATATCGACAAAACCACCACGGCAGCGTACACCACACTGATGATTCCAAAGTCCGAGAAAAACAAATTTCTATATTTTCCCACGTACAGTGATATTACAAGAACATTTCCCAAACTCAGGTATCCTAATGGAAAATAGATACTTCAGAATTTATACAGGAGCGTACAAACATAATACAATCATAACTAACACTTGTAAAGAAAGTAAAGCCCATATCTAAGAAATATATGAGCGCTCACCAAAATGAAAGGAATTTGTTTTGAATTACTTAAATTCAATGATTTTGCCTACGAACATCACGAATTAGGAATTAAATAGTTTTATGGTAGCATGTAATATTTTATTTAATATGGTAAGTTGGTTTTATTTTATGTTCATTCACAAGTGCGTGGTTTCACTAATATTTATCTATACAGGTTTACAGGTATTAAAAATTTATTTCGGATATTTAGTTTAATAAAGGAGGCATCTAGCCCTACGTAAAAGGACGTATGCCTCGATTTTTGTTGATTATGGACGCCTTTAGAAGCATCCATCCCTTATGGTTTAACTGAAGGTTCAATGACAACTGACCAGTCTTTATTTTTAGAATACTTGTCGCAAGAAAGACCGGAGCCCACTCACGTAGTGAATTCATACAATAGACCTTCCAACAGTTCCATTGGGTGACATATCGAGTATATTCATCGCAACAACAAAATGTCTCGTAGATATGACATTTTATTCAGTATATAATGTCTTGTAAAGCGAATATATCAAAAAAAAATTTTTTTATTTATTTCAAAGAATATCAACAGCTTAATACACAATACAATAAACAACTAAGAAATATTTTCACATATTTAGATTGGTTTGATTACGATGTGCAAATATTTTTCTATATATGTGGGGACTATTGCGATATTGTTGTAGTAAAAAGTGCAGTTGTAGAATTTGTAGTTATTTATTTTTTACTATCATTTTTTAAAAGAAGTCTAATACGATATTGATAAAGATTAAAATAATACGTATTGTCATGAATTTTCTTTGATAAATCCCCAACTATACTCACGATCAAAAAAGCATCGGGGCATCTAACCCATGTAATGGGTTTCTATCCTTCAAATAAATGTAGGGATAGTAATACTTATAGAGGTCTATCTATTACTGGTTTCAGCATGAATGGGTCGGCTCGCCTGGGGTAGTACTATCCTTACACAGAAAACCGACGTGAAGTAACAGTGCTTGCATTGTTGCGTTTCGTTTGGTCAGTGCGAGCGCCAGAAGCCCACCTTCCCTTCCCCTTCCCCTCCCCTTTTCCCCCCCAAACACAGGCTGGCAACGCACTTGTGACTCCCCTGGTGTTGCTAGTGTCTATGGACAGCGGTGATCACTTACCATCAGGTGACCCGCATGTTCATTTGTCACCGATAATATAAGAAAACACAGTTTTAGTTACAAATACAAATCTGATTAAATATATTTGTTTTTAGGAAAATATCAATTGATTCCAAAATGTGGGGCGACCATCCCACATTTACCCTACTCTATTTCCCGCCCGAGAATAAGAACTGCCACTATTGTGTAGATAACTTGTAATAAGTTCTTTCGAGTTCGAATAAAAATATTCAATAAAGCAATAATTTCTATTATATAATTGATTGTAAATGTAAAGATCCCATGACTTCGCATTCTTAATAAACAATCGTGTTTATCTAACATTCGGATCGATCGACCAAATTAGTCAGTAGTGATATAATTATATCCATTGATGATATCATATATACTTCATAGAGTATACAATTGAGAGTAGTTGAATCGTTATATAACTGGCCAGCCTTGCTTCCTACACAGTGTTTTACGCTTGAATTCAAAGTTAGACATTTCATCACCATAATATTCCAATGTATGAAAGATGTAAAAAATCGTTCCGAAGTACGCAATTTATCTTGATACTTTATCTATTTCAGACCTTAAATAATCTGTCAATATCAAGTATTGCTAACTAAAATATAACACTTTTAGAATAATTCTTATTATCACTGCATATTATAAAACAAAGTCACGTCTGTCTGTTCGCGATAAACTCAAAACCTACTGAACCGATTATCATGCGGATTTCACCAGTAGATAAAGTGATTAATGAGGAACGTCTAGGCATATAATTTGTCAAGATTTTTTTAAATTATCACGGCGGGATGACGTCCTCCGGGCCCGCTAGTACGAACTAAGTTAATACTATTAATATTTTAAAAGAAAAAGTTTGTGACAATGCATAGATGTTTTGTTAGACATTCGCGCAAAAAGTTCTGAACGGATTTTGATGAAACTTAAACAGCTTACACGAGACTAACATCAGAATAACACATAGGTTTCATAATAAAGTATACATACATATTCGATATGTGAATAGTCTTTGAGCTAGTATGATAAACAAGATAGAGTTACCTAATAATATCATTATAACAGTAATAAAATTAGATCACCACAAAATATCACTTTCCTTAGCGAAACTAGTACTATAAAACACTCGCATCAAAATGTTAATGACGACACGGTCTGCTTACTACCAAAATATAGTGGCAAGGCCAATCATAAAGTATACAATTATGTACAAATGTATGCCAACAACAGTTAGTATAATTAACTCATCTTATGTAACGGGCTACTATTATTAAAAAAAAATTTATACATCATTACATACATTATATACATCAAACAAAGTCCCCTACCGCGTCTGTCTGTCTGTCTGTTCGCGATAAACTCAAAAACTACTGAACGGATTTTCAAGCGGTTTTCGCCAGTGGATAAAGTGATTCATGACGAACGTTTTGGTATATAATTATTCACGATTTTTTTTATAATCAGGGCGGGACAACGTCTGCCGGGCCCGCTAGTAGCATATAAAAATTATAGAAATTAGTTCTATTAAACACGTTTATTAGACATTAAAATCACTGTTACAAAAGAGAGAATAAAATATGATTTTGGTGAATAATATTTTTTTTTTTCGAAACGACTACGCTATTGGCCTAATAAGGCCTTAACAGCTTCACCGGACTACAAGAATAATAATTTGTTTAGAATTTATTACGGTTTAATATTTTATTGTCACAAATTAGTTCGAAGCGTATCACCAAACCAATAATCAAGTAATAACCTATATCAAAATAATTATAAGTAATTGTTGCTCATTGATAACCCTGATAACATCTCATTAGGAACTGACCCCGTGATCCCATTTATTACTGCTGTATTTAAAAAAAATGACATGATTATTTAAAAAATGACAAATGATTCATCTATGAATGTTGATATTATATCAGTATATTTCAATAAATATAATGATTAAGAAAAACAAAAAGAAACTCCAAACATGAGTTATTTTGTTACGATTTCACTACTAAACTACTCAATCGAATGTCATGAAATGTTGCATACACGTAGTCGGGGTACATCAAAGAAATATAGGGTACATTTTTCTCCGGAAATGTAAAAATTATACTATACTTGAGGGATAACTTGGGAATAAAAAAAATATAAGTGATATTAAGGAGAGAGAACTATCCAGTATTGGTAAGTAAAAAAACTTATTTGTATCCGCCCTTTCTTTTTTATTCGCAACTAGCGGGCCCGGCAGACGTTGTGCCTCCCTGATTATATAAAAAATCCTTAACAAATTATATACCAAGACCTTCCTCACGAATCACTATATCCACTGGTGAAAACCGCATGAAAGTCCGTTCAGTAGTTTTTGAGTTTATCGCGAACAGACAGACAGACAGACGCGGTAGTGGACTTTGTTGTATACTATGTAATGAAGGTGACACTAAGCATTTTACAGCCTATCTCTATCTATCTCCCACGAATAAGTTTAATCCTGGGACATCTAATATGTTAAAAAAAGGAAATAGACATACATACACTCAAAAACCATTACCATCCTTTAACACAGTCGAGTTATAAAACAAACTCGAAAACATTAAAAATATATACACATAAATAAAATTGTAGAACTATTATTTGTTCGAGCGAATTACGCAAGATTTTCACAGGCGGTAAAGGTAATACAGGGTACTGTTTACGTTACATATCATTACGACATTTCATAGGATCTAAGCTATAATGGTAAAACTTGACAGAGGTAATTTAAAATCAGTAAAAGATGACTTAACTAGTAATGACCAAATTACAATTAAAAGTGAACCCGTAAGCAATACAGACAAGAGACTTAGCTACCCACTTCCCACGAGAACAAAGAACGCGGGTAAAAGCTGGTAACATAACAAAATAAATAAAATAACAAACAGGGTCACTGAATTACCTTCGTCGATATCTTATCTTCCTTTATCCAATACCCACGTTATAAGGTATTTCTAGAATAATAACATTTAAATACAGATAACAATACCACTAGACATAATATATAGGACAATTATAAGTTTTTATATAGCTCAATATCGAATACGAAGACAGAAAGGCTGAAGTTTTAACTGGCACTCTTATATATATATATATATATATATATATCATTACATAGTTACATAGTATAAAACAAAGTCCAATTCCGCGTCTGTCTGTCTGTCTGTTCGCGATAAACTCAAAAACTACTGAACGGATTTTTATGGGGTTTTCACCAGTGGATAAAGTGATTCATGAGGAACATTTTGGTATATAATTTGTCAAGGAGTTTTTTTATAATCAGGGCGGGACAACGTCTGCCGGGCCCGCTAGTATTATATATATGCTTTATATTACAGTCACTACCTAATTAAAATTACTGTAAGACTAACTTCATTCAATTATTTTCCACGACGCAAAATTCTGTATGAAATTTCTACATAATATTATATCTCTTTTGGCAACACCATTTACAGTTCAATCTATATCTGTATATTAATACGTGAAGCGAAAACTTTGTAAGCCTTTTTAAGCGAATTGCGCGAACGGATGAACGTGAAATTTGGCATAGTTAAAGTTTATATGGAGGAGAAATGCATAAAGCATTTTTTTTTAAATATAAAATGCATTAGTAATACATTAAGTTAATTAAAATAAACATTACAGACACTACCGCTTGAATTACACATACATGTAAATGAAAAAGAGGTTTCGCCATCCTTCCTTTTTCTTTATTTTTCTTTCGTCTCTCTTACTCTAATCACAATAATACTTAAACTATCTCTTTCGCGCTATTTCATTCCTTATCTATTACTCTCATCGTGCTATTCTATTGTCTTCCCATTCACTCTTACGTTCCAATTACCTTTTTTCATCCTACATTCAATATTTTTGACATGACTTTCGTTCCATACCTTACCTACCCTTTGTAATTAACTGGTCAAACTATAGGTTAATTTTATAATAATGTGATATGTAAATTCATAATATACATTAATAAATACTGAAATAATAAATTTTTAAATAATGTATCTTTAATAAATTTATGAAACCACTGAAATAATTATTATTCTCTTTGGTCTCATTGAATGTCAAAATGAATTATGGTCGAATTTCGACCACTAGTACATAAAAATCAATTACCGAATGTGTATGTAAGCAAATTACCTATTTCAGGACACGCGGCTGTGTCTACTTCGCTAAATCTTTTTTGGCATTAGTTATTAATCGTCAAGACAAATTTTATATGAATGAAAACCATTGAAAAACGTACGGATAAGTGAAAAAAAAAAAAGATTTCAAAATCCAAATATAAAAAAATTAATGACTGAGTGAAAGAGAAAAACTACAAAAATATAGTCGTTCCCTTACTATTTTATTTTATTAACATTTGGTCTCATTTTGTTCAAAATCAAATATACTTAATCAATTTAGGCCCTGAGAAGGCACTTATAAACGTCAAAGCTACTACGTTCGTCAGTACGTTATTCTGAAGTGACCACGCTCACTGGTCTTCGGAGCCACAGTTTTATGGTAAATCCAATCAGGGCACGAACTAAAAAGTTCGCAACGTCTTATCTTTGCCGTACCGTGAAACTGTGGAACAATCTCCCGGCCAGTGTGTTTCCTCCTTCCTGTGACATGGCGTCCTTCAAGCGCAACGTGACGAGACACTTACGCAGGCCGACATGACAGCGGCGACCGGCGATGGATAGTATGTCTCTCGGTGGTCGCCATTGTTTTTGGATTGTACTGTGCTTACCATCAGGCACAGTACAGTCATTTTGCCGAGCTACAGTAAAAAAAAAAGGACACCCGTGTCAAAGGGGGCAAGGAGCTAGTTCAATTCAAATGTATTGTAAATTTACGATTAAGAGCGTCTGCCTTTTTGACGTTGGCTTGACTGTATGACGAATATTGCACAGGTGTTTCTGTGTATACAAATAATATTATAATACAGGTATTTGCCGTAAGGTCACATATTGAACTGCTGAATATTGTTATGAGACAACGTTACAAATTTAGCTTGCAAGTTAGATGTTTAAGTTACTCGTTACATTTGTATTATCTATACTATAATATTATAAAGAGGTAAAGTTTGTGAGTTTGTGACGTTGTAGGGGGTAATCTCAGGAACTACTGGTCCGATTTGAAAAATTATTTTAGTGTTATATAGCTCATTTATCGAGAAAGGTTATAGGCTTTATATCATCATGTTAAGAGCGATAGGACCAATAAAAATGTTTTAAAATCGTTTTTTTGTCTCTTGAGAGCTTCCGCGGCGTGTTAGCGTTAACCCAAAATAACTATTCCACGCGAACGAAGTCGCGGGCAGAGGCTAGTCAGTTATGAAGTAAAAAAATATGTAATAAGACGTAATATAATTTGCAATTTTCTAATAAGGTTTGAACAATGTACGTTTTGGTTACTATTTAGTTATAGAATACGATGGAAAATCTATATGTATACATATAATAAGAATGTAAATTTAACGAGTTGGTACTTTTTTTGTGAAAAAAAAATGTTGCACGGGATCTAGGAATAAGTAAATTTGTTTGCACACGCATCACTGCCGAAGTACTGCGTTCACGATAAAACCAAAAAATGATAAAGCATATCCTCGAGTAACATTTAGTCTTGGTTTCATTAAAATCGGTTCACTCTATCAAAAGTTATTGTCATTTTAATGACGAAGCGATTTAAGTACGAGAGAAAAGTGGGTAGTTAAATGGACTTAATACATTCAGATGATTTTATTCCTCACTGTTTTTCACATTAGGTTCCACGTATGTTAATAAAAGTACATTTATTTATTTTTGTCACCGGGAATAAATATTGAGTAATTAGCGTTTGCTTGCGGCTTCGCTCGCCTTAATGAAGATTTAATCTATCACTCGGGTAGAGCACTTTTTTTCTAAACGAGACGTATCTATCCTATGTCCTGTACTGTATCCCACACGTGTTGTATGCAAAATTACAAGATCATCGATTCAGTAAATAAGGTGTAAAAGCGTAACAAACAGACAATCTCATTTATAATATTAGTTAGGGTTCTATTCAATAAAATAACAAGGTGCAGAACTTTTATTTATGTAACCTACTCGTAAAAATAAATTCGCGGGTGGCCCTTTATTAATGCAAGAAAATAAAGTTTTTTTTTGTTCCAATGATATCTTCCTTGTTACGCACTGCAAGGTCTTTAGGTCCCTCTAGAATTAAATAAATCTCGTAACAAGCTGCATAATAATGTTCCCACGTACAGAGTTTACTTGGCGCCCTTGTATTTGCAAATAGATCTGCAACGATTTATCGAAAACTGGATAATATCGATAGAATATTCTCTTCAATAGGACATATCATCATTACATAGTATAAAGCAAAGTCCTCTACCGCGTCTGTCTGTCTGTCTGTTCGCGATAAACTCAAAAACTACTGAACGGATTTTCAAGCGGTTTTCAGCAGTGGATAAAGTGATTCATGAGGAACGTTTTGGTATATAATTTGTATTTTTATTATAATCAGGGCCGGACAACGTCTGCCGGGCCCGCTAGTATATTAGAAAATACAAAATATGAAAAAAACAAGGTTTGTCGGAAAGACGCACAATAGAAGTGAAACTTTTGTATTACAGGAAAACATTTCAATTAAAAAAACTGACCGTGCCCGACGTTGCATAACTTAGCTGATCGGATATTGGATGGATTGGAGGTATGTACTTTTCTGTGCCCCTGACAACATGTATACAAAATTTCATGACGCTCGGTTGTGTATTAAAGCGCAACAAACAAATAAACAAACTCATATTCACATAATAATATTACTAGCTGACCCGTGCCCACTTCGTTGGGCGGTAATAGGCATTATCAAGCTACAACTTTTTTCTAGAACTTTATCATATATCTCTCATCGTTAAGGCAGCGTTCGTAAAAAACGTTTTCGTTCGACCATTTTTTCTCCGACTCTCCAGATATTACCCCCTACAACGTCACAAACTTTACCTCTTTATAATATTAGTATACATAATATAATTAGTTAATAGTTTCTGCCCGCGAAATCGGTTTAGTAGTTCCTGAGATTACCCCCTACAACTTCACAACGTCACAAACTCACAAACTTTACCTCTTTATAATATTAGTATAGATTTACGATTTAATAAACGTCTTTATCACTGTATTTAGTTTACAACTTTACAAAAAAAAATATCTATCTTTGTTCTGATATAAGAAACTCTACGAACTTTTGACCTTATGTTCGCTCTGATATTGGGTTTACTGTTCATAATTGATACAACATAAGCACAGTTCACGGCATGAATGAGTCATCATACAAGGGTGAATCATAAACGGACAAAACAGTTTGTTTATATAACATACTGACCACTGTCACGCGTAAAGTAGGCATATTATGCATACAGTTTGATAATTTTCAATAGTAATATTGCGGTAAACATCCTTTGTTATTGTAGTTTTAAATGAGTTGAATGATGCGATATACCGGGATCATGTACTAATTTCCATATTAAATAACAACTCAGAGAAAAGACAGTCCCGTGTATCTCAATGTACGTATATTCTACAAATTAGAACTCACGTAATCAATAGCGTAACAAGTCTTAATGCGACCTCGTGTCAAACAAAATATATCGGGAGCTTCTTACTGTTGAATTATGCTTTCAACGATGTGTGACCTACGAACGATTAGTACCTAGGAATAATATATTTATTTAATATTTTCACTATTAATTCGTTAAAAACTGTTTGTTAATTAGAATTTCAGGTAGTAACATTTTACTTATGTCACGTCGGAACCGCTGTAGCTCAGGATGCTCGTATATCTGTACTGATATATCTAATTGAATCTACTTAATAGAAATAAAAAAAATGATAAAGCATAGAAAAGCGCAGATAGGGACCATTTTAGTAGCATAAAGTTAAAATAAATATGACACTAAGAAATAATCATAACATTCAATAGAGGTCACCTAAAATAAGTAAAGAATTAAGAAGTAATAATAAAATAACAAAACAGTCCACAATTAGTTCAGATTAAACACGTGCCATGATATAAGAAAACCATTTCCAGTAGAAACAACCCGCGGGCACAAGTTAGTTTACCCAATAAAATTCTTAAGACTGATTGAACGATAATGCGCACCTTAATCCTGTGGGTAAAGTATGAAACTACACAAGAATACCTTATCGACATAGGTAAGTAGTGAATACTATAGATAGATTATTGAGACTTTACTTATAAGGGCGTTAAATGAGCTATCTCTAACACTGAAATAATTTTTCAAATCGGACCAGTAGTTCCTGAGATTTGCGCGATCAAACAAACAAACTCATCAGTTTTATAATATTAGTATAGTATAGAAGTATAGACGGGAAATCCGATCCGTCACACGGATAAACTCTACACTTCTATGCTTTTAATTACTTAGGCCCATAATAAATACTGGATCGAATAGGATATATTATGTTATAGTATCAATTTGTTTGGCATAATATACCGTTTAGAGGTCAGCCGATGTAACCTAAATTAGATAATTGCTTTGATCCGCGATGTTTACAGGTCGATATATGACAACTACGAATGGCATATGCGAGTACTTGCTATTATAACATACCATTGTACTAATATGGAGATTCTAACTCCTGTAGATCTTAACTCTTCGAATACTATCTGTTTATGTTACAAAGTAGCAAACAGCTAAGCAGTCTACACGATATTGAGTTGCCATTACAGCTTATAGCTGTTTATAACCAAACTCGAATAGGACAGTAGTCCTAAACGAAACCAATCATTAGTAGGATGCTACTCCTGATGGTCTAGTTGGAACGACTCGTGACACCTATTTCCAAGCACAACCTTCGGCGTGGATGCCTTTGTCGCGATCACTGCTACAATGTGATAGAGATAGACGTGGTGATGATACTTTCGCACTCAAGCACCTTAAACACTATTACTCAGCATACTAGTATTTTATGGAGTAAAGTAAGAAACAGGTAGGGAGTCTACATTATATTTATTGATCACAGTTGTTTTTCATAACCAACCTCAAATAGGACAATAGTCCAAACCGAAATCAACCAATAATAGGTTGCTACTCTTTAAGATTTAGGTGGAACGACTCGTATGATATTGTCTGATAACAAGTAAAACCTTCGGCTTAGAAAACATTGGTGCGATCACAGCTGTTTTGCGATAGAAATAGGTATGCTGATGCTACTTGAACACTCTTAATTAAAATGGTTTGTAAAGACGTATCATATTTTTTTCCATAAAACAAAACTAAATCAAACCTTGCCCAAGCCGCAGTGACTCAGTCGCCAAATTATATAACTGAATAATTCATTAAATGGCACGTAAATCCTTTCGATAGTACATTTCCTGAAATCATTAATTTAATCATTACAATATTATCGTTTATGATAACAGATAAAACAGCATATTTTTATACACGATAGAAACCTCGTCGAAATATAAGTTAGATTAGTAGAAATTGTTCATAAAATATTGTATTAGCTGTAACAAACATATTTTAAAAAAACGCTATCCTGGTTTTATTTCTCGTTTTGATACTCGGTTAATCATTTAGCTAAAATAACAACTAATTGTATTTTACTAAACAATGTAGTTATTATTATAATTTACATTATACAATATACATCATAATTTATAATATGGAGCCTCGCGAATCATTAAAGAATTTTCAGGAATTCGGTATCTTATCTCTGCCCTCCTAATATATTGTTGAAAATTTAATGTATGTCCGCAAAAACTTAGATATGTCGGATCTAGTAAAAGACCGACATAATTTAAATACTAGAAACAGCAACAAATTAGCCATTGCATACTTCAGGTTCACTAAATCCAAAAACAGTTTTTTAGGTAATAGTGTTAGGTTTTATAACAAAGTCTCAAAACATAAGCGCCTCCTCAGGGCCTAAATTGATAAAGAATACTTTGATTTTTGATTATTAATTTATGGAAACGAGCAACATGTAAAATTCAAATGACTCTAAATAGTTAGAAAGACAATTTTTCAACTACAAATACCGACAAAGCCAATCACTAATGTAAATGAGGAAAAAAGACTAATGGATTCGTCGTAATTTTACTCATAGATGGTAACAGTAAGTGCACTTAAGACACTGATTACATCAATTATCGTTCAAACTATCCGTTTATTCAAGGGCTCTTGGTAGCTACTGGTTTTGTCAGCTCATTCTGTTTTGTATTCTGATAGTTCCATTTTATGCAGAAGGTGTATTATGTAACGCAAATTATTTCAAATGAGATAAATAAAAATACACGGGTAACATTATTTTCTTTCAAACTAGCTGATTTCAATTCATTGTACCTTAAAAGAATGGCGAAGGGTTAAATTAAAGTAACAAAATAAGTAGCCTAGACCCACCTACGATAAAATCCGGATTAAATAGTCATAATCGTATGCCGATACGTTCAATAGTTTTGACGCGATTGGGTCTCAAGGGAACTATATTTTCATTATAGATACAGAAATAACATGTACCAACAGAAGTAACACGCAACTTATTGTATCAAATCAGATTACCAAATTAGAATGCAAGAAAACACTAATAAGGCATCAAGTTATATATTCGTTGTACAAAATATATCAGTATATCTGAATGATTGTTAAAAATATGTAAGATAGTAAAAAGAAGTTTATATAAAAGCCTATCGACCTCATTAGTAAAATATGTATTATGGTAAAAATAGGCGGTTGATGTGTAAAATAAAAAGTATATACCACTGTCATTTAGATATTCGACCGTAAAAAAATGTGAAAATATTAATATACAGTTTTATATTTTTTTGAAACAGATTTTATTAGATTTTACCAAATGTGCATTGCGAAAAGTAAACAATGATATTATAACTAAAATGCTGTAGATACGTCATAAGCGTTTCGACAGCGCTTTGTTAAAACTTGACTAACTAGTAAACGTGATTTAGCCCCGTACATCTGCCCGTATCTAAGCAACATATAACTATTTATTTTTCACCACAGATATATGCCATTTTACTTCCACATTTTATCTAAATTAGTGCGGCGTTACATTATTACTTTACGTATGTGTGCCGTTTCTTTTGTCAAAATATCGTGTAGGTAACGTATCTACAGCTTTTCAGTTATAATATCATTGGTATATATGAATATTTAGCAGTTACTATAATGAGGTACATACAAACTTACGAAATCATTTCTATAACCATTGCCAAATTACCTTAACTTGATTTTTTCTTATACCAGCGTTCTCTGTTAGTGACTACAGCCAAATCATCGCTGTATTGTAATGTAACACACTATGAGTACGTAGGCATTAAAATATAGACAGGTCAAGGAACTCGAAGCTAATGCTTGTGCGATTAGAACATTGACCTGAGGCGGGACGCATTTGATAGATTGTCTCTTATGGCTTTCGAATATACCAGTCACGAAAAAGATTACTTTCGTAAATGGAAGACTGGCACCGATAAACCAATGAAGACGAACATAATTTATAGTACTAGTAATTTACCGCGACTTTGCAAACCTTTTCTATGCACTAATCTATACTAATATTATAGAACTGGTGGGTTGGTTTGTTTGTTTCGTTGAACGCGCTAATCTCGGGTACTATTAGTCCGATTTGAAAAATTCTTTCAGTATTCGATAAGTCATTTATCGAGGAAGGCTATATATTATCACGCTAAGACCAATAGGAGCGGAGCACCAGTGAAGAATGTTTGAAAATCGGGGTGTTTTTTTGCCTTTTGAGAGCATCCGCTGCGTGTTAGCGTTAGCACAAAGTAACTGTTCCACGTGGACTAAGTCGCGAGCAGAAGTTAGTATTATATAAGTGACTGAGGGGAAAATGATGGATGTTTATACAAAATCAAAAATACTTAATCCAATTTAGGCTCTGAGAAAGCGCTTATGAACGTCAAAGCTACCACCGGTTCGGAAAACTACCGAGTCATCGAGAAGAACCGACAAAAAAGTAATGTATATGTATATATTTTTACAAAACATAAATGTTACATTTGTTTTTAGAAGATGCACAGAGAGGGGTGTCATTTCCAGACGTCCCCATCGTTCACATATTGATCCACCCTATAAAAGCTTTAGACATTAAAACTAGCGTGATATGGTGCTTCAACTCACTATCCGGCAAATCCGTAACGTGCTTTGAGACTTTGTCATAAAACCTAACACTATTACCTAAAAAACTATTAGTGGTCTTAGTGAGCCCGAAACATACAAATTTACATCTCCTTTTTCACCATTTCGAGGACTAAATTTCCAAAAATGCTTTCTTTGGGCTCATCTACATCTTACTTAACATTGTAGGCCGGTGAAGTTTTGAAGACCAGTCAGGCCAATAGCGTAGTCAATTTAAAAAAAAAAACCTATCGACATAGGGCCATGGTTATGGCGAATGGTTATTCGTTGTAGAATTCTTCGTATTCTCTTAAATACTTTACTTTTTGGATTCCATTAACTCTGCATTTTTTTCGATTAACTTTTCATGAATTATAAACACAAAAAACGCACATAACGAAACGGGCGGATATCATTTGCTCGTACTTTATTAATACAGTAAAATGGTATAACCCTTGTTTATACAGTAATATTGGGTTTTATAACCTGAGAGTGTACATAAAAAGAATAATATATTGCATTTTATGTTCGTGAAGGTATTGGATGTCGTGACGAAATAAAACTTCAATACGAATGACTTATAAAACCTTGACACAGTTTTAAAACCGAAAAGATAACCTTATAAGGTCGATGCATTATAAGGTTAATCATAATAACTGCCATCGAGTAAAAATAGAGTAGGATGTGGCGCAATTATGCCACACGATATAACAAATCAAAAATATATTTTTACTATAGTTTCCTTTGTGTTTAAATGTAGTTTCAAGACTGAAGGTACAAAACCATCAAAAAACCATATAAATACACTTTTCTCTAAGAGTTAAGCAATAATGTATAAAAATATAATCAAAGAAATTCCCATCGAAAATGAAAGACATTTTCGGATGAACATAATTGTAAGTACCAGCTAGTAGATTATCCTTACTAATATTATAAATGGGAGAGTGGGTTTGTTTATTAAACCTTCAAGTCTTAACTATTCAACGGATCATCATGGAATTATGGAAACACGTTGTCAGGACCATTGAAAACGTTATAGAAAACATATCATCCAGAGAAAAGCATTCTTCCCGCGAACCAGGCCACGAGCAAAAGCTAGTAATTTTATAAGTAAACTGTTCATTTTACTTAAACTCTTCTTCTTACCCTATCCCACCTAAGTAGGGTCGGCACAACATGTTTTCCTTTTCCACTCTCCTCTGCCATATGTCATCCCAGTATTCACACATTTTATACACATATCATTTTTCACACAATCCATCCATACCTTCTTCGGTATAACTTTCCTTCTATATCCGTTCACCTTCATACTCAAGACTTTTCTACTTACATGAATTTAGATTTGCTTACTACGATGCGTTTAAGAAATTTGAATTGCTTAACACGGCCAATTGCAATACCACTATCAACTACTTAAGTGTGCCATCAAATCAGGGACAACGCCGGACGCACATAAATTGTCTATCATACAAAGGAACTGGCGACCTTTGAGACCATTACCCCCGCGAAGTAACGACCAATAAAATTATTCAGATATTTGAAGGAAACATTAAATACGATATACTGGATGTAACCTTTTATTTGTTAGTTACAACAACTCAACATTATGGATTTAAAAAGTAAAACCCATATCAAATCTATATAAATAAAAATCAATTACCGAATGCATGTACGCGCGCATCACTTCCAGAACGGTTGCACCATTTAGAAAATGTTTTTTGTTGTTGTTTGTAATTAGCAGTGCGAGATTTGTACCATATAAAAGAAGATTATTGGAAAATCGTTCGGAAAAGTGAATGAGTATAATAAAAAAGTAGAGAGATCTTCAAAAAAAATTGTCAGAATTTACAGATTGACATAGAGTTGTTCAATTACCGTTTTATTTCAATACATGGTCGTACTTTAAAGTTTTGGTCTCATTTTGTGAAACCGACACGGCATGGCGGTGATAAATAAATCAGAAGAAAAAACACGAGTTAATCCATGTTTTCTTTTAACCATCTAAGAATAATATTAATTACTAGCTGTGGCCGCGACTTCGTCCGCGTGAAATCTTTTGTAAAAAAACAATGGCTAATAAAATCATCTGAATGTATAGATATATTAAGTCTACTTATCTACTTTTATCTCGTACTTAAGTCGCGTCGTCATTAAAATTACAATAACTTTTGATAGCCTAAACCGATTTTAATGAAACAAAGACTAAATGTAACTCGAAGATATGCTTTATGATTTTCTTGAAAAGGTTTTACCAGACAGATAGACAGACAGGCATTCCTAAGAATGTTTGAAATGTATTACTTACTAGCGGGCCCGACGGACGTTATCCCGCCCTGAAAATGAAAAAACCTTGACAAATTATATACCTAACTTTCCTCCTGAACCACTTTATCTACTGGTAAAAACCACATGAAAATCCGTACAGTAATTTTGGAGTTTATCGCGAACAGAGACAGACGTGGCAGAGTATTTTGTTTGTTTTATAATATGTAGTGATTCCTAGACACCTGCGGCAAATTTTTACAAAAATCTAAAAAGTACAGACACGTTCAAATCAAATCAAAATACTCTTTATTCAATTTAGGCCCTGAGAAGGCACTTATGAACGTCAAAACTACCACCGGTTCGGAAAACAACCCAGTCATCGAGAAGAAACGGCAAGAAACTCGATCTGATTTATCTTTTCATAATAACTAACATATTTTTTGATTATTACAACATAATAGACAGATAAAGCTACATTCGTTTTTAGTGGCTGCACAGAGAGAGGCGTTACTTCCAGACGCCGCTATCGTTCACATATTGATCTACCCTGTAATAACCTTTATGTATTAAGACCCGCTTGACGTAACACTTGAACCTACTATCCGGCAAATCGGTAATGTGTTTTGGGACTTTGTTATAAAATCTAACACTATTACCTAAAAAACTGTTACTGGTCTTAGTAAGCCTGAAACATGGAGCGACCAGTTTCTGGTATTTACACTATGTCGGTCTTTTACTAAATCCAGATTATCTAAGTTTTCCGGGCGTACATCAAATTCTCAAGAATATATTGAGAGGGCAGAGTTAAAATACCGTTACGTTAGATTTACATTCTTATTATATGTATAGAAGATTATTAAGCAAATACAAAAATATTTCATAATATGACACGATTAGAAGAAGTTGAGTAATGTAAATACATACTTTGTTACGTTCACAATGTTTCTATAAGATTTGTCACGTATCGAGTGTCAAGTCGCTGTGGCCAACAAATAATAGACCTTTGGGAACTGGAGCATGAGAAATTAGCGGTAACCGCTGATGTGAAGATGTGAATAGAGTCCGTTGCGTGGTGGAAATTTCACATAAAGCATTAGACGAAGTCGTTGGTTTAACATGTTTATTGAAGTCAGAATTTTGTTAATTTACTTTATAAGAGCATCACAGTACATTTGTAAATTTTCTTATTATATAAACAAAGTTATGGAAGTCCGTCGTTGTGCGTGCATCACACAAAAATTACTGGATAGATTTCGTTTTTTTTTTATTTTTTACATTTTAGACCATGGTTTTCCAAACTGGATTTCGCGGAACCTAGGGGTTCCGTAGAATAGTCATCATGGTTCCGACATAATTATTTATTACTAGCGGGCCCGGCAGACGTTGTGCCGCCCTGATTATAAAAAAAAATCCTTGACAAATTATATACTAAAACGTTCCTCATGAATCACTTTATCCACTGGTGAAAACCGCATGGAGATCTGATCAGTAGTTTTTGAGTTTATCGCGAACAGACAGACGCGCTAGGGGACTTTGTTTTATACTATGTAATGATTAGCCATTACATAATACCACGGTTACAAATATTATTTTGAAATAGTGCAAAAGATGTGATGAGAAGGGCTCATTACTTTTATGTAAATAGGTAGGTAGTTAGAAAGCATTCAGCCCGAACTATGTATGGCCCAGCAGCGCACGTAGCCAGAGACAATGCACGAATAATGTTTTAATTATATTACATACACATTTCTTAAAAAAAAGTTCTTATATAAATTTCAGTGTTTATTTGTAATCGTTTGATATAGGGTTCAATAAAATAAAAGGCATTTGGTTGATGTTCCGTTATCTTTAAAGTTTAGGAAACCCCAATTTAGACACTTGTCATTTGCTAAAAATAATAATGATTTAAGTTTTTTAAGCACTACAAAAGACTATTTTTTTTTTTGGTATAAAAAATTGTTTCTCTCATTTCATTCACATA
Organism: Antheraea yamamai; assembly: GCA_036509395.1. NCBI lineage: Eukaryota > Metazoa > Arthropoda > Insecta > Lepidoptera > Saturniidae > Antheraea > Antheraea yamamai. The sequence goes on from AP028450.1 coordinate 7,628,829, forward strand.
GGGTGTCTTTCATCAGGAAAAAAAGTACTGTTCTCTTACATTGACGCGAGCGAAATCACAGGCAAAAGCTAGTGAATGATATATATTGACGTAGGAGCAGCTCAGCTGTAGACAAACCCGCTGATACCACAACGCGATAATGATAAGGATTAAGCTCTTGACATAATGCGTGCAAAAAATGATAACAGCAAAATAAAACAAAAGAAAATCTACTAAAACAGTAACATAGAACAGCAATTTTTTTCAATACTTAGTCATTTATTACGTGGTGGTAGAGGGTTTGCATTGCGACTACCGCTACCATACACAATGTGAAAAACACGTCAGCGTTACTAGATCCATTATTACTAGACTATTTATTGGGTTTTTGCGTTTTGGTACAAAGACGACTACGCTCTCTCTTCTCGACTCGTGATAATCATCGTCATTCTTGGATAGCACTATACTTATAATTTGATACAATGTCGTCAAGCTGTCGTGCTTACCTATAATATACCTATATAATATTATAAAGAGGTAAAGTTTGTGAGTTTGTGACGTTGTAGGGGGTAATCTCAGGAACTACTAAACCGATTTTGATTACTAAAATTCTTTTACCAATAGAAAGCCACGTTATTTGTGAGTGTCATAGGCTATATATCATCACGCTAAGACCAATAGGAGTGGAGTAACAATGAAGAATGTTTTAAAATCTGGTTTCTTCCCTTTTGAGAGCTTCCGCTGCGTCTTAGATCAAAATAACTATTCGACGCGTACGAAGTTACGGGCAGAAGCTATTAACTAATTATATTATCTATACTAATATTACCAAAGAGGTAAAGTTTGTGAGGTTGTAGGGGGTAATATCTGGCGAGTCGGAGAAAAAATGGTCGAACGAAAACGTTTCTTACGAACGCTGCCTTAACGATGAGAGATATATGATTGAGTTAGATAGAGGAAAGTTGTAGCTTGATAATGCCTATTACCACCCAACGAAGTGGGCACGGGTCAGCTAGTAATACATAATTATATTATCACTACATATTATAAAACAAAGCCCTCCGCCGCGTCTGTCTGTCTGTTCGCGATAAACTCAAAAACTACTGAGCGGATTTTCATGCGGTTTACATTAATGGATAGGGTGGTTCACGAGGAAGGTTTAGGTATAATTATATAGGTTGAGATATAATAAAACAATTGACAAAATAAAAGGACGGAGATGAAGTCGCGGGAATCAGCTAGTTATATAAATACATAAAACATACTTCAGAACAATTTACCCTAAAAATGCATCAGGTTGTCCTCGACTATAGTTAGTTAGCTACCCAGTTTACCCAGTTTTACATTGTCATTAACCTATCACTATACATTCCCCATTGCAATTTCCCTGAAGTTCCCTGATATGGTCTATCCGAAGTCTAATGTTAATGAGAACGGGAACCCCTTCGAAATATACTTCTGAAAAAAGAACCTTCCAATTCGGTTTAACAATTACGAAGTTCGGAGATAACAACCATAAAAAAAATAACTTCAACCGAATTGAAGTCTGTCAAAAAGCCACTAAAACTTAAATAGTGTTTATGAAAGTCGGAAGCGCGAGCAAATTAAACAATCCAAAGAACAATAAAAGTGCACCTGCAATTATTCAAGTAAATTGGTCTGATCTAGTTTATAATCACATAGCGTAATTTTGATTGTATAATATTCTTGACTCTGTTTGGCAACAAGTGTGCTTCTTCGAGTTGAATTTCAATGAGTCGAATTAATATTGTAGCGTAACTGTTGTACGACTGGAAACAGTTTACATAACATATAACAGTGCGATGCCAAACTACATATATTGAATTGAATTTGCACAGTGTTTATATTTTAAGCAAAAGTATCATCATGTACGTTATATCCTTCCTTGTCCTATAAATACGAATGTGTGTTCGTTTGTTTATTACGCTTTCACGCCTTAACCAACCGAACATCTTGAAGTTTTCTATACACTTTATATTATGTACCCCCGGGGACAGAAAAACTCAGACGACAAAGAATACTATTACCGAATGATAGATAAATATACTTTGTTACATTCAACCGAGAGAAGCCGCAGACAAAAGTGACTATTTATATAAATATTAGAAATTATCACTTATTCAAAATCTATAATATCCATTTTTTTAATACTTACCATAAGAGGCAAACGAACAGGCGTGTCACCTGATGTTAAGTGATCACCGCCGTCAATAGACACTAGAAACACCGGGGGAGTCGCAAGTACGTTGCCAGCCTTTTTGGGGAGAGAAGGGTGGGGGAGAGGAGGAAAGGTGGGCCTCCGGCAATCTCACTGACCGAACGAAACGCAACAATACAAGCACTGTTACTTCACGTCCGTGTTTCTGTGGGTCGGGTGGTAATATCCCGGGCGAGGAGATCCATTCATGCTGAAACCAGTAATAGCTTTGCAAATTCAACTTTACTCGAATTAATTAAAGTTGTTTTAACAAAGTAGTGTACAAAAAGTTCAAAGACGGAATGACGAGAGATTGTTAGAAATGAGTGCACAATTCTCAATCGTGCGCTCATTTTACGTGGATAGTTTTGAGACGTCGATTGTGCATCTTGTGTATATATAAAAATCAATGATAGAAGCCGACGTTGTTAGACGACGGGTAACAACAAATATTTTACATAGAACAAAATGTTCCTGGAGTAATTGGTTTAAATTACATATTATATCTTACGCTGCGGAACTTTACTTTCCTAGGACCTTATCAACTGTACGTCATACTAACGCGCAGTACACTGTGGACACGGGATGCAGTCACAGATAACGTACTACAAATACACAATGATAACATGTATAAACTCCGTGATAGAAACATAAAGCGTCCGACAATACAACCGCATACAGTTTTTACAACAATGACCATAAAAGGAAAACCATTCAAATGACGAAGAATTCAACGGGAATGAGGGATTTACTAACCGCTTTAGAGTATGTAATATATTACAAATTGGTAGCGTACAATGAATCACTTCTTACAGTAATAATACATAATTTCACTCATTTTTACAAATGTCTGTCTGTCTGTTTGAACACGCATCACTGCTAAAGTACTGCGGTCACGATAAAACCTCACCGCAAGAAAATTATAAAGAATGCCATCGAACAATATTTAGTCTTGCTTTCAATAAAATCGGTTCACTCTATCAAAAGTTACTGTAATTTTAATGACGACGCGACTTCAGTACGAGAGAAAAGTAGATATGTAAATTGACTTAATACATTCAGATGATTTTATTTCTCACTGTTTTTTACATTAGGTTCCACGCGGATGGAGTCGCGGGCACAATTAGTAACTAATAAAGCTAATATTATAAAACAAAGACGCTTTTCGCGTCTGTCTGTACGTTCCTTTACTTCTTTTTTTTTATGTCGTAGCAGGCAAACGAACATGTGGGTCACCTGATGTTAAGTGATCACCACCTTCCATAGACACTAACACCACCAGGGGAGTATTTGAGGGAGGGGAGGGGAAGGCAGGTGGACCTCCGGCGCTCTCACTGGCCGAACGAAACGCAACAATATAAGGCACTGTTACTTCACGTCGGCTTTCATTGAGAGGGTGGTACTACGCTGGGCGAGCCGACATATTCATTCTGAAACCAGTAATAGCTTCCGCGTGGCTCTACCACCTACAAACTTCTAAACTATGCAAGAGATTTTGTTCTCTATCGCTTACATTTAATTTCCAGATGGTTTATATGCATAATACTATGTATATTATAGTATATTACGATAGAGAAAATCGATATCATCTAATAAAGCCGTAAGAAAGAGTTTCGGGCATTTTAATTCCTTACGCTGGCTAAACCTTATGATATACATAAAAATAATGTACTACGGAAAGGTACATCATAAAAATGCCTACAGAAGAGTTCTTGATATTACACGTTTATCTCATAACGATACATATAGCAATAATTTTTATTTTTAACATATTAAAGTAATGGGTTACTTCCAATGTAATTTCGACCAAAAAATATATATTTTTTATATCACAGGATGCAAAGGAACAGGTGGGCCACATGATGTTAAGTAATCACCACCGTCCATAGACACTTGTAACACCAGGAGAGTCGCAAGTGCGTTGCCATCCTGTGTTTGGGGGATTGGGGAGTGTGGTAGAGGGGAGGGGGAGAGGAGGTGGGTATCCGGCGCTCTCGCTGACCAAACGAAACACAACAATGCAAGCACTGTTACTTCACGTCGGTGTTCTGTGAGAGGGTGGTACTACCCCGGGCGAGCTGACCTATTCATGCTGAAACCAGTAATAGCTTCCGCGTGGCTCTACCCCCTACAAAAAGTATAAAACTTATGCAATGAATTATTGTTTTCATTACTTTTGGGCATTTCATGTAAATAAAAATTACCCAATTGCATGTAATATCAATAAATATCTTAGTAGATATCGCATAGATATACATAATTTACAAAATGTTGTGTGAAGATTTGAAGTGTTTTCTATTACTTTGATGAACTGGAAATGTCAAAGTCCTAAAAATTGATCTAACGTTCATGACAACGTATTCAGTGCATTGCATCCACACAAAGCCGGGACTGGTGGCTTGTTTCATTATAAGATATAAAATGAATAACTTTGCTGAAATGTAGACCGAATATAAAATTTACTATTTTAGGGTGTTTTCCTTTGTCGAAAGCTGCTGATTATTGCAGTGAACGAGCTACCACTAAACGATAATCCATTTGAGGAATAAAGGAAAAAATAAGCAACATATAGAAGGAACTTAACAAAAACTTAAAACTTAACAAAACGAATAAATAACAAAAAAACAATAACACAGGCATATCATTTACGTATTTAAATAATACATTGTATGTAAAATATTCTCACTTAACAACAACACCGCGGAAGTAAAAATTGCAAACTTTAACAGGTCAAAAAAAATCTGTCGGAATTAATTAATTATTCGTACGCTTCCTAGAATTAACCCGTATGTTAAAGAATTCAACGTCACATGAACGCCAAAAATTGCCTCACAACTCAATTTAAGGTCTTATACTACAAAGTTTTTTATACACAGCAGTGACCAGTAAACAATGTCGCGCCAAATACGTATAGTCCGCGTCAAATTTTTTAGTCGTTCTGAAGTAGATGCGCAGAACCTAAATTTAGATACCAACGGGACGTAAGCTGAGGTGAAAGGGGAGCAGGCTCACCCGCGCATGCACCTCGCCACCTATTGCACCCACTTTGACACATGTGTCCTGTCATGACTAGCGGCAGTACAGTCGCATTCAGAATAGTTTTGTTGTTGTTAATTACATGTTATTGTTATTTTCGTTGTTTCCTTTTTCTTGTTTATGTTTTTCTTATGTTGTTCTTTGTTATTATTAGAAGATCCATCCACTTCGAAAAATTATGTTTCTATGGAAGGTGTTGTTTATTACAAATTATTTATTTATTATGAATGTACCTTATTTACAATAACGGTATTGTAACACGCATAATACCTGTATAATATATGCTATAAGATATATTCTACAGATAGAAACAAATACTGCATAAGGGGATCATTCACTTAAAGTACGCGAGCACCCAAAACTCACCAACCAGACTGCTACTTCTATATCCTTCGACCTTCATACTCAAAACTTTTCTAGTTTTATGACTTTCATCTCTTCTTATAATATGTCCGTACCATGCTAACCTATTATTACTCCTCAACCTCTCTGTCACTGGTGATATTTTCAAACTTTCTCTGTCCTTTTTAAAGTCGGTTAAAACACTCAATTCAATTAATTACATTTGCATGGAGAAATATTTGGTCTCTCTAAACCTGTCACTTGTTTGCCTTTTACTCAGGACTACAATAATTAATCTTGTAACAATTATTCATTAAGCAGTGGTGATATTATAATGCTATGTATAGACACATACTCAGTTATGTTAATCTGCTTTAACATTCTTAGCGTGAGAGAGTTCTGGAAGGATCCAAACTATTTATACAATTCGGTTGTCGTTACTGAATTTACTGCTTATTAAATACTCGTTAATGCAACGATTGACGTCAACTAGATTGATCCGATTATTTCATATACATCAAATATGTATTTTATAACATAAACTAGCGGCCCTCTCCGGCTTCGCACGGGTATAAAATATATAGCCTATGTCATTCACTGACAAAATGATTAAAATCGATCCAGTAGTTTTGATTTATTCATTACTGCCCGTGGCCCGCCTGCGTTTGTTGCAATGTAAGCGGAAAAAATGTAATTATTTACAACATCACATTAGAAACCTCAAAAATAACAGTATTTCTCCACTATTTAATGGATGTTATTATATATATAAACCTTCATCTTCAATCACTCTATCTATTAAAAAAACCGCATCAAAATCCGTTGCGTAGTTTCAAAGCAAAGATAAGCATACATAAGGATATAGGGACAGAGAAAGCGACTTTGTTTTATACTATGTAGTGATATTCTTATCCCTGTACTCGAGGTGATTCGAGTGTTGTATAAGCAATCATTACATAGTATAAAACAAAGTCCCCTACCGCGTCTGTCTGTCTATCTGTCTGTTCGCGATAAACTCAAAAACTACCGAACGGATTTTCATGTGGTTTTCGCCGGTGGATAGAGTGATTGATGAGGAACGTTTTAGTATATAATTTGTCAAGGATTTTTTCATAATCAGGGCGGGACAACGTCTGCCGTGCCCGCTAGTTAATTATAATTCTAAATACTCTATATGTCATAAGAAATTCTTGACAACCATTTATATTCGCAAATAACAAAACATAAAAATGGAAGCGTAAATATGAAATCGTAATGGTTCTTAAAATATTTTGAAAAGGTCAAATACCCAGTAATCCTTTATTGTTCAATACCTATGTATGCAAGTTTCTATATTGGTAACAAGTAATAAATAAATTAACTTATAGTATTATTTTTTAATAATTTAGTTTGTCCTGTTTACACACATTTAATTGCGTTTCGTTCGGTCAGTGAGAGCGCCGGAAGCCCACTTCCCCGTCCCCTCTCCCCCTCCCCCCAAACACAGGTTGGCAACGCACTTGGGACTCTCCTAATGTTGCAAGTGTCTATGAACGGTGGTGATCACTTAACATCAGACGACTCGCCTGTTCGTTTGCAGCCTATGATATAAAAAAAATAATAGTAACTTAATGAAATTTAATAAAAAAACAACTCAATAAAAGTGGAAACTTATGCGAATACTTACAAATGACCTTTGTTCGTGTCATTATACGTTTTACTTGTTTTATTTAGCTGTCATTTTTCCAAAGAGTTTAAAATATATAACTGCAATAAGAGCTAATATTTAACACTTTTGTTTTCGAAAAAGACGAGCAAATCATCAAACAAAGAAATTTAATAAGGTCGTTTAATATTTCTTCATATATATTAGACATCTATATAAAAAATTTAGATCCAATAGAATTATAATTCGCAACAAAGAATGGACGAAGAGAGAATAACTTGACTCACAACATATAGGTAACAGTTGTTTGCAAAATTTCGTGAGCATGACAAAACGTGAAGCAATGTGTATAGCAAATAAAGCTATATATATTATTCAAATTTAGTTCTTTTAGAAAATCTGTTATTCACTCTTGTTACAATAAATAATTCAACAGAGTTATAAACTAGATACACTTTAAAAACTATTTTACAATGTTGAATATTCTGAACTCTTTCCAAGTATAATATGAACGTTCAATAAAGTCAGACATAAAAATAATAAAACAGGTATCCTTTCACGGGACTATTTTCCGCGACTAATATACTCGTATAACAATTAGCATACATTTTCCGTGAACATTTTTTATCTTCGTCAATCTTTTTGGCTGTCTTGACTATAGCCGCAAGTTCGCGCATTCGCGTAGCATAATAGTCAATAGTTTATTATAAAATAACAATATTATTATATGATTCTTAAATTGGCCTTCATTTATCCTTAACTTGTCTCGATGTTATACATATCTATAATATAATAGGTATTTATACCTAAATTTGTGCCATGTACGGCTATAAATATGTTCAGAGCGGTCAAAAAGTTTGCCGAGGACGGCACTAATGCTCGGGCGGTGGTCGAAAGTCGACCATAATAAATATTATTCTGGTTTTACTATAGAGTGTACAAATATTATATACATATATATATAGTAAACGTAAGGATCGTGAACAATGACGAATAAAGATTTATCCTTATACTCGTCAGTATAAGGAAAAAAGTTTTTATTTCCTTACATCGACATCAGTAACTTCTAAAACGTCTTATGGGACGGCTTTAAAATTCTGATCCGCAACTTTTTTGTGTGACGAAGAGTGGTGGCAGTTAGCACTGTGTCGGATATTGTTAAAAACACCGGAACTCGTCCGTTTACCTAAGTTAAGCAACGTCGGGCGCGGTTATTACTTGGATGTGTGACTGCTTGGGAACACCGCGCGACGTTGAATAGTTTAACTTCTGTCGTGTGTCTTTACAACACACCATGTTTTTTATTTATAACACTAAAGCTCGTTAATATTAATATTAATCGTTAATATATTAAAAAATCGGTTGACAAACGAAAAAAAAAGATAGGTCGCGAATTGCATGAGTAAGGCAACAGCCCAAGCCGAGGTGTGCTTGAGCTAGTAGTCAAATAAAATCGGCTGTGAGCCTTAAGCGCTCGCCTTAGTAATCCGGTGAAGCTGTTAAGACCTTGCTAGGTCAATAGCGTAATCAATTCGAGAAAAAAAAGTCATTCTGTTTGTCATATTTTCACGATTAAACCACTGAATAGGTGACAATAACATGGCATAGAGGTGCTTTGAGACCTGGAGCCTTTACTAATCAGACATAGAGGTACTCTGACAACTAGAGAAAGCCATTATCATTTGTATTATTCTGAGTATGTTATATCTTTTCACTATTGTAGAACAACACTAATTAATCAAAAAAAGAAGCTAACAGGCGGAGGGGAAAATAATAAAATATTAAAAAAAATTAGGCACTCATAAGGACTATAGATAGAAGGCCGATAGAAGTGAAAACTCGAAACAACTGAATAACTGTGTTCTCTTTCGCATTTTTTAAAATAAATATAGTGTGAATTAGTTAAATTACATATTTATATTATTAACATTAATTTGGTTTTGACATCTATTGGCACACGGGACAATAATCATATATACCTACATTCTTATAAAGTTTATTAATCAATCAATCATATGATGAACTGCAAAATATCAGTATTACATGTCTTCGATCAACAATAACTAGATATCGTGTCGGCGCGAAAAATACGTCTCGGTAAATAACAGCTCACTTGAAATGTGAGCTTTTATTTTGTTTAGTTTGTTTGAAACACAGTCAATGTAAGCACGTTTCACAATGCCGCAGTGTATTCAAAAGATGCAAATATAATACCCAAAAAGCAATTTAACGGCCGGAGTATCTTACTTTCGCTAAATACATGTTGAATAAGTTATATTTTAAGCTTTAAACTAACAAGTAATATCAAATTTTGAACAATATTACCGTTTTTAAACCTGTGGTACAAATGTTTGGCCAAGGCTCGCCAACCACGCACAATAACGGGAAAAGTACTTTATTCATTGCGTGTTAAGTTTGAATTCCCACTAAATGTAAACAACATCTTGTCTTTTCATCTGTAAGTGACGGGAGTAATTTATTGCCTTGCTCGTTTTATCGTAAGTATTAGATATTATTTTGAACATTTGTGACTTTATTAATAGGTGTCATGGTTGTAATTAGGTAAACTTAAAACTGTTTTAAAACTTTTTTTCTCCCTTTCTTAGTAAACAAATAGCTACATAAGTATATATTTACGCGGACAGCAGTTAGCTTCGATTTTGTACGTGACCCTTTATCTAGTTATTGTTTATCGAAGTTTACATGTACACAGGCCGCTATACTACGCGTCGCTAGTCTGACACAAGCACAATACGGCGGTCACGCTTTACTAGCATGTCGCTGATGCGAAACCATATGTTTACCTCCTGCCAAAAAGAGATCGCTCAACGCGCCTAAAGAAGTTTTCATTTCAAAACAAATTAAATTCCAAGTAATTGTTACAGAAGACCGAAAGTCTTCAAGTTTTGAAGTCAACATAAAATTAATTTATTTTATTTATTATACTAATTAACAAGTTAATGTATATAACATCTATATCTTCACATTGAGCGTTTAATCTCCAATCAATATCATATTAATATGGTAAAGAATTAGGAGTAAAGAAACCGACGCACGCTGATTTAATTACTCCGCCGCGATGAAAGCGATACGAATGAATGAACAAACATAAAATAATTTCATTTATTATTTCTCCATTTTAATCGTTTCTTATTGATGAGTCGAGCTGAATAAAAGTGATATGACGAGCGTTCTTCAATCGACTGCTTTAATTAGTCAGATAGCGTGTAGTTTATAAATGTTTACTTTCGTTTAAGAAACGTTAGTTTGTTCTAGAACATTCTCGGTGTTATTACAAAAAAGTTAAATACATATTGAATACTTGTTTTAAAAAGGTTTCGAATTAAATGCACCGCGCTCGCCCGAGGCAAGTTCGCGTTATCCTTTTTCGCAAGTCTAACCTAACGTAACCAAACAGAGATAAAAGAGCAAGATGGCGAACATTCAGCGACCGCGGTGCATTTAATTTGAAACCTTTTTAAAGCAAATATTCAATACGTATTTATCTTTTTTGTAATAACACCGTTTATGTTTAGTCATACTTCGGGGAAAGTGAGAGGATAGATAAAAAGGGAAGTATTTACGATCGGTAGAATGATATCCACATCCGTTTCGGCTTCTACACTTTCGACTGTCTACCAGAGAACGGCTATTTATTGCAACTAGAGTTGCCAAACAAAATTTGTAATAACGCATCTTGCTTTATTATTAATTAGCGGACACGGCAGACGTTGTCCCGCCCTAATTATAAAACAATCCTTGACAAATTATATACCCAAATGTTCCTCATGAATCACTTTATGCACTGGTGAAAACCGCATGAAGATTCGTTCAGTAGTTTTTGAGTTTATCGCGAACAGACAGACGTGGTAGAGGACTTTGTTTTATATTATGTAATGATGATAAACATACTTTATACTTTTGCATAAAGAAAAAGTATACAAAAATACTTTATTCACAATATATACTGCAATATTTAGTATGACGCACTCATATAATTAGTGAACTATTATTTTTAGACATTTTGAGAATTAGGTTACATTTTCTACGTCCTTAAATGGCTTTAAAAATGAACTTAAATTTCATTTCTGCTTCTTAAGCTTTCACTAATAGGGCGAGAAGATCGGAAGAGTTCAACAAATGTAATAAAAAAGAGCTATACGTTCAAATTTTAATTGTAAAACTAATTTCGAAACTTGATAATAAACAATTATGTGCTAATAGTACACAACAATATATTTTAAGGGAATAAATAAATACATTTAAACTTACTTACTTTACTTTTCTATACACTTCCACACACACACACACACTTTTTTATTTACTACATCAAAATATGATTTGTTAATTTTCCCAAAAGAAGTTGGTAACCCCATTACAACGCTAGGAACAAAAGGATTTAAAATTATATGGACGGTGGCAACGTAAATTTACCAAAGAGCCGCCACTGACAGAATTGATATGTTATTGAAAAGGTCGAGTGTCAAAAAAACATCTCTCTACTGACAGGAGGCCAGATCACTCTCGATTTACTCAGAAGCACTTGTAAGAGGCTGTTTTAATTGATCTGAGCTGAAAAGAGACAGAAAATGTCGCGCAGTGTCGACCTATAGGAAGACATCTTCCCGGGGTCTGGAGGAGCACGTGCTCACCGCCAACCCTCGGCCCTGGATCACATACGCGCAAAGGCGGCACAGGAGTTTTTAGTGGGTAAGAGTCCCACATAACCCTCGCGCTGCCGGGGGACAGCGCGAGGTGTATCCACTGTAGGATTTTGTCCTGTATATAAAAAATAAATAAATAGGAAGACATCTTCTGCGAGCTCTGTCTCTGAACACCTATTAATAATAATTGCTGTAATTCCTTTATCATAATTGTTTTGTACGTGTACTATACTAAAATAAACCGAAACTCAATCTAAATAGAGTTTAAAGTAAATAAAATCCTAACACCATCTAGATCGAGCGTGTAAAATCATTAGCTTCGAACGCATTATTCCCGTTACACGCGCCAAACACTAAAGCAATAAAACCGACCAAACTAAGTTCTAAATCAGCGGTGAAGCTATTTGTGAACCGAACTTAAACCGACGCACGCGCACCGTTTCCGCAATGACGGCAGAGTATACAACATTCTAGGAATATTTGAACGACTAAGTGTATTATGCCAGTTACCTGAGTGTTCCAACCTCTGTGAGTAATTGTTATGGTCAATATACCTACATCTAGCTTTTTCCTAATCTCGCGTTTATGTATTAATAGTAATGATTTATCTCTTGGGAACAGTATTTTTTCTGATGAAACTGTACTCTCCCTCCTTTTCTGTACTCCTGATAGCAAGTATGCAAAATTTTTTGACGATCGGTTGAGTAGTTAAGGCTTGACAGCGTAACTAACAAACCGACTCACATTAGTATCTATACATATAATAAGAACGTAAAACAATTATGTATGTACTTCTTAGATTTCTGTGGAATAAGTAATAAAACACATTTCAATCATTTCTAGAAATGTCTTAACTGCCTGTCTGTGTGTTTGGACACGCATCACTGTTAAAGTACTGCGTTCACGATAAAACCTCACCAAGAAAATCATAACGCATATCATCGAGTAATATTTACGTCTTTATTTCATTAAATTCGGTCCACTCTATCAAAACTTACTGTAATTTGAATGACAGCCCGAGTTATGTACCAGAAAGAGTGGTTACGGAAATGTAATTCAATCTCTTACAACTTACAAAAACAGGATATTATATAATGTATAATTAATATCTAAGACACAGTAAATGAAAGACTGCCTTTTGCATTAAGTTCCATGTGGACGAAGTAGTAGGCACAACTAGTTTATAATATTTTTAACTTTTGCCCGCCGCTTAACTCGCGTCAATAATGATTTGGTGTATCATTTGGGATCAGAGGTACCCCATATCCTTTTCTGCACTCCTGGGAAAGTCTATCCCAAATTTTATAACGATCGGTTGAGTAGTTAACGCGTGAAAGCGTAACAATCAAAGAAATTCACTTTCGTTTTTATTATTATTAGTTAATATGGGGATTTCTTTGGAAATTATATGACTTCCATGTTAGCAAAGTCAAATTGTAGTATTAAGCGTGTGACGTTCGAAGCAGCACGATTTTACGGTTCTGTTTACGAGCAATATTGAGTTAGGCCTTCATTTGCGATTGTTATGCTTTATATTTTACGACCGTGTTATACATTTCTCATTGCATTCTCAACACCTCGCCGTCCCTCTACCTTTACAGTACGCGCCCCAATGAGTCACAGAGTGTTGACCCAACTGTAACGTACACAAACGCGGTATGTATGTTATATACACCGGGCACGGGATAAAGCGCATCTGTTTGTGTGCACTTGACGGCTCTCTTACGAGTATTACCGTCTCGACAAAAGAATTCAAGACACTATATCCTGATAAATACATTCTGTTGAGGGTACGAATGAGTCCCGTTTTATTTATATCGTGTTTAATATATGAGTCCTAACAATTCAAAATGATCTAAACCCTATTTTAGCCGTTGCTAATATTTTACGTTTTTTTCAAGACCTTGAAAAATCTTCACCTTGTTGTACATGTAAAATATGAAGATCATAAAAAAAAACCTTATGAACAGTAAAATTTGAACTTAGTTCTCTTTGTATAAATAGAGGTGGTAGAGCCACGCTAAAGCTACTACTGGTTTCAGCATGAATAGTTCGGCTCGTCCGGGGTAGTACTACCCTCTGACAGAAAACCTACGTGAAGTAACAGTGCTTGCATTTTTGCGTTTCGTTCGGTCAGTGAGAGCGCCGGATAACCCACCTCCTCTCCCCTCCCCCCCACTCCCTCTCCCCCAAACACAGGGTGGCAACTCACTAGCGACTCTTCTGGTGTTGCAAGTGTCTATGGACGGTGGTGATCACTTAACATCAGGTGACCCACCTGTTCGTTTGCCTTCTATGATATAAAAAAATAGGAAATCTAAATAAAAATAGGCACTATTAAAATTGGATATATATCATTTCGCATTTATAAGTTAGGAACGTTTTCGGCTGTTAAAAACAATGGCGTTATAATTAGTATTTATGGCCCAATATGATCCATAGCTGACATGTTCACATACTGACTTCCAACCGTTTAAAACATGGTAAAGGACAATCGAAACCAAAAACGACTTAGCCTAGAACCTTCTACGATAGATTCCGCATCGAATGGTCATGATCCTATGCCGATACGGATAATAGTTTCGAGCCTCAAAGGAAATGTATTATCATTTGTATATGTAGATAAAAAATAGAAGATATAAAAGCCTTATATACATACACATCATCATAAGCCTGTAAGAGAACCACTGCGGAGTAATGGGCCTCTTCCCGAAGGAAGATATACATCAGCCCACGAAGTATTAGCGATTTCAAACTGTGAAATCCACAGTTCTATGTTTTCCCACATACAGTAGTACTACAAGATCATTTTTAATTTTCAGGTTACCTCACGATGTTGTCCTTCACCGCCACCCGATAGTGTTATCTATTTAAATTAGTAAATGTACGCGAATTCCGAAAAACTCTTTGGTACATGACAGGATTCGAACCTGAGGACATCGGATTGATAATCCACCGGTCAAACCACTAGACCACCGCGACGTAGACGACTTCACTTTAAATTCACATGGAATGACTAATAGTTTTTTTTTTTCATAACACATCTGAATGAAACTGAAGATGAGACGCAATTTTTTTTTTAAATTATTTACATTTGTTACTTCATACCATTTCGTTTCGTGCTAACTTACAATGTTATTGATTTTTAACCCTCTCTAGCTCTGCTAATCACCCTATGGAAAACCGCATTTGAAGCTACTAAGCCCCTCCGGTTTATTCAACTGTCCTGTCGAAAACCGGTTCGAAAATGACGCAGTTTTCGTACTATTACGAACTCCGAGAAACTATTCCAACATGAGTCACAATAACAAACGTAATTGGGTCAATACGGAATGACATTAGCTTAGAATGATATATATGTATATACTATACATTATATATATATGAATAATGATGTTGGTTTGAATGTGATTGATAAATTTTAAAACTGTTTAAGCGATGATCATGACAGGTGGCACACCTGAGGGTGAAATCTATAGAACGCACTTAGACTTGTCTTAGCCTTAAGTCCAGAATTTAAATTTATAGTCGCAAGCTTAGCATTCACTTAACTTGTGCTGAGCTAAGTCCAAGTCGTCAAATTCAACGATTAATAGTAATAGTATGACAAAATAATAATGTAACAGTGGCATTTCTATATCGTTTTGATTATCATTATTACTTGATTGTCATCGGCTCGAATCTTCATTGCAGAAATGTCAATCAAGAAGGCGTTCTGTTTATTTAAATTCTCGGTTGACTTATTTCTTTCATTTTTTCAATTCAACATGCATGATTCAATTTATTTTTTACAATTTTTTTTATATAGGCAAACGAACTGGTGGGTCACACCTGATGTTAAGTGATCACCACCGTCCATGAACACTTGCAACACCAGGGGAGTCACAAGTGCATTGCCATCCTGTGTTTGGGGGGAGGGGAGGAAGGGAGGGGAGGAAGGGAAGGGGGAAGGAGAGGAGAGGTGGGTCTCCGGCGCTCTCATTAACCGAACGAAACGCAACGATGTAAGCACTGTTACTTCACGTCAGTTTTCTGTGAGAAGGTGGTAGTACCGCGGGCGAGCCGACCCATTCATGATGAAACCAGTAATAGATTCAGCGTGGCTCTACCTACCTTTTACAGACTCGACGCCGTATTGAAACAAAGTTAATACAAGCCAAGCGTAATTAGGCTATAAATTGGAAATATAAGGTTGCGTTGAGTATTTACTTAGCGAAGTTTAAGCTAAGCTAAGGATAAGATAAGGCTGAGGACGCTCTATAGATTTCACTCTAAGTGTTTTTCTATGCTCTCCATTTTACTATAGCTGTTGAGCGGAGTTGATATTATGGGATCTAAATCGATACATATAATAAGAATGTAAATCTAACATGGCAGTACTTTTTAGGTTTTTGTAAAAAAAAATGCTTGCAGGTGTCTTAGGAATAAGTAATAAAAAACATTTCAATAAATTTTTGAATTGTCTGTCTATATTTCTGTATGAACCCGCATCATTGCTGAAGTACTAGTAAAATCTTTTTAAGAAAATCATAAAGCATCTCTTCGAGTAAAGTTTAATTTTATTCGAATCGGTTCGGTCTATCAAAAGTTATTGTAATTTTAATGACGACGCGACTTAAGTACGAATACGGGGACAAAGGTAGCTAGGTAATTAGACCTAATACATTCAAATGATTTTATTAGTCACTGTTTTGTAAATAAGGTTCCACGCGGACATAGTTGCGGGTACTGCTAGTATATAAATAAAGACCTATAAATAGCCTAGCCTAGTATGCAAGCGCAACACTTCATAACGCATGCACTTATTCGACTAATTTTTTTTTGTCATGTTTATAATTGTCTAGACAAAGTTTGTATGAAACAAAATGTTTACAAAATCGTACGAAGTTAAAACATTTGGTTATAGGGAGTTGTTGACAAAATTGACAGATTGATCTCATTATCTCGTGTAAAGGTTAATAATAATACTTGGTTACATTTCCATCATTACTACGTCAGTGCGAAACCGGACCGGGCGACTAGTATATAATAATTAATTATAATGATGTTAACAATAAACGGGCTCCAATAAATAACAAATATTTGATTTACACAGATAACAAGCAATTAACAGTTAATGCGAACGAAGTCACTCGCCGACGAGAATCGGCAAGTTTTTTGAACAAAAAACAGCTAACAGAAACCAGTTTACGTAACGTAATGTTGAAGAATTTTTATATTAAAAACTGACATGTTTATGTTATAGCAACGTTATAACGTATAACTGTTTAGGTTATATCACATTGTATTAAATAGTCCAGCTTATCGGTATAGAGCAGTTTTTATTCTATACATATAATAAGAATGTAAATCTAACGTGTCTGTACTTTTTGGATTTCTGTGAAAAATATTGTTGCAGGTGTCTTGGAATAAGTAATAAAATGCATTTCAATAATTTTTAGAAGTGTCTGTCTGTCTGTAGGTTTGTAAGGACACGCATCACTGCCAAAGTACTGCGTTCACAATAAAACCTCACCAATAGACTTAATACATTCAGATGATTTTAATAGTCACTGTTTTTTACAATATTATAAAGTTGGAGGCTTTGTTTGGTTGAACGCACTGATCTCAGGAACTACTGGTCCGATTTGAAAAATTATTGCGATGTTAGATAGCTCGTTTATCGAGGAAGGCTATATACCTATGTCACCACGCTAAGACCGATAAAGAATGTTTCCAAATCGGGGTTAACGTACGTATTATTAAAAAAACCACCTACGTAAACGAAGTCGCAAGTTAAAGTTAGCATCAGCCCAAAGTAACTATTCCACGTGGACGTTTTTTTTTTTTTTTTTTTTTATTGTAGCTCGGCAAAGTGACTGTACTGTGCCTGATGGTAAGCACAGTACAATCCAAAAACAATGGCGACCACCGAAAGACATACTATCCATCGCCGGTCGCCGTTGTCATGCCGGCCTGAAATAATCCTGAAGTAAACCTGTAATCGCGGGCAGAAGCTAGTAGGTCTATAATTGGTGAACATACCTCTGAGCGACTATTCTATGAACTGAATCACAAATACGATTCAGTAGAAATCTGTATATTTACGTCACAGAATTATAAACAGTTACGGAAACCGATAGATCCTGGAACGGTGAATCATACGTTTATTTGTAAAGATAATAAAACCACCACTGCGGCCAACGGATTGCGTGTTAAAACCGCCTACTGTACGTTTGTTTCTCAAACAATCGAATGATTAATTTACGTTACAAACCGCAGGAGCGGAGACGTAAACGTGAAAGTTTGCCGTTGAAATAACTATTGTTTTTTTGGACTGAAAACTTATTAAGAAGCGTTGAACGGCATTTTTGGCACGAGATAAATTTGTAATTTCGCGTCATGACACACTACGTCATCGGTTAATTGCCATATTGCGCATGCGCGGCTTGCGTCAGACAAGCTACGCGTAGTATAAAGGCCTGTGTACATGTAATATTGATATTTTCTATTGACATTGTGCGGCCTGTCATATTATTAATTAATTAATGAACTATATAAAAATATATGTAATTATTGTACGGAGTGCCAACAGATGTGAAAATCAGACAAATGCTAATAATTTCAATTTATAAATTATAAAATTTAAATAATTCCGAATGTAATTAATTGAAAGATTCAAAACAGAACACAATTATTCTAATGTATTGTTAATCTAATGTAATCTTCACAAGACTCGTCTATTTTTGGTTATCAATCCACTCTCTAGATGGCACTGTTATATAATTTTTTTGGCAAGTTTGATAACAAAATATGGTGGACGACAATTAATTTTGACATTTCAAACTGACAACTTTCAAATATTTGTTTTCATTCTCTTTGTTTACGTACTGTTACGAGAGTGTGCTCCCTTAAATTTTCTTGCCTCCCACAAACAATTTTATCTATGTCCGGATCTACTTATAAACATTGACTCCTGCATATACATACTTGGATTTAGATTTGCCTTACGATGGATATATTCCTTACAAATAAAAATGATCAAAAACTTGTATACGATTTACGCAGTACCGCTGTATGCATATATACATAGCTATAAATGTACATTTATAACCAACAGATATTAGTTCGAAACTAGTATTATAGAGGCGCTGATTGGAAAGAACGAGTGCGACCTCTATTTATATAACGTACTCTGTGATCTTCACTTTTGTCGACATTCCTTATGGCTGCCTCGATGTTGTATTATTTTCAGAGTGTATGAGCCTAATTGAAGAACGAACTGCGAATTTAAAAAAAGTCCAATTCGCCCGCCTTATTTCTTTAAAAAACTACTGAACAAATTTACATGAATAATTTTTAAATTCATAAGTGCACTCTCTAGCCGAGTTTTAATATATGTCTTGTTAGGTCTACGTAATGTTTAAAATAAGTTACGAGGTTATTGCATAAAAATAAATAAAGGCAACGCATAACAAGTGTTAAGTTTTGCAATTAATATTTACGTGTAAGATAAATTGTTTAATACTCAAAAACAACGGAATGTGTCGAGAACAATAATATTAGAACAGATTTAATTAAAAAATATAATTTAAATAAAGTGGATGACGGCATGTTCCTTAGCATTTTAACAAAACCTTCGAGTGAGGTTCCTAAAATGCAATGTGAAATGAGTGAAAGATGATTTTATAGAGTGAAAGATATTTTATAAACGATGTACCAAAGGCTTTAACGTTAGTATAATTAGGTTATATCAGCATATGACGGGGCTAATATGACTAGAGTCAAAAGCACCTAAGTAATTATATTAAACTAGCGGGCCCGTCGGACGTTCTTATAATAAAAAAAAAACTTTGACAAACTATATCCAAAACCTTCCTTATGAATCACTCTATCTACTGGTGAAAAGCCGCATGAAAATCCGGTCAGTAGTTTTTGAGTTTATCGCGACAGACAGACAGACGTAGCAGAGGACTTTGTTTTATACTATGTACTGATAATAATATAAAATAAATTTAACACTAATATAACATGAACGGAGCCACGGGCGTAACTAGTAATACTTAAAAAATAAGATTTCAGAAATGTATTACAGACCGAAAGCAGAGTCGTCATTTATTGCATGTATCAGGCAACAGCCTAAGCCGAAGTGTGCCGTGCACCCTTAAGCTAGTTGTCAAATAGAATCGGCTGAGTGCCTAAAGCGCTCGCCTTAGTAGTCCGGTGAAGCTGTTAAGACCTTGAATATCGTAGACAGTTCGAAAAAAAGAGTCATTTTAAAAAAATCGCTATGGAAAATATATGAAATAAATTATTGAAACATATTATTTATTATATTCAGACCGACAGAATTTGAATAACTGTAATAATAAAACGATTATTTAAATTTAGAACTACAAAATAAAACTAAAAAAAAGTCTTACTCTAACCCCACATATCGTTAACAACAACAATCTCTCACAATCGATACTGCTCGTACATTACAATAAGCAAGGCCTGGACGCTAAGTAACGTTAAGATTGTTCGAACATTTACCCGCCACGGGGTCTCGGTCATTGCCATTTAAATCTGTAACGACCACTGTACCGAGGTCTCGCCGGGGTCAAGCAATTGTAAGACGGCACGAGTTTGAAATAAAAAAATGTACAAAACACCGGGGGCCTAAACATAATGGTAGGTCGCGTGGCTTTCTTGAGCGACTTTTTAATAGGTTTTTGTGAATACCATGGTATACGTTTAGCACATATTGTTATCGGTTTTTTTTACTCCAGTTATTTTGTACAATAGCGTTTGTCGTCAATGCTTTAGAACAATATTTTAATTCTGTTTTATCTTTATATATAAATTTCTTCTGTACGTGTGTATGTGACTGAACTCCTCCTAAACGGCTGGACCGATTTCAATGAAATTTTGTGTGCGTGTTTCAGTGGATCCGAGAATGGTTTAGATTCACAATTGGACCCGGTAGGTGGCGCTGCGGTTGGCTTTTAGGGATTTTATTTTTTATTACCACGGCAGGACAAAGTCCGCCAGGTCCGCTAGTTTGTATATAATTTATATGATCAAACGTATCCGATAAATTTTACCGGTTAAAGTAAATCGATACACTTTACCGGTAAAGTTAAATATCTTCATTACATAGTATAAAACAAAGTCGCCTACCGCGTCTGTCTGTTCGCGATAAACTCAAAAACTACTGAACGGATTTTCATGCGGTTTTCACCAATAGATAAAGTAATTCATGAGGATGGTTTTGGTATATAATTTGTCAAGGTTTTTTTTTATTATCAGGGCGGGACAATAGTATAGGTATAAATAAAATAATAGAAGTCTGCCATTGTGCACGCATCACGCAAAAACTACTGAATAGATTCTGATCAATTTTTTTAGTTATAACTTCTTACATACTTGGCCCTTATCTAAAATCTAGTATTTTCATCATCTTTTTATATACAATAATTCTTATGTACGTGTGTATGTGAATGAACTCCGCCTACACGGCTAGACCGATTTTGATGACATTTTTTCTACATATTTGAGTGGGTCCAAGGATGGTTTAGGTTCACAACTGCACCCGATAGGTGGCGCTACAATCTGCTTCCAGGATTTCTTTTATTATCAGAACAGTACGTCAAACTACGATTTTCTTAAGCATTACGAGAGAGTAAATAATTTTTTCAAGCAAAGTATATTTTTGCTTCCAAGATTTTTTTTCTGTACCTAAAATATATGTTAGGATAATGTGCAATGCAGGCGACGTCATGGGTATCAGCTAGTAAAGGTAATATCGTAAATAACAAATGAATTCAATTGCCAGTCGCTTGGTAATTTATAAGTAAGGATTTTTGGAAGTACTATCTATACAAGTCAAGGTGGTCTAGTGGTTTGACCGGTGGAATATCATTTCGATGTCCGCAGATTCTAACCACGGCATGTACCAACGAATTTTTCGGAATTCGTGTACGTTTACTAATTCAAAATTATTAACACTATCGGATGACGGTGAAGGAAAACATCGTGAGGAAACATGAACCTGAGAAATGTTCTTGTAGTACTACTGTATGTGGGAAAATATAGAACTGTTGATTTCTCAGTTTGAAATCGCCAATACATCGTGGGCTGGCGTGGTGATTATGCCCATACCTTCCTTCGAGAAGAGACCTAAGGCCCTGTAGTGGGTCTCTTATAGGCTGATGATGATGATGACTATCTAAGCTTCTCTATAGTGACTAAGTAGTAAGTATTAAAAATTTAACAGTGTTATCTTATAATCAATATACGTGTTATCAGGGTCAAGTAGCAATCACACAATTAGAATCAAAACAATTAAGCCCAGGGATATTATAATTAAAAAGCTGTAGACACGTCATAAGCGCTTCGACAGTGTCTTGTTAATACTTCGCTAGCTAGCTTACTTTTGACGGCTGCCCCGCCAATCCGCCCGTATCTAAGCAACATGTAACTATTTCTTTTTCACCGCCGATATCGAGAACATGCCATCTACTTCTACATTTCATCAAAGACAGTGTGGCGTTACAATATTACTTTACGTACCTATGTGTGCGTTATCGTGCCATTTGTTTTGTCAAAATATCAATATGAATCACTTTCACAACAATGAAGTCGCGAGCACAAGCTAGTAATAAGAATATAAACAAACATTT
The DNA here is from genome assembly GCA_036509395.1 of Antheraea yamamai. NCBI lineage: Eukaryota > Metazoa > Arthropoda > Insecta > Lepidoptera > Saturniidae > Antheraea > Antheraea yamamai. The sequence continues at coordinate 7,651,356 of AP028450.1, forward strand.
ATAATCAATAAATAAACAAGAGTTAATATCAGCAAAACCGGGTATAAATAGTATTTAAAAGCAAAACGAAGGACCACTATTTCACTCGGGACACAAAGAAAACAAATACCCAGATGTACTAGGTTCGGTTAGCCGAGACTTCACACAACTTGTTAGACCTAATGTCTATCGGCATAAGGTTGAATTGCGGTTATTAGATGGCGCATACCAACGACTACATTCTTCGCCCAAGGCCGTTGCATCGACCTATGGTCTGTGTCGTGTTTGACTTAGCAAATGAAGAATATTTAATTATCGTTCAATGCAGTTAAAATTTTACTACCACAGAACAAAGGCGTGTAGACGTGTAGATAATAAAAGGACACTAAAAAAATTACGTTCTCGACATGAACATTAAACAATAACAGCCACAGAAACCAAAGAAGATTCAGTCTTTAGTTCGATTTGAGTAACGACACAACTCAGACCAAAACTTAGCTTTACAGTAGCACCATGTAATTAAGTAAAATGGAAAGTGAACGTGTCAATCTGTAAATTGTCTTAATATTTTCGAAGATCTCACTACTATCTTATGTAACTCACTCGCTCCCTTTTTTACATGGCGATTAGGTGACACAATTTTTTCAATCATAAACAAAAAAGGATTAGCCAAATAGGTTGCAGCCGTTCGGATGAGACGCGTTTACATACATTCAACAATTGATTTTCCTTTATAGGTATTGATATATACAATTTTGTTTAACTTTGTTCACTGTAAAAATAGCATAAGAATATTACTTTTACCAAGTCGTTACTAGGTGTAAAGAGAGTAATGTATTCTAAGCCAAGAGATACCACGAAAAAATAACGGGCTCACAACTGGTTTACCTCTAACTCGAGAGGTCCAAGAACAGTTGCCGATTTTTGTGAAACAATGAGTCACACAACGGAACCGGTGCGACCTAGGAAGGTAACACGAGTTAAAATTAAAGAAATACAGTTAAATTTAATGCTATTCAACTTCCTGCACGTGTTGTGGCCGTGAGCATTCATTATAAATTGTTTTACAGTAATTTCCATTTATGAAGTTTGATAATTTTAAAACTAAAAGTGTTTACTAACGTGTTTCGGATATATTTACCTATATTTTGAGCCCCTATAACGCGAGTTCAATACTACTTTAATCAATAAAGAGGATTAACATATCTCTTATCTATACTAATATTATAAAGAGGTAAGGTTTGTGAGGTTGTAGGGGGTAATCTAAGAAACTACTAAACCGATTTTGAAAATTCTTTTACCAATAGAAAGCCACGTTATTTGTGAGTGTCATAGGCTATATATTAACTCGAAAAATGAAAATACTTTTTTTGTGGTAGACGGATTTGCAAAGTAATTCGGAGACAAAACGGTCGAACGAAACCGTGTCTTACGAATGCTGCCTTAACGATGATGAGAGATATATGAGAGAGATTGAGTTCTAGAGAAAAACTGAAGAGCTCGATAATGTCTACAAAAAAGTCATTGACAGCATATGTCTAACTTTGATATTTAAGTCACAAAAGGCAGTTTTTTATAAATATTGACCGCCCAACAAAGTGGGCACGGGTCGGCTAGTTATAAATATTATGTTATACAACGTGGATACTGAAAATTTTGCAGCTTAAAGCATCCGGACATGACAATATCGGTGAGTCTAATTCGTTTTAGCATGTCCCTATTTCAGATACTGTCTCGGAGCAAAGCCCCTAACATCAGTTACTCCGTAGCGTGCTGAGTGATTTGCAATTTGAAAATAACTTGCTGCTTTATTTAATGTAAATTCGCATGAGAGACAAATCATCTGCTTTTAAAATTAACAATGACATAATACAATATTTCAACAATCACAATACTGCGAGTTATATCTCCAACTGTTTTATTACATACTAGTTTCTCCTCGCGACTTCGTCCGCGTGGAATAATTACTTTGGGCTAACGCTAACACGCAGCAAAAGCTCTCAAAAGGAAAAAAATCCCGATTTTGAAACATTCTTCATTGGTGCTCCGTTCCTATTGGTTTTAACTGATATAATATTATAGCCTTCTTCGATAAATGAGCTATCTAACACTGAAATAATTTTTCAAATCGGACCATTACTTCCTGAGATTACCGCGTTCAACCAAACAAATAAACAAACCCTCTAGTTCTATAATATACATTAGTATAGATTAATATACTTCTGTTATTAAAAACAATTCTGAAACCAGTTATGTAAGTTACAATGCAATATAACTTAAAGTCGTGCGAACTGTAGACCTTCTGCTTCCAATTATTTAAGCGTGCAAACATTCCTTCGCTCTAAACAAACAAGGAAATGCATTCCACGTCGGCTTTAAAGCAATGTCCAATTCTGTATATCTCGTCTTACCTTAGAAGGTAGATGATGTAATGATAATAAATTCCGATTCAAACTTCAAAAGGTATTTGAGTAAACACGTACGCTGACGTTTATATGAGGTTCAGACATCAGATCCTAATGTTTATATTATCAGGACTGCATTTCGTCACGTCTCCTGTGTATTGGTTACTGAACTTTTGTACTTAGGTATAACTAGCTGTGCCAGCGACTTCGTTCGCGTGGAACCTGATATACAAAACAGTAACTTATAAAGTCATCTGAATGTATTAAGTCCATTTACTTATCTACTTTTCTCTCGTACTGAAGTCGCGTCGTCATTAAAAATACAATAACTTTTGATAGACCGAACCGATTTTAATGAAACAAAGACTAAATGTTACTCGAAGATATGCTTTATGATTTTATCATGAACGCAGTATTTTAGCACTGACACGTGTTCATACAAACAGACAGACAAACATTTCTAATATTGATCGAAATGTATTTTATTACTTATTCCTAGACACCCGCAACAATATAAAAAAAAAAATCTAAACTGTACAGACACGTTAGATTCACATTCTCATTATATGTATAGATTTACGCAATTCTATTTTGTATGTTTGTGCAAATGGAGAACATACTCATTTGAAACGTCGATTGCTTAGTTAACAAACGAGTCGGACACCGCGTCTATCGTCGTAGGTTCCAATCTTTGCATCTTACTCGTTGGTTTCGGTGATGGAAAACATAATTATGAAACCACAGCATGGTGGTAGGACATTTCCTAAGTCCGCTTGGCTAGCTACCACCTTCAAATTGAAAATCTGTCGCCGAACACCTGTTGGTATGTTCCGGCAGCTGCACTTGAGAGCCAGCCCCCTCTAGAGTTAGCGTATATACCATCTTAGACCATGTCGTTACTTACCATTAGATAAGACTGTGGTCACATGTGCATCTATAAAGTACTAGCCGACCTGTGTCCACTTCGTTGGGCGGTAATAGGCATTATCAAGCTACAACTTTTCTCTAGAACTCAATCATATATATCTCATAATTAAGGCAGCGTTCGTAAGAAACGTTTACGTTCGACCATTTTTCTCCGACTCCCCAGATATTACCCCCTACAACCTTACAAACTTTACCTCTTTATAATATTAGTATAGATAAAAAAATGCGTTCGAATCTTCTGCATTTCTACTATTATACTTACAGGATTACACTATTAGAAAATCTATTCCTTTAACGATCAGAATCTTATGTAAATTACTTCATCTATACTAATATTATAAAGAGGTAAAGTTTGTGACGTTGTGGCGTTGTAGGGGGTAATCTCAGGAACTACTGGTACGATTTGAAAAATTCTTTCGAGTGTTAGATAGCTCATTTGTCGAGGAAGGTTATAGGCTAAGACCAAAAGGAGCAGAGCACCAATGAAGAATATTTCAAAATCGGGGTTTTTCCTCTTGAGAGCTTCTGCTGCGTGTTAGCATTAGCCCAAAGTAACTATTCCACGCGAACGAAGTCGCGAGCAGAGGCTAGTTTGATATAATATTGACATCGTGCGAGTATCAAAATTTTAAAAGATTATTAATTAAAAACATCAATAGGCAGTTCATGGTTGTCGCCAACGAACTAATTATTTACGGAGACGGGTGCGGCAAAGAAGCCAACTAAAATCACAAGGCATCGCAACTGGACAAAGTTAATTCGTATCGATTGGAAGCCCAAAGTATGGATAAAATCGTAAATTAATTCTTTATCTGTTTACTTTAACTGCGGCTTCGATATGACTCGACAAATATACTTATCTAATTTAAATAGGTCTATTTTTGACACCGAAGCCAATTTACATTTAGATTCTTCTTTTTAAATGCTAATCAGTGAGAAAATGTACAAGTTTTTTGAGCTATTGAAGCGAAACATCTGTTATCGATTGTGGTCATTACATGTTAATCTGCAACATATTTTAATTAATGATATTTTTGTACCTTACAGTTTACATTGTCAATCGGCTTCATGTTCAACCGTCATCTAAGGACGCGTTTTTAAATTATTTTTTGTTGTTTTGGTTATAGTACAGTTATTTAGCTCTTTCTATGAGTACGGAACACATATAAGTTTGAATAACTCATATAAGTATGAATATGTAGTTTAGCTTAAGTTAGCTCAAATAGGTCGCGAATTGCATGAGTCAGGCAACAGCCCAAACCGAGGTTTGCCGGGCACCCTTGAGCTAGTTGTCAAATAAAATCAGCGGAGTGCCTTAGGCGCTCGCCTTAGTAGTCCGGTGAAGCTGTTAAGACCTTGCTAGGTCAATAGCGTAATCAATTCGGATAAAAAAAAATCTAGGATTACTTTCAGATTTCAGGTTTTCAGGTACACCTCGCGCAAATAGAATCAAAAGGTTTTTGTTGCAGTGACACGTGGTAGCGGTCAAACAATTACAGGCAGAAGTGCAACGTAACGTCCACTATATTATTCAAAATATACAAGTCCAGGCAATTAGGAATTTTGTTACTAATGCAGGATCACTTTTTCGGATACACAAATCACTTTAAGCTATTGTGTTAATACACATAGCGTTTGCTATACTGTCTATTCCTGAAGTTTGACTTATATAGATAAGATATGACTGCCATGTTTAATGTTGCATCATCATCTTTACTAATACTATAAATACGAACCAGAGTTTGTTTGCTGCAATTTCAAGCCTAAACTACTCAACCGATCGTTATAAAATGTCCTATAAATATTGTCAGTAATATTTAAGCATTAATGACCGCAGCAAGCGTAGTCGTACACTATAGCTAGTCTAAATATGATAATAAATATTTATTACAAATAGAGAAGAAATAATAAAGCACCATCTAAATTATTCTGCATATAACTCCTTATCAGTAAGTCTGCATGATATCCTGAACTAAATACAAACAATATTACTAATGATATCCATTCAGCTTATCTTAATTTGTTTGTTTATTTAATATGTATTTCCCAATTAGTTTATAAAAGTTAAATTACAAATTTGAATCCCTTATTAATATTAATAATAATAATTCAAGAGAATCTGTTATATTTAAAATAGATTTACAATAGATGAACATAAAATAAAAGAGGAAAATTACAAGCCATAAAGGAAACTATTTAAACCAATTCGCTAAATTTCTACTACATCCCAGGACATTTTTATTCCAAGATACGTGTTCCTTATATATTCCCTTTTCCATTCTAGTTGGCTAATATCTAACAGACAATATTGGGTGCACTAAGGACCCAATCTAAATCTATGTATTTTCATTTAAGTTTGGAACGTACAGTCTTATAATAACTACATAATCACTTTTTAAACTTTGTGAGAGCATTAAAATTGTCAAGAACAAAGCAATGTAAAGTAGTGGCAACTAAGAAAGTCATATAGTAAAGGAAGTTTATCAATTTTTGTATGATACAAGCATAACACCTACTAACATGTCTCATGCTATTTGGTTATTCACAACCTAACAAACTCAGACAAAACATGTCAAGGCGACACCCAGGCGAGCTTCGAATGCTAAACCATTTGGTTATACTACAAAATCGCCTCTTGGGTAATAACGGATGACGCACGCGTACGACATTTGCGTAGTGAACATATAAAGGTATGACTAAATTATTGGCTTGCTTAGAATTAACAAACGAGTATGTGTAAACATACTGTTTTTGTGAAGTTTACAATTTTCATATCTATACATATAATAAGAATGTAAATCCAACATATCTGTACTTTTTAGATTATTGTGAAAAAAAATGTTGCAAGTGTCTTGGAATAAATAATAAAATACATTTCAATCATTTTTAGAAATGTCTCTCTGTGTTTGCTTGAACACGCATCACTGCTAAAGTACTGCGTTCACGATAACACCTCAAGAAAATCATAAAGCATATCCTGGAGTAACAGTTAGTGTTGGTTTCATTAAAATCGGTCAACTCTATCAAAAGTTATTGCAATTTTAATGACGACTGTACAAGAGAAAAGTGGATAAGTAAATGGGCTTAATCTATTGAGATGATTTTATTAGATACTGTTTTTTTAACATTAGGTTCCAGGATGAAGTCGCAGGCACAACTAGTTATTCTAATATGTGGTTCGATAATGTAGTTATTTATGATAGTAAAAAACTAAGTATATCAGGTTAATGGTGAAAGGGCTAGTTAATTAACAAGCCATTAACAGTATGTCAAGTTAGTTTACATGGGCTGGTTTCCATACTTTTACATAATACAAATTAATCTTAGTCCTGCCAGCCCAACTCCTGCAGGAAGCTCGTCAGTGGCCCATTTTTCTATAAAAACTTCTAGAAGAGTTTCTGGCTTACTAAGGTATTGGAACAGCTCTTCGCAATCCAAGAAGACACATATGACTATCTCTTCCTCACTCTTGCACATTCTGTACAGGGGTAACTCTGCAATCCCTAAGTAATAAATGTGTTTATTGAAATACTCATGTCCTGTCAAGGCTCCAGTGATCTTCCATAACATGCAGATGTTTAGATGCAGAAGGAAATTAGAAAGCTAGGGGTTTACACAGGAGCACTTCTTTGGCTTGTCTACAATCTGTTCAGCAGCACCATTTCATATTTCCAAGTCGTTTAAATTTCAGATGTTTTATTAACTTGATACAGCAATATGGAGAGGTGAATAATTCTAGAGCTTCTGGTAGTTCTGAAGCAACAGCTGGAGTATCAGAGTCTTTTCTAGTTAGTTAGTTATGAGTCATTACCATGTGATCCGCGGTGTCCTTTTATCCATTGAATCATGTATTCTATAATACAAGAGATTACAAATAGCATACTAATAGTTTGTGCTATCAGTTCAATAACACATACGAGATACAACTGCAAGAAGAGAAAAACTTGTGCTTCAATGTGAAGTAACTGAGGATTTTCACAGATTACTCCTAACCACACATTGGAACTGGCAAGTGCACATTTTCAGAAGATCTTAACATTCACATTACTATGACAATAAATGCATATAAAACTGTTTTGCAAATGGTATAAATGGACGTGTTATTAGCAGATAAGGGACTAATCCCAAGAAAGATAAAAAGATCGAGCAATTCAAATCTTATCATACAGTATGATCATGATTCTCGTTCTCAATGGTAAGACCATGAACTTAAGCTTAATTTACGGGTGTTTTGATAATTAACAAAGTAGGTCATTAACAACATTTGCATATTAGTCAATTAATATTTCCGCTGTTAATATAATGTTGAGCAAATTCACACTTTTTTTTTTAAACTGTTTCGGCAAAATGACTGGACGGTACCTGATGGAAAGTACAGTACAGTCCATAAGTAGCGGCGACTGTCGGCGTTCAATAACAACGACAGTCGACGCTATCATGCCGACCTGCAGATGTGCCTCTTCACGCAGTATCATTATTAGGTATCTTATCAGATTGTTAAAAAAACTATTTTGTTATCTTCTAGATATTTTTAAAGATAGATATGATAATTTATATCTTAAAGCAAGAATGAAATCATTCACACAGTTCCGAAACTAATGTATTTAACATAATTTTGTATTAAATGCTATTTAAATAAATATGAAAACTACAACTCCAATGTAACATAAACGAGCTACATATATAATATTCTTCATACAAAACAATGTGTATTCTCATGTAAGATGCATATTAGTATAGATTTTGAGTAACTGCTCACATCAGTAACAACTTTCTAAAATAATAATAATATGGTAAGGGCTCAGTGCACTCCAAAAAATACTTTATTAACATATATGCGAAATACTTCTTAATAAGATTTGTTTGTTGAAAATAAATAATAACATTTAATAATTATAAATATTACAAATCAAATTAATTAAAAAAAATTGAAGTCTTAATTATTCTATTTCAGATATAATTACTACAAACAACATATTCAATTTACTATTATTGCCATTAAAGGACAAAATTATTGTCTTACAATAATGAACATAAACAGAGCATACAGCTGTATATTCTATACTTATATCTTATCTTTTTATAAGATTAAATAATTTGTTATCAATGAGACACAGATATGCAGTAATCAGAATATTTTGTATACCTATAGACTGATCGTAAAATAATTGTTAAAAAGTGTTTAAATAGTTATTGTGTAACTTACTTTAAATATTTATTACACTCTTCTAATTATATAGAATTAATTATTTATTAATAAATCAACAAAAAATGTACATAAAAAAACAGTAGAGTTGGTATATAAGTCTAGTAGATTTTGCCCAGGGCTTCCCTGACATTAATGTTAGTTTAAAAAAAAATTATAATGTCCATATTACTATGTCATCATGTAATTTTATATATATGAAAGAATTTTTTAAATTCATTAACTACTTTGCAAGTTTATCCATTACAATGAATAAACCAAAACTCTTCCTTTTATAAAATTAGTATAGGTTAATTTAGTTGCTTGTTCAGTTCCCAATTGATATCGTTTTGGTTCGTTTTAATATTAAAATTGCAGAGAAATAGATAGCATTACAATATTTTGTGTCCAAATATGTAGGTAACATAGACCGATTTACATGGTGATCAGTTGAAAGTGTACAGAACTTGATATGCTATAAAGAGATCTAGTGACCAGTTATAATAAAAAGTTCTGAATAGTTTTTACACCATTTTAGTAGAGCACTATCTTCACTAGACATATTATAATGATAACTCCTAGTCTATGGCAATAATAACCTTCAATAGAGAGGATATATTGCCAAAGTCGGAGTTTCAGTTGTATGTCTACCCAAATCTCTGAAACAAGTGAAGCAATTCTGACAAGATTGAAATTATTTAAGTGGATTTTATTCTACATTTTCGTCTGGAACTGATTGACCCTATACCACCACAGCAGTGAGATGTGTGATCCAATCATTTCCAGGAGGAAGGTCAAAGTAACATCTAACTAAGTATATAGTGATAGATTTCTACAAAGTAATATTTTCATCAATCAAACATTTTAACTGGCAGAATAGAGGAATATTCAAGTTACTGTTTACATTTTTCATAAGAACTGAGTCATAAAATTTTACAGTGGTAAATAAATATAAATTGTAAGATAATTAAAGGGCAGCTGACAAGTAATCCAGATAGCACATTCCACTCCTATGACACAATAAAACCTTTTTTATGACAATAAAATCAGAGATACTAGCTAGTCAGAAAATTAAAAAAAAAAAAGATTATTTACATTTCAATTAGACAGTACTCTAGATCTCATTGCATTAGGTAATCTATTTATAATCTAATTCATTTATAAAAAATTAAATGTAAACTTGAAAATATAACTAGGATAGACAATAACATAAATAATAATTATAAATATTAAATTGAGTTTTTTCATTTGAAGTTTTAGTCGTCACCTGATTCTAGGCATGGGTTCTCTTCTAAAATTAAGTCAAATTCAAACTACCACTTACATATTTATGAGATTTTAACTTTTGATAAAGATACAGATTTATTTAAAAATCATAACCAAACCAGAGTAATTCTTTTATGGGTATTATTATGTACCTTACTTCGAACATATATTTTTGAAAGTATTAATGTGACATAATACTTGAATTACTGAGCTAGTTACTACTCTTTCATACTTTTACTAATAGATTGTAGTTTAACATAAGCCACCAAAGGTCAAGTAAAAAGTTTCAAGGTATATACGCAATATTTTTCACACTTTGAACACATTAAAACAAAGGAGTCATATATTTGAACTGCTGTTTTAAATAATAGATTATAAAAAATGTTATTTTGTTGAAATTAATAACTCTATGTACAAAAAGTTATCTTTGGCTCAATGTATATAGACTAAAAATAATATTGACATATAAAATATAAATGAAAGTTATTTACTAGGTCTTCAAAATAAATACGAAGCATGATTTCCGCGACATTGCGGCAGACCACACGCGGCTTCGTGGAGAAAAACAGCGATGGATGTACAACTCTTGCCTAATTACTCTGTAATACTCTTTTATATAGCAAACTTCTTTATATCTGCAAATTACAATACCTGTTCGAATTGTTCACGGATCTCGATCAACTCCTCATCAGTCAATTTCGAATTATCAGACATTGTCACTTTATTATATTACACAAAAACAAATCACAGGAAAACCTAGCAGTTTTAAATGTTTCGCTCTTACACTGTTCACTTACACTACAGTCTGTATAAAAATACAAATATAAAAACACTAACTCGCCGACTTATTGATGTAAAAACTGTGGAATAACACTTTTGTGGCAAACACAGTGCCGATGCGCCAACGCAAAACCACAACACTTTCTATCTACTCCGCTAGAGCCTCTAGTTAGCAGCGGTTGCCACAATCGTTTCGCGTACAGACAATGTTACCAGACGACAATCTCATATTCCCCCATATACTCCCGATGCAGGGCTCCCAAGGCAGCGATTCATTATATTTTTCGAAAAGCCTCTAAAATGTTATTATAATGTATGAATCACTTAATTTTAACAGGAATACTTGAAATAAATAATTAAGACTTTTGTAGTACTTCCATTAAATAATCAATACTTTGATAGGAAACAAGATAAGTATCAGGTAAATGGTTAACATACGTCATGGCCATACTTAAACAATTCATTTTCTATTTGTTTGCGATCGGTTACATAAATGTTAAATAAATAGACTCTTCTAAAATAAATCAATTCTTTCTCGTTATCAAGTTCCTATGGATTATGAATCCAATAATTTTGATATCGGTAAAATTCCTAAGATTTATATATATATTTAGATTTATCATAATGAACTTAGCTTTGTTTAATTAGAAAAAAATATTGCGTATTAAACCAAATTCGAATCATTGCTTTAGCGAGAGCTGAGAATCGTATTGGTATAGCAAGAGACGCATATAAAGAAGTATCATTTCATAAGTAATACGAATTTATTTCTTTGACCAGTAAGAAAATCAAAGAATATAATATAAAACACGTATTAACTAGCAATACAAATATTAAGTGGATATAAAATACAAATTACAGTT
>AP028450.1:7662783-7945805 GCA_036509395.1 Antheraea yamamai
GATGAAGACAGTAACAACAAATCACTGAAATCATTGTTTGTAGTTATAATATAAGACACGAAGATTCTAAAATATTCATTCATTTTTAAATTAAAAATACGATTACATGTTATTTAGCAAAAATAGGAATACAAAATATAACAATGCGCCATATTATGTGAAATGCCAATCAGAAGGCTGTGACGTAATGTTTTCGTAAACATCATTGTGACAGTCTGTATTCTGTACTAACTTGTTAGCTTGCTTTGTTCGTTTCGATATTATTTATAGTATTTGCTCCAATTTCTTAGTTATAAAACCAGTATTGTTCTACCAAAAGTAAGAAAAAGAAGCTTTAATTATGGAACAAGGATTCATTAAGGCAAATAGCTCTAATTTGCCAAAAGTAGACTTATTAATGTTGGGAGGGTTTTTTGCATCAAACAATGACTTTTGCGCAGCTGAATTTCGCAATATTAAAACATCCATGTAAGTATAATTTATATTCAATAATTGTAGAACTACAAACAATATAAAATTCAAAATGTATAAATAAGTTTTATATTTTGACTACTTACTATCTTAATATACAATGAAAGAATGTGCATAATACTGATTTTTTTTTGTTTATTTCAGATCTTCACGACTATCATACGGTGATGATGCTGTCAGCTACGTACAACTTAAGCGTGATGGAAAAATGTGTATAGTGAAGGGTAAAATTTGTCCAGAACACAAGGTACATGCGAAATTGTATGCTGTCTCAGTATTTGTGGATGAAGAAGATGAAGTTGTAATTTCTGCACAATGTCATGATTGCGTCGCTTCAAAAGGAAGTTGTAAACACTCAGTAGCATTCCTCATGTGGATTCACCGAAGAAGTGAAGAGCCACCATGTACAGCTGTGGCATGTTACTGGAAAAAATCCAAACTGTCCAGGTTGGTACTAGCCTGAAGTATATGACGGCGAAGGATTTGTCCAATGGTGCACCTAGCTTGCCATCAAATAGTATTGTGCTTGATAAATTTTTGGCAATTGGGAGAAAAAGAAAACTGAATAATTGTGAGATATTAAAATATCAAACTGGCTATATGTGTAATGATATTCAAAGTTTATCAATGCACCAGCTTGTATTGAAATATAAAGAGAAATCCTGTGATACATTTTTAGACAAAATAGTATTGTCTAAAGAAACTATTGTTAAAATAGAAGCTGGGACCAGAGAACAGCACCAAAGCAACATCTGGTTTGAACTATGTTATGGTAGAATCACAGCCTCTCGAGCTTATGAATTTAGTAGATGTAAAAAGAACGATGGATCACTTATAGCATTAATAATGGGAGGCAGTATTCCAGATTCATCTGCCATGAAACGTGGTAGAATGTTAGAAAGTGAAGTCCGAAAAGCTGTCAGTGTCATGCTCGGCAAAAAGGTTAAGAAGTGTGGACTCATGTTGTCAAGAGAGTACCAGATGATAGCAGGATCACCGGATGGAATTTGTGAGGATAGTATTATTGAAATAAAGTGTCCCACAAATGCTAAAGCATATCAAAATTATTTGAAAGACGGAAAACCTACAGAAAAGTTTAATACACAGATATAGATGCAAATGTATTTGACAGGACTACAAAAATGTTACTTTTGTGTAGCTGATAGTAACTACAGCACAAATAAGAAAGTGGAAATCATATGTGTGACATTTAATGAAAAGTATTTATTTAACTTCTTAAAACTTATAGTAACTCAGTGGAAAGAGAAAGTGTATCCAGTGTTGTACCAAAGTATATTATAACATTTATTGAAATAAAATGCATAAACTGTAATCATATTGTTTTATTTAATAAGAGAGTCTTGTAAATTTATAAAAGCACATGCAATCAAAATAACATTGTCAAGAATTTTTACAAAATTTGTGTTTAAACAAGCATGGGGCTTTAACATATTAAATTCTCTTAAACGTCTAATTACTCTCTCAACATGGATTCTTAAACTAGCTATTTGCTTTGTTTCTTTTACTTCACATTTAGACAACTTGGCTCCAGTAATAATACTTGGGGGTTGTACAAGTTGTATATTCTCCATACGTAAATATTGTTCAACATGTTTGAAACCTCTGTCTGCCATAACACACATACCAGGCTGTAAACACTTTATAAAACCATATGATTCAACCAAACAAGTATCAGTTACCCTTCCTCCATAGCCTGGTGAAATATAATTCACTAACCCATTTGGTGTACAAGACACTAGGTATTTAATGGTGTTAGCTTTTTTGTAATCAGACCATGACATGGCTTGATTGACACTTTGTGAAGGTTTTTGTATTTCAATTTCTAAACAATCTATTATACAACTTGTGTGATGAAATTTGTGTCTAAAAGCCATAGGTAAAGTACGTTTTGTTAATTTTTTATCTAAAGATACAATAAATGGTTTCATTACACTAGCTATGATTGGTATATTTTTGAAAAATATTTTACTTGCATATGAAGTATTTATAGGAAAATCATCAGCAAGCTGTCTAAATAGATTATTTAACCTGATTTTTTTAAACAAAGCAGTATATGATTAGTAGGAATTTTTGTATGTTCCTCGATTAAATTTATTAAATAACAACAGCTTTCAGGAAGACCTATATATGACCGTGGGTTTCTCATTATTTTTAGTATTGTATATTTTACTATAGCTAATGCTTCTTCTTTCTTTATCTCTTCAGTTAGTTCACTGCAGTCTGAAGTGGATTTAAATTGAAGAGACTGTATTGACGGAGATGATTCATGAGACATAGATGGTGTATATGAAATATCACTGTCGATTTGATCTTCTATAGGAAATATTATCTTTGAAGCTTTAGATGTCTTTGATTTTGATATACCACAACTTTCAACTTTAAATGGAGAAGTAGATATTGAACTGCATTCAGGTTTAATAGGTGATGTTAATTGGTTTCTTAGTTTAATTTCAGTCTGAACTGCTTTGCTACGAAATTTGTGCACTATATGTACTTGTATTGATTTATCAGCCAACTTTGGGTGGGTGGTAAGTCCTTCGTGCTGCTCTTCTGTCGCGAGCAAATCTAAAATTAGAAAAAGCAATAAAATATTAATAAGTACATATTATTGTGTATTATTGTTGTGCATAGTTAGTATAGTTTTTTGCAATAGATTATAATATTTTATACCAAACAGATTATTTCCAATGATAACTATTTATGACTTTATGATAGTTATATAGTTAAGTTACGTTAAATCATGTTTACATTATTAACAAGGGTAACTAGACACATATACAGATATATATAAATAGACAGAAAAAATATACCTACACTAGAACCAATCAATACAAGGATTTATTTCACAAAGAAAAAAATAAAATGGATAAGTACCTGGATTTTCAAATGAACTGCCAGCAGCTTCTAAATATTTTGTAGATGTAATTTTCTCTGTTAAATCTTTTTCACTGTCTTCAATTAATATTTTTCTTTGTTTTTTGATAACATATTGGCGTTCTATAGAATTAGAAGCTCGTTTTCTTCTATCTGGTTGGCATTCAAATCTTCTGGGGTTACACCCTGATTTCATACGCACTTGTGCAACTGAACCCATGACATGATACTGAATATAATTTTCCATATCGTTTGGTAACTGAAATAAGAATAAGGTTTGTAGACACCTACATACATAGCCATTGGATAACCTAACCTGAAATTTGATGGACAGTGTTATTAGAAATGTATTATTAAACTCGATGTTATGTTTATTAGGCATGTCAAACATTATAAAGGTAGTAAATACTTACATCAAAATGGTCTTCACAGAAATAAATTACCGACTTTGAAGATATCGCTGCTGGATCTCGCCTTGCAAGGTTTAGCCAAGTATTTCTAACTTTTTTCTTCATTGGAACGCTAATAAACAACTTATTTGGAGTTTTTATCGATGTATTATTACATTGAGGAACCGCACACCACCGATACACGTTAGAATTCATGTTTATCACTCAAAATAAATAAAATAATGTATCTTGAATGTATCACAAAGATAAAAATTGTTAATAAGAATGAATGACGTCACAAACAGATGCCTTCCCTATACTAGCGTTTTGGCGCCAAGTTTAAATTGTATTATTTTTAACAACAATTTTTCCTTGACAGCCTTTTTTTTTTAAAAAATAAAATATATTTTGAATAAAACAGATGCGTAAAAATATTGTGGAGTACTTTTTCAAAATCAGTCATCATGCCTATTGTCAATTCTCTCACAATATCAAATTTTGTGGATTCTTAGCTATATTTGTTGAAATGTCAACTAACTCGGAACTATTTTTAACTTCGCATAAAAGGAACTAAGATTTATAGGATATCAAGGAGTAAGATTACCGCTAACAATTAAAATCGGCATATAATATTAATGTATATTAAATAGGTAAATCATTTTTAAATATTGGTAGTCCGGTGAAGCTGTTAAGGCCTTACTAGACCAATAGCGCAGTCAGCTCGAGAAAAAAAATCATTTTTGAATACATTATAACAACTTACTTTACTATTAACTGACTGAGATAACAAGACGTGTTTTTATTTAAACACATGGCTGTGATATTCTATACAGGGAAATCATAATATGTTTCATTAGTATAAGTGATACTAATTAGTTCACGTATTATTATTAAGAACTATGCAATAGTTATAAAAGTATTTTTGTTAATGTAATATAATTCAAGTATAATATTTTAGCATTGTTATCACAAATGTGATAATCTTTAAGTCATATTCATGAGACCGTGTTCAGCCGTGTTGTCTGTGTTAAATATTATTAAAAATAAATTATTCTTATAATTAAGTATCTTTTGCCCGTGACTTCTGTTTCCAATATCTTCTAAAGGTATGAATTCGCGCGCCATCTATCGTACACCTGCGCGAATTTAGAAGCCATTGCGAGCGTACGTAAAACAAGGCACTAAAGATACGTAGTATCCTCTTTGTAGTCTAGAACGCACACAAATTAAATAAATATTAACAAACTATTTATTATCTCATTGTGTCATGATGAAATTAATAGAAGAACTACTGTAAAACGATAATTCATTCATAAAGCACACAGTTTTGACATGGTGAGAATAGTTTGGATTTCAAACGTAGCTTTTACACGTAATACATTAATTATTTATGCATACTATTATCACAAAAAGGTATATTTTTCATATTTATAGGTTTAAAATCCTGATATTGCTGGCCAAATTCTAAAAGTCTGTTTATTGATTGAAAGTACTTACTTACTATTTTTTATATTGTAATTAACACGTGTAACTAACACCTCTTAGATAAAACCAATAAAGTATTTCGTTTTTCGCAAATTAAAAATATTTTGTCTGTTTTAGAAAAATTGTATACCATTTTCATTGAAAAAATAAGACCAAAACCCGTCTTACAAAAAAGATAATATTAACAAGTAGCTATACTATAGTATTAAATGTTATTTTATATTAGTTCACTGTTTATCAGAGTTGGAATTTTCCTTTATATATTACGAACAGGTCCTGTCTGTGCGATGGGTATCTTTCGCTCACCTTGCAATGCTTCAGGCACTTTCATCAAAGCGATGAGTATGTAGCGACACATAGCTGACAGTTTCTGTGTGCTCTACAACACTTAGCATGAGAAACCAAAAGCGGCACTCTGAAAAGATTAGACGTTCTAGGAACGGACCAAACTCCTACGGATTATTAGGAATAATGAACACCTGCGACGCGCAAACTACAAAACACAAAGAAACAATTACTGGCCATCGCTGCCGATTATAGCTTTCACATATTAGTCGTTTTCATTGTACACTCTTTAATGTTTCAATTCTTTTATTTCTTTTATTACTTTATTTACTTTACTTTTATTACTTTTATTACTGTACAGAGTCAGATATTTTATTTATATCAAACCTTCTGATATTAGTAATTACGCTGCCACCTCTAGCTAAAACTATAAGAACGCCATCCATCTCTCTTCTCCTGGTATTTGTTTACCTTTAATTATGATGTACCTGTCAGCTGTCTTCACTCCTATTTCCTTAGGGTCGAATTTGTCTTTCTCTATTTTAACGCTGAATCAAAAGCCTTTAGCAGCAGTGTGGAAAAGAGCGTGCGGCATGTTGGTGCCACGGACGATAACATTGGTTGGTGATTCAACATTGGTCATAATGTTGTGCATGTGATTGTTAATGCACCATCTGCACTGAAATATATAACAAAAAAAATTGTCCCAAATAGCTATTCCATATTAAATATGTGTATATACACATCCTTTTCTGTTTTGTTTACAGTATATTTCGTTTAATTTCAATCATACAACAAATTGCATTTTTTTCAAAGTTAATTGCACTGAATTAAAAATATATACTTTATATAATTGATTAACATTTTATTCATCTAAATATATAATATGATTTCATTTCCATGTAATGTTATTACTGAACTAGAATCTATCAATTAATCATGCGACCCAATGCAATAATAACAGATGTAGTTTTTCTACTCGCCACTAGATGTCTACATTCCAGAATATTCCTGACAAAATTGTTTCTAGACTTAGAGGAACATAAGGCGCCATCTAGTACAAAGAAGAATAACGTTCAATGCTGCAGAGTTCAATTCGTAGTTTGCTTAAACATTTTATTGAACAATATTAAAATAGTTGCCATATTTAATTAATTGTTCAATCTTTTCTTAGCAGTATTGTAATCCTGTAGATTCTTTATATAATAAATAATTATATCTGATTTATTTCTATTATTAATATAAAGCGCAAATAATTCTTTGTTTTTTGGAATTAACTTCCGAAACTAGTGATACAATTCTAAGCAATCTTCTATACATATAATAAGAATGTAAATCTAACGTGTCTGCACTTTGTAGATTTCTGTGAAAAAAATTGTATCAGGTGTCTAGGAGTAAGTAATAAAATACATTTCAATCCTTTAGAAATGTCTATCTGTTTGTCTGTTTATTTGAAAACGCATCACAATAAAACCTCACCAAGAAAATTATAGAAAATAACGCCGAGTAAGATTTAGTCTTTGTTTAATTAAAATCGGTCCATACTGTCACAACTTATTGTAATTTGAATGACGGCTCGAGTTAAGTACGAGAAAAAAGTAAGTAGGTAAATGCGATTCAATCTCTTACAGAAACAGGATGTTATATGTATAATTTATAAACGATATTAAGACACAGTAAACAAAAGATTGTTTTTAGCATTCAGTTCCATGCGGACGAAGTCGCGGGCACAGATAAGTATTACATGCACATCATATTCTTAAATTATAGATATTATAGATTATTGAACTAAAATACACTAGCCACATAAGTTGTAGCTTCAAGTGTTTAGTTTTTAGATCCAGCCATGAAAAACTTTACAGATCTATGATTTCAGAGGAATTCTTAGTAAACCCTTGAATTCTATTTATTCCATATTTTTTGCCAATCTAATGACAAGATTCTTTTAGGGAATTTAATACCCTTTAATTTGAGCTGCTCGTCAGATCTGTACAATGATTTGGTTTATAGTTATTATCATAGATCATAACAATACAGTCTTTTTTGATTTTGACAATCAATAGCTCCCAAAATAATGATCAGGAAATTAATGTAGGGCTTTACAAGTTGCAAAATATACGCCATAAAAAGCCATTACTGCTTTTCGATAAAACAATAATTTTTCGAAGCAATAATGCTGATTAGAAAAAAATTGCATAGTTAAGGATACTTGATTAAGTTCATGTGACTTTGGATATAATGGCTGACGGATTTTCCAAAGAATAATATATATTCCAGGTGCTCAGCATGTTGTAGTCGTAAGAATAGGTAGACATTATAATCATTTATTGAGAAAAATCCTAATGAATATTATAAATGCGAATATGAGTTCGTTTGTTTGTAACGCTTTCACGCCGTAACTATTGGATTAAATTTTATACTACTATATACTATACTCCAGCTGAATGTATATTAAGAATGTCTTTTCTTGGCTATTTTGCTTAAAAGTTTCCCAAAGATTGTTATAGTTAAATTTAAATACAGCGACAATACATAATACAAATTTTATGATTAATATATAATAAACGCACTTTAAGATATTACGGTAAACTTAGATAACTATAACTATGATATATTAGAAGAATAACAATCTCGATAATATAGATGTAAAACCATAAGTAAATGAAATACAATGCAGTCCGCGAGTTGGTAGCCGCAGGCGTTGCGAAGTTTCTACCAAGTTCTCGTCGGATAGCGCCACGGCTTAAATACGCGAAGCGCGCGGTATCTGGCATCAGTTTGATATTGTAAAGCTACAAGTTAAATACTGTCCAGTGATCGAAAGGTTTCTTGGGAATTCTAAAACGTAAAAATGTCGCTTCTACCGTTCTTATTTGGCTATGAAATCGAGCGTCCTCGTCGCCTGGTGGACCAGCACTTCGGATTAGCGCTGACTCCGGAAGACTTGTTGAGCACGACCGTCAACCCACTGGCCAGCAGACAGTACTACCGTCCGTGGCGTCACCTCGCAGCTGCTGCCAGAGACGTCGGTTCCAGTATTAAAGCTGATAAGGACAAGTTCCAGGTGAATTTGGACGTGCAGCATTTCGCCCCGGAGGAGATATCTGTGAAAACTGCAGATGGATACATTGTTGTTGAAGGAAAACATGAAGAGAAGAAGGACCAGCACGGGTATATATCGCGACAGTTCACACGACGCTACGCCCTGCCTGAGGGTTGCAATCCAGAGACTGTCGAGTCACGGTTATCTTCCGATGGTGTCCTCACCGTCATTGCTCCGAAGAAGGTACCGGAAGCATTGGAAGGTGAACGAAAAATACCTATCGCTCAAACGGGACCTGTACACAAGGAGGTTAAGGAATCTACCGACAGTATCAAGGCGTGAAGTTCAAGTAGAAAATAGAAAGAGAAGCTGAAGCTATTCTAAGTGATTGTTTTGAGACTGATTCTTTATTTTTTTTTAAGTTAATAAACTTAAGGGCATTGAAATGTTTGCTTTCATTTTATTTCAAGACAAATTTATTATTCACCCACTGTCATACATACATACATAAATTAATATACCCTTATATTATATTATACACGATTATACTGTTTGTTATGAATTTAAGCCAATAACAGTCGTAAAGAATACCAAAAATACCTATCTTGTTACCCTCGCAATTATAAAACCATTTTTATAGAAATATAGCTTTATTGTTTAGTGTAAATCTAAATCAAATGAAGTAGGTAGATGTATTTAAAAATGACTCACTTTCCTTTTTATTAGCTGCTTTTCATAAATTTTGCAGATAGTTTTTCTATCTATACTAATTTGGGATCTTCTAATAAACTCTTTTTGTCTTTCTACACTTAGTTTGATCATAATAATCAAAAAACAAAATAAAATAGCCGCCGACCTCGTTACCTTTTCTAAACTTAATATAGGTATAAAGAGAAAAGATTTGATTTTATGTTTGTAATGGATAAACTAATACAAAACTGGTTTTAAAAATTCTTGAATCTATAAAAAGATCGGTGAGTTATATAGGCTGTATTTTATTTTCAAAGTATACATCGACTTTGAGCAACTTTTGGTAGGTACATACATATATGCTAAACGGGATGCCACGACGCGTCGTGCTGCCAGATTAAAACAATATACATAAGTAAGTACAAAATGTGCGTCTGTTTCTGTAATGTATTCAATTTTACCCTCCAAATATGGTATTACAGTAACTAAAATATACTCGAGATATACTCATTGATTACGGTTCAAGTAATCATTTCTAAATCTGAGGCACAATCAAGAAGAGTATGTACTATATAATAGGTCTTTACCTATGAAATTGCCGTTCTGCAGTACTGGCCATTTCAAATCAAAATAATTTTTGTTTGGCTAAGAATTCTAATTTCAAATTAATTTTATTTTAAAAACATGGAATTCTTTTTCCAAAAGTAGTCATTTGTTTATTGAATAGTGTTACATTTTCATCGCATTTCAATCTTTTTTGTCATCATGGATACGTTAAAAATTTGAGTAATTATGGAATAGGAGTACCGTCGTGGCAGCAACGCGGCACAAGCGGCACGCAACATCAACGACGTTTACGGAGCTAACACTACAAACCAACGCACCACCTGTTATTGGTTTGTTCGCTTCCGTTCTGGGAATTTCGACCTGAAAAATGAACCTCGCGGTCGTCCGAAGACTTTGACAATGACGAATTAAAGGCGATTGTGGAAGCTGATGATACACAATCTACGGCTGAATTAACAGCAGCTTTCGACGTTAGCGTCAAAACAATATTGATCCATTTGCGTCAAATTGGCAAGATAAAAAAGCTTGACAAATGGGTGCCCAACGAACTCAATGTTCGCCAGCGCGAAGTACGCGTCGAGGCGTGCCTTGCACTGCTCAACAGATACACAAATGAAGAAATTTTGAACCGCATTGTTACCTGCGATGAAAAATGGATTCTCTTTGATAACCGCAAGCACTCAGCAAGTTGGTTGGATCTTGGTTCAGCACCTAAACAATGACCTAAACGAAAACTTACCCCTAGAAAAGTAATGGTCACTGTTTGGTGGTCTAGCGCCGGTGTGATTCATCACAGCTTCTTACCAAACGGGGTGAGCATTACTGTGGATGTGTACTGTGAAGAACTGAACACAATGATGGAGAAGCTGGCACATCTCCAACCAGCTCGTCTCCGCTGCTCCTGCACTACAACGCGCGACCTCATACTGCACAGCAGACGGTCTCCAAGTTGCAAGAACTGGGGTTGGAAGTTCTCCGTCATCTGCCCTACTCACCAGACCTTGCGCCTACAGACTACTACTTTTTCCAGAATTTGGATAACTCCTTGGCGGGAAAAAAATTCAATACCCGAGAGGCAGTACAAAATGCCTTTGAAGAATTTGTTGCCTCCCGTCCAGCTGATTTCTTTAAGAAGGGCATCAATAAACTGCCACTGCGTTGACAAAAATGCATTGATTGCATGGGTGATTACTTCGATTAATACAAATAAAAAATTCATGAAAAAAATTCGTTTAAATTTTTTCATACAAAACGGCAATTTCATAGGTAAAGACCTAATATCCCTTATATTATCTCCTTAATATTATTTATTACTGTTAGTTGAGTTAATTTTGCACATTACATAGTATTATAATGAAGAAAAAAAATGCTAAAGCTTGGTTTTTTTTTAAAGTGAAACTTTTATTACATCGTCTCAAACTTTTTCGTCTGTGTGTTGCATGTTGCGTGATGGTCGGCTGCGGAGTAGGGATAAAGTGAAAGGCGCTCGTCAAGGCAGCCAGGGCCAATATGGCGGCGCCTATAGTTCGCAGCAGCTGACCGTGTAGTGTGTAGACTATTATTAGTTAAATGTCTATAGTGTGAAAAAAAGTTTCACTTTTACCGTGGTTTCATAAAACCACACAATCCTTTTTTTTTAATAAGACACAAAAAAATATCCGTTATTGGGAGAAATTGCATGGGAACATCGCTTGATAATGATTTTTTGTTATTTTTAATATTTTATGACATCACACAACTCCTACGAATACGTAAAATGAACGAAGTATTCGCCAACGTCCATACTACGTTGAAAACACCGGTTCTCGTCCGATCACCGAAGTTAAGCAACGTCGGGCGCGGTCAGTACTTGGATGGGTGACCGCCTGGGAACACCGCGTGACGTTGGCTTTTTGTTACCGATTTTAATTTAATGGTCTTTCAGTTGTCAAAATTCGGACATAAAAGATACATTTTATGAAATTCTCTAGTTTTTTCTTGCTAAAGAGTGTACAGATATTATAGATTAGTAGACGTGCCTGGAAACACCGCGAGACGTTGGCTTTTTATTGCTGATTGATTTATTTTAATTTAGCGGTCATCCAGTTGTCAAAATTTGCTTTTTCGAAATTTTTTTAACATTTCGACATCTAATAAACAATAAAATAAAATAAAAAAGTCGTTTAAGAAACAAAGGAGGAAAACGTCTTTATCTGGTATTTTTTCTGCCTATTTATATATCATTTTAAATATTGTAACATAACGCTCTGTAAAAATAACAATCATGTCGGATATGTAAATACATTATGAAACGAATACTATACTCGTCACTTGTAAAAATGTAAAATCTTAAATTGAACCTACATAGTCTTGACATGTTTTAATTCATGAACTTCTTACTCAAATTATTAATATTCCTGTTTCGTATTTCTACTCTCTTTAAGCTAAGTATAATCTATACTATCTATACTAATATTATAAAGAGGTGAAGTTTGTGATGTTGTGAGTTTGTGAGTTTGTGAGTTTGTGACGTTGTGACGTTGTGGCGTTGTAAGGGGTAATCTCAGGAACTACTGGTCCGATTTGAATAATTCTTTCAGTGTTATATAGCTCATTCATCGAGAATAGTTATAGGCTATATATCATCACGCTAAGGCAAGTAGGAGCGGAGCACAGTTGTTTGAAAATCTGTGTTCACAGAGAAATGTTTCAAAATCGACATGTTTTTTTTTTTGAGAGATTCTGCTGTGTGTCAGCGTTAGTCCAGAGAACTATTACTACGCGGACGAAGTCGCGGGCAGGGGCTATAATCTATATACTAATATTATAAAGAGGTAAAGTTTGTGAGTTTGTGACGTTGTAGGGGGTAATCTCAGGAACTACTAAACCGATTTTGAAAATTCTTTTACCAATAGAAAGCCACGTTATTTGTGAGTAATAGATAGCTCATTTATCGAGGAAGGCTATAGGCTATATATCATCACGCTAAGGGCAATAGGAGCGGAGCTACAATGAAAAGTGCTTTAAAATCGGGCCTTTTTTTCCTTTTGAGAGCTTCCGCTGCGTCTTAGCCCAAAATAACTATTCCACGTGTGCGAAGTCGCGGGCAGAAGCTATTAACTAATTATATTATCTATGATCTATACTAATATTATAAAGAGATAAAGTTTGTGAGGTTGTAGGGGGTAATATCTGGGGAGTCGGAGAAAGTGGGCACGGGTCGGCTAGTAATTAAATAAACAAACATATTAAAGAAGATAAGTATATAGTCAAAGTTAAGGTGTCGTTTCATACATAAACTAGCTGAACCGTGCCCACTTCGTTCGGCGGTAATAGGCATTATCAAGCTACAACTTTTTTCTAGAACTCAATCATATATATCTCTCATCGTTAAGGCAGCGTTCGTAAGAAACGTTTTCATTCGACCATTTTTTCTCCGACTCCCCAGATATTACACCCTACAACCTCACAAACTATACCTCATTATAATATTATAATAATAATATAATTTATTAATAGCTTCTGCCCAGGACTTCGTACGCGTGGAATAGTTACTTTGGGCTAACACGTAGCGGAAGCTTTCGAAAGAAAAAAAAACACCGATTTTAAAACATCCTTCATTGTTGCTCCGCTCCTATGGGTCTTAGCGTGATGATATTATATAGCCTATGACATTTACAAATAACGTGGCTTTCTACTGGTAAAAGAATTTTCAAAATCGGTTTAGTACTTCCTAAGATTACCCCCTACAACGTCACAAACTTTACCTCTTTATAATATTAGTATATATTACAAAATACGGGGTA
This sequence comes from Antheraea yamamai, assembly GCA_036509395.1. Lineage (NCBI taxonomy): Eukaryota > Metazoa > Arthropoda > Insecta > Lepidoptera > Saturniidae > Antheraea > Antheraea yamamai. The sequence continues at coordinate 7,676,394 of AP028450.1, forward strand.
AAAGAACACTAGCTTATTAAATAAATGCAGTAAATATGTACTTATAATCAGATACATAATTAATTAAAATTTAATTTAATTACAAGTCTTAAATAGCATAATATTAAATTGATATAAATTAACAATTACTAATTATGATACCAAGTTCAAACGAAAATCGCTTAACATTAATTTAGTCAAATATAATTCGTTATGAAAGACTGTAAATGTAATTACATAATTTCATAAAAACCTTATTTCATTTTAGAACGTGACTAATTGTGCTCAGTGATTTTATCGTATTAAATTTGGATTATCAGATATTTATTGTTTATCGCAGTACTACAACTAATTGACATAATTTTAGCGTAATAAGTCCATGCTACAACTTTCTTTAGGATCGCAATATGAAATTATATGCACAGAATCTTAAATGATTTTAACCCCATCTAGTGGTACTAATTAAAAATATTAACGAGCCATGCGACGTAATACATTGTTAACAAATGTAGTTTGTCTACTCGACACTAGATGACTAAGTTCGAAAATATTCTCGAATGTTATGATTGAAAGGAATATCAGTCGTCATCTAGTGCCATCTAGAATAACATTCTACGCAGCAGAGTTCCACTCGCGGTCCGCTTGAACAGTGTATCAATAATTATTATTCAAAATGCAATAGATTTATAGCTTAACTTCTGGTTGTGACATATTATTAATTTTTGCTCTCTTTTTACAAGAAACTGATTCTACATTATAGGATTAACATAAAGAGTAGACGGCAATGTTTGTTTCTTAAAAGTAATCTCCGAAATTACTAATGTCATTCTAAGAGATATTGCACTGGTAGGGATCTGGTTGTTACATAAGTTCCTTCATATATTCTTAAAGATATGTTGCATACTATTAAAGAACTATTAAAATATTTCACGAAACTAAAATAGTAAAATGGAAGAGAAGATACAAAATAATATTTTGAATGTACATTTCACCATTAATTCAACACCTAATTAAATATGTAATTTATTTATTTGTTTACAATTATGGATAACAAAATAGTCTACAGTCAGATAAATAATAAAAAGAAGGATACTAGATTGAAGTCCAAATATGTATGTACTAATTTGACCAAACCTATGCTACTAATATTAGCTAAATGTTAATTTATGAAGTATTAAATACTGAACACTTAAAAAAAAAAGAATAAATGAAATTACTTTATTAATTTAAAATAACGATTTAATTCAGTTATAAAAACTAAAATGAAACCATGGACAAAAACACAAAATAAATAATGTAATCCAGGATATTTAAATATTAATTTATATATGTATAAATTGTTTCATATATTATAGTAAATAGCATGCTTTTCAAAACTCATCTGTGTAATACGTTTCATTGCCCTTTTGAATAAAAGCTCGATGGACAAGCATGTCTAATAAGATATGTTTCTATGGGAGCTCATTTTACAATCGAATCATACGTTCAGTCGAATCCAAGCCAAAGGTATTGTTATAAGTTTTAGCCATAAATACCTTGGGGAATTTATATTTAAAATTGGTGTTAAAATTTACAAACCAGCAAGGACGAAGGTGATGTATTCAGTAATTTGTGAAGAAAACAAGATCATATTGATTTCGTCACACGCTTAATGGTGTAATATTAAATGTATTTATTCTATCATAGTATGAAGAGGTGGTTAATATTCTTTTAGTAAAGTCCAAATTGTTAGCGCCGATGATAATTTATTTGGCATGTACCTTAAATTACAGGAATTAATGATTATGCATATGTATATAAAATAATAGAAGCTCTATCAGGAGTGGCATTTTAATACTCATATACATTAAAATATGTGTTATTTTTTCTATTAACTATAAATGGTATATCTCTGCTTTTAACCTCTAAAGTAAAAAATATCGATAGTTAAAACAAAATCTCGTCATTTTTGTTTTCTTCTAATTAAATTACAACTACAATACATAATGGAATAAATTAATAATTAATAAAATAATAAATGAACCTTGAATATTATGATAAAATTGGATAAATAAATATTAAAAGAACAACAATTTGGATAATATATAAAACCATAGGTAAATGAAATACAATGCAGCCCGCGAGTTGGTAGCCGCAGACATCGTAAAGTTTCTACCATATTCTAGTAGATAGCGCCACGGCTTAAATACGCGAAGCGCGCGGTATCTGGCATCAGTTTGATATTGTAAAGCTACGAGTTAAAAACTGTCAAGTGTTCGAAACGTTTCTTCGGAATTCTGAAACGTAAAAATGTCGCTTCTACCGTTCTTGTTTGACTATGAAATCGAGCGTCCTCGACGCCTAGTGGACCAGCACTTCGGATTACCGTTGACTCCGGAAGACTTGTTGAGCGCGACCGTCGGCCCACTGGTCAGCAGACAGTACTACCGTCCGTGGCGTCACCTCGCAGCTGCTGCCAGAGATGTCGGTTCCAGTATTAAAGCGGATAAGGACAAATTCCAGGTGAATTTGGACGTGCAGCATTTCGCCCCGGAGGAGATATCTGTGAAAACTGCAGATGGATACATCGTTGTTGAAGGGAAACATGAAGAGAAGAAGGACCAGCACGGGTATATATCGCGGCAGTTCACACGGCGTTACGCTCTGCCAGAGGGTTGCTCTCCAGAAACTGTTGAATCGCGGTTGTCTTCCGACGGTGTCCTCACGGTCGTCGCTCCGAGGAAGGTGCCGGAAGCATTGGAAGGTGAACGAAAAATACCTATCGCTCAAACGGGACCTGTACGCAAAGAGGTGAAGGAATCTACCGACAGTATCAAGGCGTGAATTTTAATAAAAAGATTATGTAGTTAGGCTACTCTAAGTGATTGTTGTGAGACTGATTTTTTTTAAAGCTAATAAACCTAATAGAGCATCAATATTTGTTTATTTTTTTGTCACTTTAATCCTAACATTAATTACACAATGTTTAAACCACTGTATTAAAACCATGTAGAAATAAATGATATATTATTTGCATATTTTATATCAAGATAAAATACTTATTTACCCGCAGTTACAACATGTAATAACTTACAGGATTATACATTTTTTTATGAAATTAAACCAATAACAGTCGACAAGAATAGAAAAAAAGTAAATTTTCAAAAAAAAAGTATTAACCGACTTCAATATCAATCAAAAACCCATAAGGCACTAAAAAGCGGAAAATAAATAGTTTATCAAATTAACCAAATTAAATAAAACATATGAATATGTGTGCTACCTAGAGATGTATTGGAAGTCGGTGCCAACCGAAATTTCAAATTTGTTCCAGGTAGAAATGTATTACAGAGATGCGAGAGTGGACTTAAACTTTGTACCTATGTAGATGATATGATTTTCGGTTCGCACCGACTTCCAATACATCTCTAGGTAGCACACATATTCATATGTTTTATTTAATTTGGTTAATTTGATAAACTATTTATTTTCCGCTTTTTAGTGCCTTATGGGTTTTTGATTGATATTGAAGTCGGTTAATACTTTTTTTTTGAAAATTTACTTTATTTTCCATTTTTAGTGTACATAAATATATTTTACTAACAGTGCCCGCGATCTCCGTTCCGCCTTAAGTATATTAAAATATGCGCATTTTTGCGGTATGGTATGCGATATGGTTTCAATTGGTTGTACAATACGTAACGTTTGGTACGAACGCAACCTTATCAATAATCCGCGATAGTTTCTACCACCAACTCGGCTACCATCGCTTCACACATAATACACCTTAAGTAATGTAATTACAATGCTTGCGTCATGTTGCAACACAGCAACGAACATAAGCACGATAGGCTCCTAAGAATTGAAGAGTTTTTTTTATACTATTGGTGGCAAACGAACGTACGGGTCACCTGATGGTAAGTGATCACGGCCGCCCATGGACACCTGCGACACGAGAGGAAACACAGATGTGTTGCCGGCCCTTAAGAAAGGAGTAGGCTCGTTTCTTGAACGTTTTTTTACTTTGTCACGGTTTTTTTTTTTTCGAACTGACTACGCTATTGACCTAGCAAGGTCTTAACAGCTTCACCGGACCACTCTTTGTCACGGATCCCATGATCAAAACCTAACCAAACTCTCATCAAACTACCCTTGAAGTACATCCTTTCCAATAAAAAATAAATCATCGAAATCGGTTAGCGTGATATTGAGTTATTCGTCTATTTGTCGTGTACGTACTTAATGCAAATTTAAAACTTATACGGTTTTGCATTGGATGCCGTTGTCGGAACTGGATCAAATTTCTCCTTTTTATCACGCTTTTATTAGCTTCACCTGTATGTTTGTATGTATGTTTGTTTGTAACCGACCCCTTTGAGCTCGATTTTGTCCTACTTTGAACGATCAGATTTAATTCAAACTTTGCACACCTGTCAAAGGTCGATAACAATGCAATAATCCGAAAAAAAAAAAGTTAAATTTTTTTTAACTAAAAAATGAAAAATAAATAATAGTTTAAAAAAAGACTCTTTCATATAAAATCCAACTAAAAAACAGAAAATAACATTTAATAAATTTGGATTAAGAACAGTGACGCATCACATTTTAATATCAGCACCTCCAGATATTAGTATTTTTATCATTTTTTTGTCACTGTTTACAAAAATATACATTTATTTCTAATTTACACTATTCTTAATCCAAATTTATGAAATGTTATTTTCTGTTTTTTAGTTGGATTTTATATGAAAGCGTATTTTTTTTAGTTTTTTTAAACTATTATTTTTTTGAAATCGGTTAAAAAGTTAGAGTATACCTATTTATTATCATTTCACCACTTTGTTACCTTCGATTCTATAAAACTATTTCTCAATCTCAATTTAAACATAATTATGTTTAAATCGTATGAGATATGGTAGATGTGTATTTAGAAGTTTTGCAGTATTCTCATCGGCTGTTTTCTACTGTATTTTATTTTCAAAATCGATGCCACAGTATAAATTTATGTGCGGAGTCGACGCCGCGAGCTAAATTTGCTATATGCTAGAAAGGATGTCGCGCCGAGTTGACTGTTGGAACAATATCCGTGCCAAGATTTGTCTGTTCCTGTAACGCATTTAAATTCATACTAGTTATAATTGCGCTAACCACATATTATACTAGAGAAAAACTTATTGATGACAGGTATAGGCACTCATGTGTAATGCCTATGTAGATGTAGATCTGAGGTACAATCAACAGGTGCGAAATTTCGATGATTATATATTATTGTTAACTGAATTAACACTGCATATTACATACTATTACTGTTGGGGTCAGCTGATGAGGATTCAGGCTTCAGAAGCAATAAAACATTGGTTGACTTCAATAACTTCGTGGACTGTATATTTTAACTTTTCACAATGTATATAATCGTATGTAACGAGCCGGTGACAATACATATTTTTCGCGGTTTAACACTACAATTATAGGATTACAAGTAGTACATTATACGTGCCTTACTGCCGCACGTTCATCCATACATTTACATAATTCACGTAAATTTACATTATATTTTTATTGAGGGTTCCGTATAACATCAGACAAATAATAATAATAATCGTATTGGCGGTTACATTTGAATTTGTTACATAAACGATATTTCTAAACATTACATAAGACGTATTGAACACAGAAACCAAGTAAATAAGAAATACGACAGTTTATCTGTACGTATTATGTAAACAAATTTATACACATAGACATAGTTTGTCTATTTATACACATAGACATAGTTTGTCTGACTATACCAGACACATTAAACTTGCACATATATCGTGTTTCTTAATATAAAATGACATCCCATTACGCATAATGAGCATTAGTTTAGAGAAATACATATAGATATACATAAGAACTCAGCTGTTCGTAGTAAATAGCGAAACTAGAGAAACATTTATTAAACATTTATTTACAACATTTATTTCTAGCTCATCTGTCCGTAACAATTACAATGAAGAAAAAATGCTAGAGCTTGTTTTTTTAAGGAATAGGTACATAAAAACTTTGTTTTTTTTTTTCTTGAACTGACTACGCTATTAACCTAGCAAGGTCTTAACAGCTTCACCGGACTACCCAAAACTTTCTGTATTACGAGAAACTGCTTGAGAACACTGGTTTATGTTGTTTTTTTGTTTAATTACCTACTTTAAAATTTGATGATATTACATAACCCATACAGATAGGTAAAATGGAAGTAAAATTTGCCAACGTCCATACCACGTTGAAAACACCGGTTCTCGTCCGATCACCGAAGTTAAGCAACGTCGGGCGCGGTCAGTACTTGGATGGGTGACCGCCTGGGAACACCGCGTGACGTTGGCTTTTTGTTACCGATTTTAATTTAATGGTCTTTCAGTTGTCAAAATTCGGACATAAAAGATACATTTTATGAAATTCTCTAGTTTTTTCTTGCTAAAGAGTGTACAGATATTATAGATTAGTAGACGTGCCTGGAAACACCGCGAGACGTTGGCTTTTTATTGCTGATTGATTTATTTTAATTTAGCGGTCATCCAGTTGTCAAAATTTGCTTTTTCGAAATATTTTTAACATTTCGACATCTAATAAACAATAAAATAAAATAAAAAAGTCGTTTAAGAAACAAAGGAGGAAAACGTCTTTATCCGGTATTTTTTCTGCCTATTTATATATCATTTTAAATATTGTAACATAACGCTCTGTAAAAATAACAATCATGTCGAATATGTAAATACATTATGAAACGAATACTATACTCGTCACTTGTAAAAATGTAAAATCTTAAATTGAACCTACATAGTCTTGACATGTTTTAATTCATGACCTTCTTACTCAAATTATTAATATTCCTGTTTCGTATTTCTACTCTCTATAAGCTAAGTATAATCTATACTATCTATACTAATATTATAAAGAGGTAAAGTTTGTGATGTTGTGAGTTTGTGAGTTTGTGACGTTGTGGCGTTGTAAGGAGTAATCTCAGGAACTACTGGTCCGATTTGAATAATTATTTCAGTGTTATATAGCTCATTCATCGAGAATGGTTATAGGCTATATATCATCACGCTAAGGCCAGTAGGAGCGGAGCACAGTTGAAAAATGTTTCAAAATCGACATGTTTTTTTTTTGAGAGATTCTGCTGTGTGTCAGCGTTAGCCCAGAGAACTATTACTACGCGGACGAAGTCGCGGGCAGGGGCTATAATCTATATACTAATATTATAAAGAGGTAAAGTTTGTGAGTTTGTGACGTTGTAGGGGGTAATCTCAGGAACTACTAAACCGATTTTGAAAATTCTTTTACCAATAGAAAGCCACGTTATTTGTGAGTAATAGATAGCTCATTTATCGAGGAAGGCTATAGGCTATATATCATCACGCTAAGGGCAATAGGAGCGGAGCTACAATTAAAAAAAATGCTTTAAAATCGGGGCTTTTTTTCCTTTTGAGAGCTTCCGCTGCGTCTTAGCCCAAAATAACTATTCCACGCGTGCGAAGTCGCGGGCAGAAGCTATTAACTAATTATATTATCTATGATCTATACTAATATTATAAAGAGATAAAGTTTGTGAGGTTGTAGGGGGTAATATCTGGGGAGTCGGAGAAAAATGGTCGAACGAAAACGTTTCTTACGAACGCTGCCTTAATTATGAGGTATATACACACATCAAAAAAGTCTAAGCAACATGCGTGATATTACAAATTTTACCTTTTATATTAATTAATTTCTAAGTATTTACTCAAACAAAGTGCGTAGGTAAGTAAACTTTTTTGTTATTGGTGACATACTGGCTGGTTGTAAAAAAAAAATTGATTATGTTTTGTTTTTTCATAAAATTCAAATGACTGCGAATTTGTTTGAATTTAAGTGCGTTTTAATTGCTACGTTTAGTCTTGATTTTATAATTTTACCAACCATTTAAATAAAGTTAGCGACAAAATTGAATTGTTAGATATTCTTTACGTCATGAAGCGACGTCATTTGATGGCAGATGAAATGCAAAGAGCTGTAGGGATATTGCAAGCGGCGGGAAGTAATCAATCTCAGGTATCTCGACATTTTGGCATTCATAGAAGTGTTATTTGTCGTCTTTGGCAGCGCTACAATAATACAGGAGAACCCGCTGAACAGCATCCAGGCCGTAAAAGGAGTACAACCACTCGGCAAGACCGGTACATACAACTGACTGCAAGACGCCAGCCGATGTTAACCGCTCGAGAGATAAGTTTGAGGCTACAAATTTCAAGTGGTGTTGATGTAAGTCCTCAAACTGTGCGAAATCGACTGCATGAGTACGGCCTACGAGCTCGATGCCCAATCAGGTGCCCACCGATACGTCACGGGAATCGCGCTCGTCGATATGAATGGTGTAGAGAACGCATAACATGGACCCAGGAACAATGGGATAAAATTATGTTTTGCGATGAGTCGCGATTCGGGTTTAAGCCTGATACAAGAAGGGTGCGAGTGTATCGTCGGCCCGGAAATACTGAAAGGCTCAGGTGCGTTCAGGAAGTTCATCCATACAGCGGCTCAACAGTTATGTTATGGGCGGGTATTATGAAGAACAGGCGAACTGAGCTCGTTTTTGTAAATGGAAACATGAATGCTGAAAATTACATTGAGGATATTCTCAGACCTTATGTCTACCCATTTGCACAAACCTTTGGCTCCGATTTTAGGTTAATGCAATGACAATGCGCGTTCACATACAGCTCGGCGAACCAGTGAATACTTTGCAACGGAGAACATCCGGGTATTGCCCTGGCCTGCACAATCGCCAGATCTCAACCCCATCGAGCACGCATGGGACATGCTCCAGAGACGTGTTTTGAAGGACTTGGACGGAGCGACAACAACCCAACAGCTGAAGGATTTGCTACAATTCCATTGGGAGCGAATACCGCAAGATGACATAAACAGTCTCATTAATTCAATGAATAATCGTTGCCGACAAGTTCTGAATAGCAGAGGAGCCCATACTTTGTATTAAATTGTTCTATTCTTTCACAATAAATACATTTTCTTTAGAAATTTCATTTTGTTAGAAAAAAAGTTTAGTTTCTTATGTATCTTAGTTTCTACAGTATATTCTAATATTGTTCATTTCTGTTATTAAAAGAACTTATAAAGACAACAGCTGTTATTTTTACATCATAGAACCCTAAAGATATTATTTTAAAAATAAAATACAACGTTATAATGTGAAGAACCATCCTAAAATTTAAATTAGTACATGTTGCTTAGACTTTTTTGATGAGTGTATGATGGAGTTCTAGAGAAAAGTAGTAGCTTGATAATGCCTATTACCACCCAACGAAGTGGGCACGGGTCGGCTAGTAATTAAATAAACAAACATATTAAAGAAGATAAGTATATAGTCAAAGTTAAGGTGTCGTTTCATACATAAACTAGCTGAACCGTGCCTACTTCGTTCGGCGGTAATAGGAATTATCAAGCTACAACTTTTTTCTAGAACTCAATCATATATATCTCTCATCGTTAAGGCAGCGTTCGTAAGAAACGTTTTCGTTCGACCATTTTTTCTCCGACTCCCCAGATATTACACCCTACAACCTCACAAACTTTACCTCATTATAATATTATAATAATAATATAATTTATTAATAGCTTCTGCCCAGGACTTCGTACGCGTGGAATAGTTACTTTGGGCTAACACGTAGCGGAAGCTTTCGAAAGAAAAAAAAACACCGATTTTAAAACATCCTTCATTGTTGCTCCGCTCCTATGGGTCTTAGCGTGATGATATTATATAGCCTATGACATTTACAAATAACGTGGCTTTCTACTGGTAAAAGAATTTTCAAAATCGGTTTAGTACTTCCTAAGATTACCCCCTACAACGTCACAAACTTTACCTCTTTATAATATTAGTATAGATTACAAAATACGGGGTAAAAGAACACTAGCTTATTAAATAAATGCAGTAAATATGTACTTATAATCAGATACATAATTATTTAAAATTTAATTTAATTACAAGTCTTAAATAGCATAATATTAAATTGATATAAATTAACAATTACTAATTATGATACCAAGTTCAAACGAAAATCGCTTAAAATTAATTTAGTCAAATATAATTCGTTATGAAAGACTGTAAATGTAATTACATTAATAATTACATAATTTCATAAAAACCTTATTTCATTTTAGAACGTGACTAATTGTGCTCAGTGATTTTATCGTATTAAATTTGGATTATCAGATATTTATTGTTTATCGCAGTACTACAACTAATTGACATAATTTTAGCGTAATAAGTCCATGCTACAACTTTCTTTAGGATCGCAATATGAAATTATATGCACAGAATCTTAAATGATTTTAACCCCATCTAGTGGTACTAATTAAAAATATTAACGAACCATGCGACGTAATACATTGATAACAAATGTAGTTGGTCTACTCGACACTAGATGACTAAGTTCGAGAATATTCTCGAATGTTATGATTGAAAGGAATATCAGTCATCATCTAGTGCCATCTAGAATAACATTCTACGCAGCAGAGTTCCACTCGCGGTCCGCTTGAACAGTGTATCAATAATTATTATTCAAAATGCAATAGATTTATAGCTTAACTTCTGGTTGTGACATATTATTAATTTTTGCTCTCTTTTTACAAGAAACTGATTCTACATTATACGATTAACATAAAGAGTAGACGGTAATGTTTGTTTCTTAAAAGTAATCTCCGAAATTACTAATGTCATTCTAAGAGATATTGCACTGGTAGGGATCTGGTTGTTACATAAGTTCCTTCATATATTCTTAAAGTTATGTTGCATACTATTAAAGAACTATTAAAATATTTCACGAAACTAAAATAGTAAAATGGAAGAGAAGATACAAAATAATATTTTGAATGTACATTTCACCATTCATTCAACACCTAATTAAATATGTAATTTATTTATTTGTTTACAATTATGGATAACAAAATAGTCTACAGTCAGATAAATAATAAAAAGGAGGATACTAGATTGAAGTCCAAATATGTATGTATTAATTTGACCAAACCTATGCTACTAATATTAGCAAAATGTTAATTTATGAAGTATTAAATACTGAACACTTAAAAAAAAAGAATAAATGAAATTACTTTATTAATTTAAAATAACGATTTAATTCAGTTATAAAAACTAAAATGAAACCATGGACAAAAACACAAAATAACAAATGTAATCCAGGATATTTAAATATTAATTTATATATCTATAAATTGTTTCATATATTATAGTAAATAGCATGCTTTTCAAAACTCATCTGTGTAATACGTTTGATTGCCCTTTTGAATAAAAGCTCGATGGACAAGCATGTCTAATAAGATATGTTTCTATGGGAGCTCATTTTACAATCGAATCATACGTTCAGTCGAATCCAAGCCAAAGGTATTGTTATAAGTTTTAGCCATAAATACCTTGGGGAATTTATATTTAAAATTGGTGTTAAAATTTACAAACCAGCAAGGACGAAGGTGATGTATTCAGTAATTTGTGAAGAAAACAAGATCATATTGATTTCGTCACACGCTTAATGGTGTAATATTAAATGTATTTATTCTATCATAGTATGAAGAGGTGGTTAATATTCTTTTAGTAAAGTCCAAATTGTTAGCGCCGATGATAATTTATTTGGCATGTACCTTAAATTACAGGAATTAATGATTATGCATATGTATATAAAATAATAGAAGCTCTTTCAGGAGTGGCATTTTAATACTCATATACATTAAAATATGTGTTATTTTTTCTATTAACTATAAATGGTATATCTCTGCTTTTAACCTCTAAAGTAAAAAATATCGATAGTTAAAACAAAATCTCGTCATTTTTGTTTTCTTCTAATTAAATTACAACTACAATACAGAATGGAATAAATTAATAATTAATAAAATAATAAATGAACCTTAGAATATTATGATAAAATTGGATAAATAAATATTAGAAGAACAACAATTTGGATAATATATAAAACCATAGGTAAATGAAATACAATGCAGCCCGCGAGTTGGTAGCCGCAGACATCGTAAAGTTTCTACCATATTCTAGTAGATAGCGCCACGGCTTAAATACGCGAAGCTCGCGGTATCTGGCATCAGTTTGATATTGTAAAGCTACGAGTTAAAAACTGTCAAGTGTTCGAAACGTTTCTTCGGAATTCTGAAACGTAAAAATGTCGCTTCTACCGTTCTTGTTTGACTATGAAATCGAGCGTCCTCGACGCCTAGTGGACCAGCACTTCGGATTACCGTTGACTCCGGAAGACTTGTTGAGCGCGACCGTCGGCCCACTGGTCAGCAGACAGTACTACCGTCCGTGGCGTCACCTCGCAGCTGCTGCCAGAGATGTCGGTTCCAGTATTAAAGCGGATAAGGACAAATTCCAGGTGAATTTGGACGTGCAGCATTTCGCCCCGGAGGAGATATCTGTGAAAACTGCAGATGGATACATTGTTGTTGAAGGGAAACATGAAGAGAAGAAGGACCAGCACGGGTATATATCGCGGCAGTTCACACGGCGTTACGCTCTGCCAGAGGGTTGCTCTCCAGAAACTGTTGAATCGCGGTTGTCTTCCGACGGTGTCCTCACGGTCGTCGCTCCGAGGAAGGTGCCGGAAGCATTGGAAGGTGAACGAAAAATACCTATCGCTCAAACGGGACCTGTACGCAAGGAAGTGAAGGAATCTACCGACAGTATCAAGGCGTGAATTTTAATAAAAAGATTATGTAGTTAGGCTACTCTAAGTGATTGTTTTGAGACTGATTTTTTTTAAAGCTAATAAACCTAATAGAGCATCAATATTTGTTTATTTTTTTGTCACTTTAACCCTAACATTAATTACACAATGTTTAAACCACTGTATTAAAACCATGTAGAAATAAATGATATATTATTTGCATATTTTATATCAAGATAAAATACAATGCAGTTACAACATGTAATAACTTACAGGATTATACATTTTTTTTTATGAAATTAAACCAATAACAGTCGACAAGTATAGAAAAAAAGTAAATTTTCAAAAAAAGTATTAACCGACTTCAATATCAATCAAAAACCCATAAGGCACTAAAAAGCGGAAAATAAATAGTTTATCAAATTAACCAAATTACATAAAACATATGAATATGTGTGCTACCTAGAGATGTATTGGAAGCGTGTTTTTTTAGTTTTTTTAAACTATTATTTTTTTGAAGTCGGTTAAAAAGTTAGAGTATACCTATTTATTATCATTTCACCACTTTGTTACCTTCGATTCTATAAAACTATTTCTCAATCTCAATTTAAACATAATTATGTTTAAATCGTATGAGATATGGTAGGTGTGTATTTAGAAGTTTTGCAGTTTTCTCATCGGCTGCTTTTCTACTGTATTTTATTTTCAAAATCGATGCCACAGTATAAATTTATGTGCGGAGTCGACGCCGCGAGCTAAATTTGCTATATGCTAGAAGGGATGTCGCGCCGAGTTGACTGTTGGAACAATATCCGTGCCAAGATTTGTCTGTTCCTGTAACGCATTTAAATTCATACTAGTTATGATTGCGCTAACCACATATTATACTAGAGAAAAACTTATTGATGACAGGTATAGGCACTCATGTGTAATGCCTATGTAGATGTAGATCTGAGGTACAATCAACAGGTGCGAAATTTCGATGATTATATATTATTGTTAACTGAATTAACACTGCATATTACATACTATTACAATGAAGAAAAAATGCTAGAGCTTGTTTTTTTAAGGAATAGGTACATAAAAACTTTGTTTTTTTTTTCTTGAACTGACTACGCTATTAACCTAGCAAGGTCTTAACAGCTTCACCGGACTACCCAAAACTTTCTGTATTACGAGAAACTGCTTGAGAACACTGGTTTATGTTGTTTTTTTGTTTAATTACCTACTTTAAAATTTGATGATATTACATAACCCATACAGATAGGTAAAATGGAAGTAAAATTTGCCAACGTCCATACCACGTTGAAAACACCGGTTCTCGTCCGATCACCGAAGTTAAGCAACGTCGGGCGCGGTCAGTACTTGGATGGGTGACCGCCTGGGAACACCGCGTGACGTTGGCTTTTTGTTATTTTTTTTATTGTATTTTTCATACATAACAACATTATACAACTACATTAACACATAATAAACAAACTAAAATGTTGTGAAATAACGAACATTTCATTTCGAATTCATGACTGATATCTAGTATAATGTATATAGTTGTAACTTGTCATTCATAACGTACGTAATAGAATTGTAAGTTTTTAGAGATGTAAAAAAATCACGATTTGCATGTTGTGTAATATTATTCATAGTCGCGTCGAGATTATTCAGTGGTGAAAGAGATACAATTTAGTTTCTATACTTGTTCAATAAAGAGATTAAATAAAATCCTCAAGCGCTATGCGAATCTATTTTGGACTTAAATTTCGCTTGGTATTAACATGTATGGAACAGTTAAAGAGTTCAATAATCTCTTGGTACACAAACAATAAATAATAATTAAAAAAAAACTAAAAAAACACGCGATGCGTCGCTGTTAATATCAGCACCTCCAGATATCAGTACACATCAGTACACAGTACAGTTTTTACAAAAATATACATTTATTTCTAATTTACACAATTCTTAATCCAAGTTTATTAAATTTTATGTTTTCTGTTTTTGAAGTGAAACTTCTTTATCGGCGTTGGAAAAAATTTACCGTCACATTTTTCCGTTACGCGCCATCTTTTTTGTATTCATGTCTATGATAATAAAATCCTTTTGTTTAAACTTTATCTAATTTAACTTTATTTTTTAATATATTAATATATTAATGAAATTGTTTGCCATAAAGAAAGAAAGGGTTTTTTTTTTTTTTTTTATTTTTATTTTTTTTTTTTTTTTTTAAGTTGCATATAGATCATTTTGCGAAAAATAAGGCCTTAAACAAGTTTCACTTCTTACGTGTGTACACTAGTACACGCACACATTTTTTTTTAGTTGTATTTTTTATGAAAGCGTGTTTTTTTAAACTATTATTTATTTTTCATTTTTTAGTTAAATAATTTTTTAACTTTTTTTTTCGGATTATTGCACAGGTTGCACAGGTGTGCAAAGTTTGAATTAAATCTGATTGTTCAAAGTAGGACAAAATCGAGCTCAAAGGGGTCGCTTACAAACAAACATACAGGTGAAGCTAATAAAAGCGTGATAAAAAAAAAATACATCTTTATTTTATACTAGCGGGCCCGGCAGACGTTGTCCCGACCTGATAAAAAATAAATCCTTGACAAATTATATACCAAAACGTTCCTCATGAATCACTTTATCAACTGGTGAAAACCGCATGAAAATCCGTTCAGTAGTTTTTGAGTTTATCGCGAACAGACAGGCAGACAGACGCGGTAGGGGACTTTATTTTATACTATGTAATAATAATAATGATAAATCGGTTTCATAATCATGAGTAAGTTTTTTCATTATTTCCTATATTTTTGATCATTTTATCTAGACCTATCTGATATAATTTTTGTATCGTTGTTTTTTGTTTTTTGGATATTAAAACGGTACAAAATATTGAAGTAAGTATGTTACATACGGTATCAACGGATTGCTATTAATTTTTCAAGTTACAAACTGGATTATTTAAGATGTACCTACCCTATTCGTGTTACTTTTTAGTAATATATAAAAAAAATATAGAAACTATAAGTCTCTAATAACGTATTTGTCCATAATAAGCTATAGTATATTAACAAAGCTAAATTATACAACGCAGCCATGTAAAAAGGATAGAACTACTCAGGCATATTCTATATAAAAATCTCTTTGATTTCCTTCTTAGTTTATGCGCCTTCGGGACATTTTTTATGTATGAAATATACTTGTAAGGTATACTCCAGGATTGAGAACTTAATAACAATCACATATTTTCTTATTACAATTGATAAAAAAAATTCATTCGAATTTTTTAAAAGTATGTTTAAGCGCCCTCTGTTGATAATATTTATAAATGTTGCGTACGGAAGTCACAATAAAAGTAATTCTACTACTTGTCACTAGATGAAAAACATGTTTTAGAGTATTCTGGAACAAACTCAATTTACATTATAAGGTAGTTCTAGTAGTTGTCACCAGATGAACAAGATGTTTTAGAATGTTCTCGATCAATCTGGAATTATATTTATACGCCATCTAGTATGTTGTAGAATAATATATTAGAACATTCGGTGCAGCTGAGCTCAAGCCGAGGTCCGCTTTTATTTTGACATAACGTAATATAAATTTATGTTTACGTTAGTTCTAATATAGCTTAAATACAGTTTCTAACAATTAACTGTGAATTTAAAATACTTCTTTTAACGTATTGAAATAAATAGCATTTGAAAATAGTAAATTTTCCAAATACTCATAATAAACCTTAATTGTGAATTGTCCATTTATCAACAAGAATATATATAAGTCATTTTTGGAGTTTTTGGCGGAATCTTAGTTTATCATGGGGTGGCTTTTATTTTTTTTAGTTATTTAATTTCACATTGTGTAATGTACTTACGTAATATCACTTAGTTATTGTACACAAGTAAAGTGCAAAGAAAATAATACCACAAAGCATGAATTTTGAAATGTTACAAAGATTACCTGGGAACTTATAGCACGGGGACACGCTTTTGTTAGAACATTAAAGTTATTACAAATTAATTTGTGATGGTATTACCTACTATCTGTGCCCGCGACTCTGTCCGCGTGGAACTCAATGTAAAAAACAGTGACAAATACAATTATCAGAATGTCTTAAGTCCATTTACTTATCTACTTTTGTCTCGTACTTAAGTCACGTCGTCATTAAAATTACAATAACTTTTGATAAAGTGAATGGATTTTAATGAAACTAAGACTAAATGTAATTAGAGGATATGCATTATGATATTCTTTGGGAGGTTTTATGGTGAACGCTGTGTTTTAGCAGCAGCGTGTTTAAACAAGCAATAAGAAAGACAGACAGATAGATAGACAGACAGACATTTCTACAAATGATTGAAATGTATTTTATTACTTATTCCAAGACACCTGCAACTATTTTTTTTCACAATAATCTAAAAAGTACAAACACGTTAGATTTACATTCTTGTTATATGTATAAAAGATATGATAACGGTATTAATTATATTCAATAACGATGATGTTACGAAGTAGGAAGAAGAGGAAGAATTTTGAAGAAGAAAACTACACGACAGAGTCTCCAATTTTATTATTTTTGCATAATACTGAATATAGCTTACTCGCGCATATGATGCAATATTATTTATGATTTATATATATTATTTATGATTTATGATTATATTTTTAACATTAAGTATTGATAATACTCAGTGAAATGAATTATCCCAAAACCACTAAATTGTAAATATTCTAAAAGTAATGAAATCCAAGTAAATTACTTATTTGGATATATATAGTAACTTGTTATTTTTCATTTTTTACCAATACGGTTCTCGAGTGTGGTTACAGTTGGGCATATTATAACTTATCAATTTTATGTATTTTATTATAAATATATTGAAGACGGTTTCTTTAAAATTATGCTTTGAAACATAAGATTTCATTATCCTGTAGTTATAACATTCCCTTTTTAGTTAAATTAGGAGTCGCATGTTCGTAATTAATGCAGGGTTGAAAAAAAGTAAATAATAATATTGTAAGTAAAAGATTATAACATAACAACAATAACATTAATAATAACCTAATTATTATTAGTAGTAGTATTATGTTACTGTTGTTGATTATTTATAAATAAATAAACATTTGTGAGGTGAAACTTGTCAATTTATAATTTAAAAGTTGTCCGTAGGTTAGTTAAATACACAACACGTAACGAATAATGAATAATATTGTGAATATCATCTATGACTTTACGAATCCAAAAAATAGAACCGATGATGTGATGTTTACAAAACAACAAAATAATACAATGCGACCCTTGAGTTTGGAACCGCAGCATTCGAGAAATCTCTATTCGGTTCTAGAGTACAGCGCCATCGTTTATATACGCGAGGCGCGTATTTACGATATCAGTTTGAAACTGCATTGCTACGAGAGAGAACGGTCGTCAACGCGCAAATAAATCGCTTCCACGTTATTATTAATACTCGAAAAAATGTCGCTTCTCCCATTTCTGTTTGATTACGAGATCGAGCGCCCTCGCCGTCTTCTGGACCAGCATTTTGGGTTGGCTCTCACACCGGAAGATTTGCTGAACGCTACTGTTGGTCCACTAGTCAACAGCGAGTACTACCGTCCGTGGCGTCACCTCGCCGCTGCAGCCAGAGACGTCGGTTCCAGCATTAAAGCGGACAAGGATAAGTTCCAGGTGAATTTAGACGTGCAGCATTTCACCCCGGAGGAGATATCGGTTAAAACCGCTGATGGGTACATCGTTGTTGAGGGTAAACATGAAGAGAAGAAGGACCAACACGGGTACATATCGCGGCAGTTCACTCGGCGCTATGCTTTGCCTGAAGGCTGTACTCCTGAAACTGTAGAGTCGCGTCTGTCATCAGACGGTGTTCTCACAGTTATAGCTCCGAGAAAGGTGCCGGAGGCGCTGGAAGGTGAACGGAAGGTACCCATTTCACAAACTGGGCCTGTTCGTAAGGAGTTGAAGGAAAACGCCAATGGTGATAAGGCATAGAGGCATCTAGATTTCTAAAAGTGTGAAAAAGTGTGTTATGCTCTGTGAATTGTTTTTGAGTGGTAAACTTGCTTTCGTCTTAATAAATTTTTGTAAGACTGATTTTTTTTAAGTTTAATAAAATTAATATCGCACCATACTAGTATGTTTTATTTAAAATTATGTGTTAGACAAAAGTGATTGATGGAATATTATTACAGACACTAAATGTATCATGACTATCGGATAAAATTGCGTTTTAACAAAATCTTTGTACGTTACTTCTTTTTCTCGACTACGCTATTGACCTAGCAAGGCCTTAACAGCTTCACCGGACTACAACTTTGTACGTTACATTAATTAGCTTTTCGCCTGATGAATTTTTTTAAATATATATACATCCATTTTGAATCACTTGTATGTAAATTCGTAAATAGGGCGCGTCCTGAAAAGTCACGTATAGCTGCAGAGAAATGTTTTTAGAAGACCTTTTAGTTTTTGGGAGCATTTTGACTTGCAACCACAGATTGGACAAAAATGCTCATCAAGTCTAATTTTTAGCCTTCCCAGTAAAGATATTTTTTAGTTTTTAACACATTTGATATCATTTTGGTAAATATAGGATGTCCTTAAACATCTTAATATATATATTTCTTGTGTGCGTGTGTATGTGACTGAACTCCTCCTAAACGACTGGACCGATTTTGATGAAATTTTGTGTACGTGTTCCAGTGGATCCGAGAATGGTTTAGATTCACAATTGGACCCGGTAGGTGGCGCTGCGGTTGACTTTTAAGATTTTTTTTATTATCAAGGCAGGACAACGTCCGCAGGGACCGCTAGTTTCTCTATAAATTTAAAAATGTTGACCTGTAATCACAGATTAGGAGGAATAGAGGGGTCGGCAAGAAAATATTCACAAAAACATTTTGCACTCCAATCGATCCGTAAAGAAACTGCTACTTTATTTGCAGATTTAGGTGAGGGGCCACGTTATTGCAACTGTTGTAAGCCAGAATATTTATTTCTACGAAGTTTTTATCACGTTCTCGTTAATCTGAAATCCAATAATTTTGATGTCGGTAAAACGTTAAAAATCATAGTGATTTATCGCGACACGAGGTTGTTAGATCAGCCACAGTTTGTCGATCTCCAAGCGGTAAGACGTCGACTGCTTCACATGTGTAATTGTGATGATTAAAAATAACCGGAAAAATGAGAACAAATAGTTTTTAAAATTTTATCAAATAAATAAAATTTATCAAATAGACCAACGTTGCTTCATAAACTGACTTATATATGACATAAGTTGACTTATCGTATATATAAGTATAGATATATATGAATCTATCTTCTTTTTTATATATAAAAATCAATGCTTGTATGTTTGTCCGCTATGCATGCCGAAACTACTGAACAGATTGTGATAATAATTTTGTAGCGTGTTCTGTGGACGCCCGAGATTGTTCCTGGCCCAAAAAATCTATAAATGTTTTTTTTTTATCAATAAAATTGTTTGCCTTCAAGAGAGAAAGGGCTTTTTCTTATTGAAACTTTTTACACTACATTTGATATTATTTTGACATGTTTGACATACTTCAATTAAATATCAGTTTTCACAATTAATTAATTAATCAATTCCGTTTGCATCAATGTCATTGTTTAGAAATGTATGTAGCTCTGGCATAAAACCTACATATGTCCAGGATTTATCCTCACCAAACATGACTAATTTGTTTATATTATGGAACTCAAACTGGAATATATCCAACCCAATTACAGGCAAATCATATGCTTATGCAAGTTTACTGCGTCTATTATCTGTAGACTGAGAATCTATCTGTAGAGGTGTGTTCTCCAGTCTATCTTGCAAAGCTCAGATTCAGGTATAACTCAATTGTGAATGTGAGTTGGATGAAGGCACTCTAGAATACATTTTTTTCAACTGCCCCAATTTAGTATTTTATCGTATATTTTACCTAACAATATACTACGTCCGTCTGATTTAAACAAAGTCACAAAGGTGTGTATTATTTCCTTTTGTCAATACTCTGGCTATTTTTATATATTTTAACAAAATTAAAGTTTAACATAACACAATAACTAACAGTAATTATTATGTAAATATATATTTATTTAAGGCATGATGTCTGTTCGGGGTAATCTCTGGTACTACTGATCCGATTTTGAAAATTATTATGCTGTTAGAAAGTATATGTCAGAGTATAAAGGTAGAGCCTATAGAAAGAAGAGCACGGATGGCATCGTTGTCCTCCATATGTATGTATTTTCACAACACGACTGGCACTATGAAATGAAACGACGACTTCTTCTTCTTCAATTCTTCTTCTTTTTAATACTTAATGCTTTTACAATAATCTCAGAGACAATAATTATCACTTAGCGACAATAACGATAGATCTCACAAACTCGAAACAATACAAGCACTTATAAAGGAATCGCCTTCCTTCACCTACCGACAACCAAGTGAAGGAAGTCCTATTTTAACGAAGTACTTTAAACGATTTTGTACATAGTTACACTTTATGTTCGCTAATAATTCTAATTATAAATAAATAACGACTTTAACATCATACATTGAATAATTACGTTATCATTAATTATCTTAAAATAATTCACCGTTGTAACAACCGAAGTACTTTACAAATCCTTACTTGCTATAAAACTCATTTTAGATCGACAATTATTCTAGTAATTACAAAGTAATACTAATAACATATTACAATACCAATATTGTTTTAATTACATTGTTATTCATTTTAAATTTTTACTATTCTATCTCGACTGCACATAGACTGTATTTCCGGTTTTAATAAATAACAAAAGTTTCCAAATGTTACTTAAATCTAGAATATTTCTATTATAATTTCACAAGTCCGATTTTAATTATCGTGACACTAATTTAGGTCTGCTTTAAATCAAGAATCAAATCAAGTTACAAATGTTATCGTACGACGCACATTTTCTTAAGATGGTGTCACGCGTCGAGTGTGGCGTGACACCGATTTATTTAGTGACTTATATCAGTGCTTATGTGAATAAACATGTGGAATTCTTAGAAGTTATGAACAGTTTAATGTAACCTAAATTACTCAATAATTTAGAATGAACCATATTAAGAATAATTACATAGAAGTGCATTAACAATATATTGCCAGTATTGATTAACATAGAAAATAATAGATGGCGCTGTTAGCAAACACCTATGATAATTCGAATCTTCGTAAGATTCTGTAATAATAAAGTAAATTTTCAAAAAAAAGTATTAACCGACTTCAATATCAATCAAAACCCCATAAGGCACTAAAAAGCGGAAAATAAATAGTTTATAAAATTAACCAAATTAAATAAAACATATGAATATGTATGCTACCTAGAGATGTATTGGAAGTCGGTGCCAACTTTTATTAAAAATTTACTGTATTTTTCCATTTTTAGTGTACATAAATATATTTTACTAGCAGTGCCCGCGAACTCCGTTCCGCCTTAAGTATATTAAAATATGCGCATTTTTGCGGTATGGTATCTACCGGTATGGTATGCGATATGGTTTCAATTGGTTGTACAATAAGTAACGTTTGGTACGAACGCAACCTTATCAATAATCCGCGATAGTTTCTACCACCAACTCGGCTACCATCGCTTCACACATAATACACCTTAAGTAATGTAATTACAATGCTTGCGTCATGTTGCAACACAGCAACGAACATAAGCACAATAGGCTCCTAAGAATTGAAGAGTTTTTTTTATAATATTGGTGGCAAACGAACATACGGGTCACCTGATGGTAAGTGATCACGGCCGCCCATGGACACCTGCGACACGAGAGGAAACACAGATGCGTTGCCGGCCCTTAAGAAAGGAGTAGGCTCGTTGCATAAAGTTTTCTTACTTGGTCACGGATCCCATGATCAGAACCTAACCAAATTCTCATCAAACTACCCTTGAAGTACATCCTTTCCAATAAAAAATGAATCATCGAAATCGGTTAGCGTGATATTGAGTTATTCGTCTATTTGTCGTGTACATACTTAATGCAAATTTAAAACTTATACGGTTTTGCACTGGATGCCGTTGTCGGAACTGGACCAAATTGAAATGGGACCACACGGGAAGTACCAGCTATCAAATAAAAAAAGAATAATCAAAATCGGTTCACCCAGTCCAAAGTTATGAGGTAACAAACTAAAAAAAAAAAAAAATACAGTCGAATTGATAACCTCCTCCTTTTTTTGAAGTCGGTTAAAAATATGCGTTACTATTTATGTGTTAATTCCGACTGCTGAATGCTCCGACTGCTGGACGCTCCCACTATGACATATATATATTAAACTACTTTTTTACGGTATATATACATTTTCAATAATTGACCACAATAAATGTAATTAAAATTCGCAAAATTCTATAATATGGCGTGCGTTACTGGAATGATTTTAACGATACTTCATTCCTGGGCAAAAACTGTTGCTGTACAAAACGCAAGTTCGACCCCATATGAAGTACTGTTACCATCTCTGGGCGGGAGCACCTGGATATCAGCTTGGACTGTTTGACTCGGCGCAAAGACGAGCTATGAGAATTGTTGACGATCCCAAGCTCACAAACGGTATCGAACCACTAAGTCTACGGAGAGACGTCGCCGCCTCTTTATGTGTGTTCTACCGTTTGTATAATGGGTTGTGTTCCGAGGAATCGTTTAACATAATGCCTGTAGCTGTTTTTCACTATCGCACTGCTCGTTATCGGCAGGGAATTCATCCCCACACATTGGAACCGAAATGGTGTCGAACGGTCCGGTTCCAGAGGGGTTTCCTTCCACGAACGATCCGATTGTGGAATGAGCTTCCTGCTGAAGTCTTTCCTGAGGACTACAGTATGGAGTGCTTCAAGGGGAAAATAAATAGGTTACTTAATGGTCGGCAACGCGCATGTAACACTTCTGATGCTACAAGCGTCCATAGGCTGCGGTGACCGCTTTACATCAGACGACCCGCATGCTTGTTTGATACCGTCGTGGTATAAAAAAAAAGAAATAAAATAATAATATCCATAGCAAAATTCATTACTGTTAGCTTTACAAAAAAATACAACACAGATATATTTAAGTTTAATATCTCAGTCAAACAGATTGTTTATGTTTATGTGGAAAAGAAAATAAATGTTACAATTACAAATTACTAAGATATTAGACACAGGTTTCATGTATACTATACAAATTCATATTAGAACAAAGAGCTAAATCAAAATGAAAATTTAATGGAGATAAAATTTACTTTTTACAGCATGCTAATTGATGAAGTTGGTTAGAACATAATAATATAAAAACTATAAGCCGGTAAAATTATTGTGTTATTGCGTGGATAGTAAATGGGGCGTGGAGGTGAGGGTCAAAAAGCAACCCAGGGGATACCGAGAAGACATTTCTTGCCAATATATATAACATAGTTTGGTTTCACAATTATACCCGGTAGGTGTCCCTACAATTGGGTTCTAAGGTTTTTTAAGATTTTTTGCGTTTGGAGATAAAATTGGAACCGATGATAACCGATTGTTAGACGTCAGACGTAGTTGCGCGGGTCAGCTAGTCGTATATAAGTTTTCGAATTAGATTTCGACCAAGAAAAGCGATATTTAAATGTTTATTTTGTATCTTCTTCCTCTTTTGCTTTTTTATTTAGACTTTTGATATTATTAGTGTGCACAGGAATTACATGATATAATTCTACCGCCCCCATTTCACCAGATGACGACTAGACGCCGTGAGGGCTTCCACCCTTATGTGGTTGATATTCTCGAGATTTGTACGAAGCGATTTGCTTCCACATCTATTATACGTACGGCTACGGTGTGGAATTCACTCTCGGCGCCTGTCTTCCCGTCGTCCTATAACTTGGGAGTGTTCAAGAGTAGAGTGAACAGGCATCTGGCATATAAAAAAAATATTTAAAAAGCCTGTAAGGGTCGGTTATTTTCTTCGATATAAATAAAATTATGAGATATGTTGTTATGCGTGCATGAGTCGAAAAGTACTGTATAGGTTACGATTCTTTAATTTTACTTCTTAGACATTTTATCATTTACCTTATCAAAAACTATCCTAACTATCCTTGTCTATAAAACAAATTATTACGATAGCTTATTTAATTTAAGGGTTTTAAAAATTTGTAGAACTATGATTTTTATGAACACTACGCGTTTAGCGGTGTGTGCTATGTTATTATCCTTTCCACATAAAAAATATATTCGTAAAATAATAAACGAACATACAGTTTACAACGAACGTACAATTTACTTTTAAATATATCATGAAAGTTTGCTCGGTAATGTGTGCGTAGTGTAAAATGGAAACACTATTGACCCTATACCTTTTTAGTATTCAAACACCCGAAATCACAAGTATATGTTTCTTGGGAAATTTTCGTAGCGTCAATAACCATGTTTTTTTTTTTTTTTTTTTATTGTATCTCGGCAAAGTGACTGGACTGTGCCTGATGGTAAGCACAGTACAATCCAAAAACAATGGCGACCACCGAAAGACATACTATCCATCGCCGGTCGCCGCTGTCATGCCGGCCTGAAAGCGACCCAGTCAGGGAAAGCCCCCCCCCCGTTACTGGATATACACCGGCTGATCCCGGAACGCGACACGCCCAAACGTGCCACTATGGCGGGTGTTCCACCTGGTGTACGGTGGTCGCGATCCAGTCGGGTACAGACACCCTACCACCCCGCAAAACCATGTGCAAGATCTGAAAACATTTTAGGTATATATTTGAAAAAATCATGTATTTAAATACGGTAAATACGGGATGGTGAAAGGAAAAGAGGTAGACAAGTTAAAAATGGACAGATAACATGAAGAAATACTCGAATAGCCCCTTCAAGGACTTGTTTTAACCAGTGTCTATATAAATTACTAGCTTCGGCACGCGACTTCGTCCGCGTGGAATAGTTACTTTGGGCTAACTAACACGCAGCGGAAGCTCCCGAAAGGAAAAAAAACTCGATTTTGAAACATTCTTCATTGGCGCTCCGTTCCTATTGGTCTTAGCGTGATGATATATAGCCTTCCTCGGTAAATGAACTCTATAATCCTGAAAGATTTTTTTTTAATCTGACCATTATTAGTTCCTGAGATTATCCCCTGCAACCTCACAAACTTTACCTCCTTAGAATGTTATTGTATATTATATTATAGTATAATAGTATAGATTATCGATTGTAAGGGTATAGAATAAAATAACACGTAAGTACTGGAAATATTAATTTACCATTAGCAAGGATTAATATAGGCCAACTCGCATGTTTTCTTTTTGGAATAGTTTACGTTTCAAATTTAATATAATTTCTTTTACGTTTCTTTGGCCTCAACTAGAAAAAATAACTGAATATATTTAAAGTTTTTTTT
Organism: Antheraea yamamai; assembly: GCA_036509395.1. NCBI lineage: Eukaryota > Metazoa > Arthropoda > Insecta > Lepidoptera > Saturniidae > Antheraea > Antheraea yamamai. The sequence continues at coordinate 7,702,489 of AP028450.1, forward strand.
TGCTGTAATCTTATGAAACACTTTCTCTTATTTTGTACAGTCATGTTGTGTTCACATTTAGCATGGTTCAGGGGAAAATTTTTATTCATCGGACTCGGTTTTGTGGACCCTAAATAAATAAATATTTAGTTTCACTATCCATTTATAAGAAAAACCAAACATTTTAAATCCCTCATTCCTCTTTTTCACCTAAATAGCGACCAGAATGAAGTGTATTTTAGTGAGACTAATTTGTTTTTAAGATTTTATGAAATTGCTTGCCTGGCGGGCCCGGTGGTCCGTCCAATTGTGAATGTAAACCATTCTCGATCGCACTGGAAGACACAAGAAATTTCGTCGTAATCTGTTCAACCGTTTTGGAGGAGTTCAGTTACATACACACGGACAGAAGAATTATCATTACGTAGTATAAAACAAAGTCCCCTACCGCGTCTGTCTGTCTATCTGTTCGCGATAAACTCAAAAACTACTGAACGGATTTTCAAGCGGTTTTCACCAGTAGGTAAAGGAACGTTTTGGTATATAATTTGTCAAGGATTTTTTTATAATCAGGGCGGACAACGTCTGCCGGGCCCGCTAGTATACCTATATAAAGATTATGATTTTAGAAATTATGTCATACGGGTTTCTCACATGTACCTGAATAATAAAATTTTAAAACCATTTTTCATGCTATGAGTAATAATAATGCATATTACATGAACTTTATTGGTATATTTGTAGCTAGCTGATATCCGCAGCTTCGTCTGCGTAGTCCTGCGCGCCTTGCAAGCCGTTTGTTCTGATTGTTGATGACAAGAAAATACACATTGCTGAATAATAAATCCTTACTAATATTATAAATGCGAAAGTAATTCTGCTTGCCTGTCTGTCGCGCTCACGCCAATACTACTAAATCAATTCAAATGAAATTTGTTACACAGATAGTCTAATATGAAAAAAGGGTTGCAATGGGTTGAAAAGGGGGCATGAAAATTTGTATGGAAATATGTAAAGTTCCGCTCCGATTAGACAAATTCCTTGAGTATTAAATAGCTCATCGATCGATGACTATAGGCTATATATCATCATCGCTAAGACCAATAGAAGCGGAGCATCAATGAAGACGGTTTCAATTTTATTTTTTCCTTTTGAGAACTTCCGCTACCTGTTAGTTAGCCCAAAGTCATTATTCCACGTGAACGAAGTAGCGAGCAGAAGCTAGTATAATATAAATAATAAATTGTAGTAAATACAATTGAAATGAGGAACTTCTGGGGTTTGATGATTATTTCGATAAGGGCAGGTATCTAAGCAATTAAAACTAAAAATATGTGATTGAAATATATCTAGTAGTTTTGTTTTTTTTTCGAACTGCTGTTAGCCTGATGAGCCTTCACAACTTCACCGGACTATTATTAGTTTTGGCATGATGCGCGTACAAAGTCATTTTATTTATATACACTCATCAAAAAAGTCTAAGCAACATGTACTAATTTAAATTTTAGGATGGTTCTTCACATTATAACGTTGTATTTTATTTTTAAAATAATATCTTTAGGGTTCTATGATGTAAAAATAACAGCTGTTGTCTTTATAAGTTCTTTTAATAACAGAAATGAACAATATTAGAATATACTGTATAAACTAAGATACATAAGAAACTAAACTTTTTTCTTACAAAATGAAATTTCTAAAGAGAATGTATTTATTGTGAAAGAATAGAACAATTTAATACAAAGTATGGGCTCCTCTGCTATTCAGAACTTGTCGGCAACGATTATTCATTGAATTAATGAGACTGTTTATGTCATCTTGCGGTATTCGCTCCCAATGGAATTGTAGCTAATCCTTCAGCTGTTGGGTTGTTGTCGCTCCGTCCAAGTCCTTCAAAACACGTCTCTGGAGCATGTCCCATGCGTGCTCGATGGGGTTGAGATCTGGCGATTGTGCAGGCCAGGGCAATACCCGGATGTTCTCCGTTGCAAAGTATTCACTGGTTCGCCGAGCTGTATGTGAACGCGCATTGTCATGCATTAACCTAAAATTGGAGCCAAAGGTTTGTGCAAATGGGTAGACATAAGGTCTGAGAATATCCTCAATGTAATTTTCAGCATTCATGTTTCCATTTACAAAAACGAGCTCAGTTCGCCTGTTCTTCATAATACCCGCCCATAACATAACTGTTGAGCCGCTGTATGGATGAACTTCCTGAACGCACCTGAGCCTTTCAGTATTTCCGGGCCGACGATACACTCGCACCCTTCTTGTATCAGGCTTAAACCCGAATCGCGACTCATCGGAAAACATAATTTTATCCCATTGTTCCTGGGTCCATGTTATGCGTTCTCTACACCATTCATATCGACGAGCGCGATTCCCGTGACGTATCAGTGGGCACCTGATTGGGCGTCGAGCTCGTAGGCCGTACTCATGCAGTCGATTTCGCACAGTTTGAGGACTTACATCAACACCACTTGAAATTTGTAGCCTCAAACTTATCTCTCGAGCGGTTAACATCGGCTGGCGTCTTGCAGTCAGTTATATGTACCGGTCTTGCCGAGTGGTTGTACTCCTTTTACGGCCTGGATGCTGTTCAGCGGGTTCTCTTGTATTATTGTAGCGCTGCCAAAGACGACAAATAACACTTCTATGAATGCCAAAATGTCGAGATACCTGAGATTGATTACTTCCCGCTTGCAACATCCCTACAGCTCTTTGCATTTCATCTGCCATCAAATGACGTCGCTTCATGACGTAAAGAATATCTAACAATTCAATTTTGTCGCTAACTTTATTTAAATGGTTGGTACAATTATAAAATCAAGAATAAACGTAGCAATTAAAACGCACTTAAATTCAAACAAATTCGCAGTCATTTGAATTTTATGAAAAAACAAAACATAATCAATTTTTTTTTTACAACCAGCCAGTATGTCATCAATAACAAAAAAGTTTACCTACCTACGCACTTTGTTTGAGTAAATACTTAGAAATTAATTAATATAAATGGTAAAATTTGTAATATCACGCATGTTGCTTAGACTTTTTTGATGTGTGTATAATGTAGGAAGAAATGAATTACTTTTTTATACCATGCTTTTCGATTACAAACCCCGTGCAACATTTGTGAAATAGCATATGACAGCTTTATTCTTTGATTTCCCCTCGTCCTTGTATTGTTTCGTATTAAAACTTATTCTTGTGTGATCATTCATGTTTTTTAAAATATTATACTAAGTAATGTTTTCTATAGTTATATTTTTGTTATACAAGGCAGTGCCCGTGATTTTGTTCTCGTGTTATAATAGTGTAACATCTATACTATAATAAAACTGTAGCAAGGTCAAATCTGTACATTAAATATTTTTTGAAAATTTTGATCCTGGTAGACTTTGTTATCGATATAGAAGCTAAAAATAATCTTTTTACAATTTTTGTCTGTCTGTCTGTCTGTCTTTCTGTCCCTATGAACACGCATCACGCTGAAAGTACTGAACCGATTTTAACGAAACTTGACAAAGTAATAACTAATATTACAAGGTTACATTTAGGATACTTTTCTGTCCCATAAAACGCAAGGGGTTCTCCAGGATAACGAAAAACAAAAAATTGTAGTTAACGTAACTAGACTTTTTGCGACACCTTAGTACACGAGCCAGCAACGTTGGAAGAACGAAAATTTTAGAAAAGCTGGTTCTTTAATATGAAGATATATTATGCCCTTCCAAACAGGATACGGGATACCTGGTAGCCGGTTAACGCTGTGTTTTTTAATGCGCATCACACCTTTACAGGTCAAAATTTTGATTTATAAATAATTTTAGGAAAAAAATTTTTTGGTTACATTTTAACTCTATTAAAAACATGAGTTTATCACTGCCAGACAATTTTGTTATTGACAATAATGTACCCGATGATATTCTTTATAAATAAAATAATTCATTTCAAACCATTTTATTTTTTCCATTGCAAAGAACATATTTCATTTTATTAACCATTATGATATTGAGATTTCACCGTAAAAACTGAAAAACAACGATAAACGTAGACATACGACTTCAGACTGACGTCATCTTGAATACATGCCTCTATAACAGGCGCTTCCATAATTATCGCTATCTTTATCATACATAAAATGGAGTAAACATATCAATGCAGTTGCAGAATCTAGCATTTACCATCTAGGAATTGGGGTGTTCATCCATAACATTTAGTTCGTTTATACTTCAACATTACACGCAGTCGAATTGACTATGCGAGCTTTCTTTATGATAATTGTGCTCAGGTTAACCTCTATAAACTTGAAAAAGTCTAAAACCAGGCCATGGGAATTATCGGGGGTTTCATTAAAAGTACTCCAATCCATGTTATGGAAAGGAAATTGAGCATATATCCGTTACATCTTAGGAGACAATATTTGGCTGGAAAAATTCTATTTAAATTTAAGTCATTCGAAAAAAACGAGCTAACCAATGTACACACATCAAAAAAGTCTAAGCAACATGCGTGATATTACAAATTTTACCATTTATATTAATTAATTTCTAAGTATTTACTCAAACAAAGTGCGTAGGTAAGTAAACTTTTTTGTTATTGATGACATACTGGCTGGTTGTAAAAAAAATTTGATTATGTTTTGTTTTTTCATAAAATTCAAATGACTGCGAATTTGTTTGAATTTAAGTGCGTTTTAATTGCTACGTTTAGTCCTGATTTTATAATTTTACCAACCATTTAAATAAAGTTAGCGACAAAATTGAATTGTTAGATATTCTTTACGTCATGAAGCGACGTCATTTGATGGCAGATGAAATGCAAAGAGCTGTAGGGATGTTGCAAGCGGGAAGTAATCAATCTCAGGTATCTCGACATTTTGGCATTCATAGAAGTGTTATTTGTCGTCTTTGGCAGCGCTACAATAATACAGGAGAACCCGCTGAACAGCATCCAGGCCGTAAAAGGAGTACAACCACTCGGCAAGACCGGTACATACAACTGATTGCAAGACGCCGGCCGATGTTAACCGCTCGAGAGATAAGTTTGAGGCTACAAATTTCAAGTGGTGTTGATGTAAGTCCTCAAACTGTGCGAAATCGACTGCATGAGTACGGCCTACTAGATCGACGCCCAATCAGGTGCCCACCGATACGTCACGGGAATCGCGCTCGTCGATATGAATGGTGTAGAGAACGCATAACATGGACCCAGGAACAATGGGATAAAATTATGTTTTCCGATGAGTCGCGATTCGGGTTTAAGCCTGATACAAGAAGGGTGCGAGTGTATCGTCGGCCCGGAAATACTGAAAGGCTCAGGTGCGTTCAGGAAGTTCATCCATACAGCGGCTCAACAGTTATGTTATGGGCGGGTTTTATGAAGAACAGGCGAACTGAGCTCGTTTTTGTAAATGGAAACATGAATGCTGAAAATTACATTGAGGATATTCTCAGACCTTATGTCTACCCATTTGCACAAACCTTTGGCTCCGATTTTAGGTTAATGCATGACAATGCGCGTTCACATACAGCTCGGCGAATCAGTGAATACTTTGCAACGGAGAACATCCGGGTATTGCCCTGGCCTGCACAATCGCCAGATCTCAACCCCATCGAGCACGCATGGGACATGCTCCAGAGACGTGTTTTGAAGGACCTGGACGGAGCGACAACAATCCAACAGCTGAAGGATTTGCTACAATTCCATTGGGAGCGAATACCGCAAGATGACATAAACAGTCTCATTAATTCAATGAATAATCGTTGCTGACAAGTTCTGAATAGCAGAGGAGACCATACTTTGTATTAAATTGTTCTATTCTTTCACAATAAATACATTTTCTTTAGAAATTTCATTTTGTAAGAAAAAAGTTTAGTTTCTTATGTATCTTAGTTTCTACAGTATATTCTAATATTGTTCATTTCTGTTATTAAAATAACTTATAAAGACAACAGCTGTTATTTTTACATCATAGAAACCTAAAGATATTATTTTAAAAATAAAATACAACGTTATAATGTGAAGAACCATCCTAAAATTTAAATTAGTACATGTTGCTTAGACTTTTTTGATGAGTGTATTAGAAGAACTGTCCAGCCCTTTCCAACCACTCTATTGGCGTAAAAGAAAAAGACCATTATTAATTTCTATTTTTTTTCAATACAAAAATACTCCAATTCAAATAAATATAAAACATGAAATGTTCACTTTGCACACCTGGGTCGATAACATTGATTTGCACAATATAAGTAAAATAAATGTAGATGGTATTTGGAAGCCAAAGCGTCAATATGATGTTCTTAAAATAAAAGATATTTGTCTTCAATATATAAATAAATATTATCAAAATTTTGTTAAAATATGCAATGATGGATCTAAAGCTGGGAATTATTTAGGAGCCGCATTTTTTGAATCAAATTCCAAAAGTTTTATGAAATTTCAAATTGATGAAAATATTTCAATTATGCACACTGAATTGATAGCAATTGCAGAGGCCTTCTCATCTGCGCAATCAACTGAGTCCATTAAGATTGTTATTTTATCCGACTCAAAAAGTGCTCTTCAACACGTAGCTCGATGTACCTCGACTTTTCGAGGAATACCGATAGCCTACATACACTATTTTGAAGCAATTACTAGATTTCAAAACAAAGAACAAAGTAATTGTTTACATTGGATCCCTTCTCATATAGGTATAACTGGGAATGAAAGAGCTGATCTTTTAGCTAGAGAAGGATCCTCCGATGGTGCTACTATTAATATTTTACCAACTTACTTGGATGTATGCTCAGTATTTAAAAATAGCTGTTACTCGCATTGGAAGGAATACTTTGATGAGCGTTCTAAAACAAAAGGAATATGGCGCAGAACGCCACATCCCTTAGGTCACCATGGATTGATGACAGTACAGTAGATTTGCCGTCGGGAAGCAATTACAGGAATGAGATTACGCGCAGGACACATCCCATGTAAAAAGTTCGCCTACCTGATGTGTAAAGTACCATCACCACTCTGCCAGAGTTGTGAGCTCATCGATGATGTGCACCACATCCTGGTAGAATGTGTTCGAAGCGAAGATATTAAATCTTGGCTTAATGCTTCTGGTTCGTTCCACACTGGTTTGTATAATTAATTCGTTATTGTCTGACCCCATTTCGAAAGATGCTAAAGAATTGTACAAAATTAATATAAGCTATTGTTAAGTTTATTGTCATTCTTATTGTTATATAGTTTTATGTCATTTAGGCAAAATAGTCGCGCAGGTGACTAAGCCTTGATTAAAAAAATAACAATAATATTATTAGAAATACAGCTATCTTAACACGGTTTGAACATACTTATTTTATTTACAAAAAAAATAGCATCGGGCAAATTATTGTTAATAACAAAAATGTCTGGCAATAATAATTTCATGTTTTAGTAGCGTTTCAAAGTTAGTAAAAAACAAAATATTCAATATTTTTGCCTGTAAAGGTGCGATATGCACTAATAAACGTAACGTTTACCGGCAGCCAGGTATCCCGCACGCTGTTCGGAAGAACATAAAGATATATAAAAAACTTGCTTATAGAAAATTTATCGAAACCGTTGCTAGCTCTTAGACAAATAGTTATAGGCAAGTGACATTTGACGCGTCGTGCTCATATATTTTTAATATTTATATTTTTCTTCAATACAATGGAGCGTGAAAAAGTTTTAATACAAGTTAAAAGTTATGATATCATTCAGTGTTTCATTTATCATTATTTATTTTATGAATATATTTTATCGTTTAATTTACAATTTAACTCATCAACTTGATATTTTATAATCTAAACTCTACTGACTGTATAGTAAACGTCTACAAAAAAGGGGAAGGAACTTCTTTAGAAACTGGGGGTCCATAGACCTCTAAAGCTTTTTTCACATTACCGCCAATATATGTCGGTTAGTTTTCATTTTTTATTGAACCCAGTAGATGATGCTATGAGCGGCTTGTAGGCTTATTTTAAAAGATTTCTCACATACCATCTTGGTATATGTTTGAGTGAGCCCCTTGATAGTTTGGATTCACAATTGGAAACCGTAGGTGTGGCTGCAAAAAGGTTTTAGATTTATTAAAATTTTTCGCGTTTAAAAATACAATTGACGCCAGTGATAACCGATTTGGTGCAGACGAAGTTGCACGGGTCAGCTAGTATAATAATATAATAGAGAATATTTTAATCTTTTCCCGAAAACTGTGTTTTGTTTGTAGAGATTAATTGTTTTTAGTTTTGAAATTACCTTTAATACTCGTTAAATAATCCTAACTAATATTAAAAATGCCAAAGAATATTTGTTTGTTTTTACATTTTCACACTTTAACTACTGAACCGAAATTCATGAAATGTTGCATACACGTAGTCAGAGGTACAGAAAAGGATACTTTTCATCCAGAAAAAAACCTACTATGTCCCAGGGATACACCAAATCCACACTAACACGAGCAAAACCTAGTAATAAATAAAACGTCGTCAATATTCTTGTGGTCAAACCATTATTCCCAGCTCTTAAAATATAATTTATCAAATACGAGGAAAGAATATTTTGGCATCCTACTATTACTACTAACACAATAATTTTAAAATAGCCAACAATTGTAATTTCATCGTTATTCCTCCTATAACCCTTTTGTCGATGTAAAATTACCTCTGTTATATTTTATCATGTTACTTAAACCAGTGGTACTCAACCTTTTTTTTAAACGGGCAACAAACACGTTTCACTCATAGTGTCGCGGGCCGCAAACTACAAATATTTAGGTATTAAATAAAAAAAAACGTCATTTCGATTTTTTTTAACGTATTAATGTAGTGAAATATGGTTGTCCAATAAAACAATCTTGGTATAACCCATATATCAGAAAGATTTAAGGATTATCTGGGATCTATTTAATTTACTCAGCGTGTTCAAAGTTCTTCTGATGGGCACGAAATTTAAAATAATTAAAAATAAAGTATAATCGGGTGGGCCAACTACAAAGACCCGGCGGGCCGCAGGCTGAGTAAAGCTGACTTAGACCTTATAAAGAAATGTTATTGAATGCCCGCGCAGCACACTCTGTCTGAGTGTGCTGCGTGGGGGGAGCAGCGCCGCATTCTGGCGGCGGCGGTAGGACCGGACTTATCGCTGCCGAGCGTGGTCTCGGCCATGCTCGGCAGCGAACAGGCGTGGCGAGCGATGTCCTCCTTCTGCGAGGACGTCATCTCGCAGAAGGAGGCGGCGGAGAGGGCCCGCGAGGCAGACCCGCTAAGTGGCCGTCTCCGCCAACGGAGGATTGGCAGGAGGAGGCGGCGCTTTGCCCAACTCCTCCTGCCACCGTAGCCGGACCTGAGGGGGTGGGCCGGGGGGCCCATCTCCTCATTGCACAGGTCCGGCGGACGAGGGGGGGCAGCCGGCGTGTACCCGGTCTGTCCCTCTATAGGTAGGAGCCCGGCGGTCACATTCCGCCGGGCGGACCGTGGGGGCGGCTCTACAAGGTTGATTAGCTTGAACGATCCCTTGCCGCCCCCACACAACGGTCTGTCGGTACACCGTGGGGTTTTAGTCCGTGCGAGTCGGACATAACCCACTCTCTCCCCCGAGAGGGTGGGTATCCATAAGGGATTTCCCCACGTTAAAAAAAAAAAAAGGGTTTTGGCATAAATAAAGTAAGATTGAATGTGTAAAAATAGATTCCAAAATTTACAAGGAACAAGATATTAACCGACCAAATTAAAAGATTATAAAATTTCATACGAAGTGACGTCAACTGACATATAATAATGACATTACTGACATATATAAATTGTTTGATTTATACCACCCTGATAGTAATAATATGTAAATAGAAGTATCAGTTTTTAAAATCCTGGACCTATTCGCTGTTTTCTATACTTAATATTATAAAGAGGTAAAGTTTGTGAGTTTGTGATCTTGTAGGGGGTAATCTCTGGATCTTCTAAACAGATTTTGAAAATTCTTCTACCAATAAAAAGCCACGTTATCTGTGAGTGTTATAGGCTATATATTAACCCGAAAAATGCAAAGACTTTTTTGTGGAAGTTGGATTTGCAAAGTAAATCGGAGAATAAACGGTTGAACGAAAACGTTTCTTACGAACGCTGCCTTAACAATGAGAGATATATGATTGAGTTCTAGAGAAAAGTTGTAGAGCTAGATAATAATACAAAAAAGTCAGCGACAGCATATGTCTAACTTCAAGGATTTTTTTTATTATAAAGGAGGGACAGTGTCCGCCCGTGCCGGTTAGTATTAAATAACTTTATTCGGAACGTCCTTAAGACGGTGAAAAAATTGAATCAGTTGCCGATTATCAATTGTATAGTCAGCAGCTGGCGCAGATGTTTCATAGTACGGTGTGGTGCTTGTTTTCTGGGGTCTTGCCGTTCGTGAATTTGCAATTAATACAATGAGATTTGTAGTCGTAGTACCGTAAAAATTTTGGCAAAGAAACGACCTCATTTGTGTTGAAAAGTTTGACGTCAATAATATTGAATCTATATAAAATAGAAATCATTTTATATACGTATGTATCAATTCAGAACAGCTGCACCTATTTGAATAATGCTTTCTTTGTTGTATTTTCAATTGTCAGGAAAGCGTTTGTACGTAAAAGTATAAAATTTGGCTCAAAAATGTCCATATAAAAAGTGAGTGAGACAGTGTGGAGGTCTTCAAAAATATTGATAGAATTGATAAATTGACGTTCAGTTGCCATTCTATTTCATTCGTACATAAAATAAAGATTTCATCTCATTTTCTTCGTTAGTACACTAGCACAAATCCGGGGTATGCAATAAGTACAATATATATAACATTAGAAATTATAAAGTGATAAAGAGTGTATGTCATAATTAAAAAACTATAAAAACAATATAAATTTATTTTACACAGTTGTGTACAATTTGTATAAACAAATTAAAAAAATCGATATCTGTAATTATGAATAATTGCCATCTATTGAATTCTTACATTAACTCATAATAAATCTTCAGTCTAAATGGTCTTAATTAGAACAAACAAATACTATTTACAGCCATCATGCTTCTAAAATAAAGAAATATGTTGCTACTACTCACCGCTCGATGGCAGAAAAAACTAGAACATCATGGAAAAATCGTAAGAACCAGAATAATACTTACGCCATCTAGCGTACAGCAGTTTCTTCCACAACATTCTATGCTGTTGAGTTAAATTGACGGTTCGCTTTTATTTATTACTAGCTATGCCCGCGACCCTATCCGCGTGGAACCTAATGTAAAAAAAACGGTGACTAATAAAATTATGTGAATGTAGTACGTCTATTTACTTATCTACTTTTCTCTTGTACTTAAATCGGGTCGTCATTAAAATTACAGTAGCTTTTGATAGAGTGAACCTATTTTAATGAAATTAAGACTAAATGTCACTCGAGGATATGCTTTGTGATTTGAGTGGTTTTATCGTGAACGCAGTGCTTTAGTAATGATGCGTATTCAAACAGACAGACAGGTATTTCTAAAGATGATTGAAATGTATTTTATGACTTATTCCAAGACACCTGCAACAATTATTTTCAAAACCTAAAAAGTGCACACACTTTAAATTTGCATTCTTATTATATCAGTAGATAATTATTATATATTTAGAATATAATAGTCTCAGTATGTATGTACGCTTTTCTGGTATTTCACCAATTGAACTGTAAATGTTAAACGACTGAAATATTAATAAGGCTTATATAAATTATAATTTATTCTATACGCGTATATAGCGTAACTAACAAGATTTATAGGTATTATTCTTAAAATCACAAATTTAAAGCAGTTTAAAGTCACTAGCCCCAATTTGGTACATGAACATTCAAAATATGCAAAAATATGACATTTTTGCTTTGATTTTTTTTGTAGTGTTTCAATTTGATCTGAATAAAAAAAAATATAATGATTGATAGTTTAGTGACGCTTTGTTCTTTCTGTTTACCTGTATAAATGTACAGTTTGTTGATAGATATATAAATATACTAATAAATGTCTAAAAATAACAGTGCGTAATAATAATGTGCATAATATTATGGTACATTCATCTTTAGCAGATTTATTGCGACCCGTAAGTTGGTAATCGCAGCCGCCGAGAAGTTTCTACCGAGTTCTAGTAGATAGCGTTGTGGCTTATATACGCAGAGCGCGCGCTTACTTGCATCAGTTTGATATTGCGCAGCTACAAGCAGTTTACAAGTGCTTTCATTTAGTCGAGAGTTTATACTTTCAAAAGGTGGATATGTCGCTTCTACCGTTTCTGTTTGATTACGAAATCGAGCGTCCCCGGCGTCTTCTGGACCAACACTTCGGATTAGCGTTGACCCCGGAAGACATGCTGAGTGCAACAGTTGGCCCGCTGGTTAACACCCAGTACTACCGTCCCTGGCGTCACCTCGCTGCCGCTGTTAGAGATGTCGGTTCCAGTATTAAATCGGACAAGGACAAGTTCCAGGTGAATTTGGACGTGCAGCATTTCTCCCCGGAGGAGATATCGGTGAAGACTGCGGACGGCTACATCGTGGTTGAGGGGAAACACGAAGAGAAGAAGGATCAGCACGGGTATATATCGCGGCAGTTCACACGACGTTACGCTCTGCCTGAGGGTTGCACTCCAGAGACTGTCGAGTCGCGGTTGTCTTCCGATGGTGTACTCACAGTCGTCGCTCCGAGGAAGGTGCCCGAGGCTCTGGAAGGTGAAAGGAAAGTACCTATCGCGCAGACTGGACCTGTCCGCAAGGAGTTGAAGGAACCTGCAAATAGTGATAAAGCCTAATTCCCTCAAACCTTAAACCGTGTTAATGTGAGTCTAATTTGAGCCGTGCGTGAAATGTTTGTTGTACTTTGTAACATACATCTACAGTTTTTTGTGGGGTCGGCGTTGTCTTTACTTGTATTCTAGGGTTATGTTGTAGGCAAACGTTACTGTTGTAAGACTGATTTTTTTTTAAGTTAATAAAGTTCCTATGCAGCATTATTATGGTGGTTTTAATAACTTCTTAATAAATATATCAACATCGATTAATTTCAAGAGTACTTTTAGTTATTTGAACTTACCGCATAACGGACTTACTTTATAATACACAGTACATACGTTGAAGTATATTTATCTACCCGTATTACGAATATTCTTTTTTACATAAGTTCTAATACGAATATTTGTCGAGAAGTTATTTTATATTTTTAAGTACTTCGCTATAGCTAAAAGTTAAGAGGTGCTAAGTATTAGATATGACATGCAAGTTGGGCACATACTCATCGACTGATATTTAATAAATGGTTAACAACAGAAATAAGATATTTTTTTACGAAAGACAACCTATTACCGATTTACCTAATAGTGAGTTCAAGAACCATGTCAAGCGGGTTTTAGTATCTAAAGGCTATTATAGGGTGAATCAATATGTGAACGTGTGACGTCTGGAAATGACGCCCATCTCTGTGCATCCACTAATAACGAATGTAAATATTTATGTTCCTATAAAAATATATGACATGAAAAGATAAACCAGATCGAGTTTCTTGCCGGTTCTTCTCGATGACTGGGCTGTTCTCCGAACCGGTGGTAACTTTGACGTTCATAAGCGCCTCCTCAGGGCCTAAATTGAATAAAGAATATTTTGATTTTGATTCATCATACAGGTCAAACAATACAAAGCTATAACCGTTAGTTTATTAAAAAGGCAAGTGAGACTACATACGTGTAGGTCACTTTTAAATTACATCTGCCTTGTCAAAATAAGAAAAACTATTTTTTTTCCTTTCCTAATATATTTTTGGATATATAGTGTTCATGAATAACTATTTATAAAGTTTAAAACATATTTATCACGCAAACAAGCATTTTTTATATATATGTACGTAGGTAAATTCTACATTATACATCTACCTTCTAAAAAAGAAGAAAAATTATGTATATATTATTTTCTAACATTATCATTATCGGTCGACGGCGAAGAAACACATCGTGAGGAAACCTGGACCTGAGAAATGATCTTATAGTGGTATAACCGTGTGTGGTAAAAGGTAAAACTGTAGATTTCTCAGAATTTGATATCACCAATACGTCGTGGGCTGGCGTGGTGAAGATGCTCATACCTTTCTTCCGGAAGAGGCCCAAGTCAGTCTTATATAGGCTGATATGTTATTGATGATATAATAACATTTTATACTTCTTTTGCATACGTTGTTTAATTTTATACAGGTTACAAAAAAAAACGAACTGACTACGCTATTGGCCTGACGGGCATTCACAACTTCACCGGATTACAAAAAAAATCATCGCAGAAGACCGGCAGAAGTGGTGTATTCTCAAGGCAAATAATATTTGCAACATAAAAACATAAATGTTAAATGAAATAATTACCGAAACGATTAACGCGAGCGAGGTTTCGCTTGCGTTAATCATTTCGGTAATTATGGCATGAAGGTGTGCAAACAAACAAACCTACTTTCGCATTAAAGTTGTAGGAGCTTCGGCTCACTACTAGAATATTCCAGACTAACACGGACAGCGTAATAATAAGACTTGGAGATTGTAAAATAGACTGTGTATTAAAATTATCATAAAAGCTATTTATACAGACATGCGACATTTCATTTATTTGTTCAATTGTTTGAACGATATTCTATTTACAATATTTACAAAAGTTTCAGCCAGTCTGCCAGAGAGGATGACATTCTCGATAGCTACAAAGTTATACTATCAGGATTAGTATGCGAATGACAGTTTGTTTTTTACACCTTTGTGTTTTGTTTCACGCCTTAATTTGCTCAACCGTTCGACATGACATTTTGCATATACTTTGTCTTCATTAAAGAGAGTGAAGCCGCGAGCAGATGCTAGTAAATAGTATAAAAAAGTCGCTAGTATAAAAAAAGTCGCTTTTAGCACCATCTGTCGGTGTGTTCTCTTACTTTTTAACAATTACGGAATTGTTTAGTACGGTACACGGTTTAGTACAATTACGGATTTTTTAGTACACAAGAATTGAATTTAATAGTAATAGTTCTTATATAAGTTTTTTAAAATATATTATATACTTAATAGCAAAAAAAAACAAGTATTTTAACCGATGTTAAATGACCGCTGCAATTTATGACTACCTATCTCAAATGTATAGCAATCTTGAGAGGCAATCAATTGCTACTCCTTAAATATTTGACAAAAAAATACCATGTTCTTAAAACGAAATCAAAATAAAATACAAAACAATTTTCTAATGCTAATAAAAGTTTTAAATCTAATCACGGATTCCTAAACTTTATATTCGCCGTTTCTCGATTCCGTAGCTGTAAAAGGTTTACAATCAAATAAATTTAGAATACTGTAACGCTTTGAAGAGATTTGAAATATTAATAAGGTCAGGGGAAATTATTTTGTACTATTTACTTTTTCCTTCGTTTTCAAAACGTGATGTATATAAAAAATATGTATTTGTAAAATCAATAATTCTTTCAGAAAGTATTAAGCAGGAATACTGTATAAGTGATCTTGGATGCCTAGCACAGCCTTTATGCAATCTATACATATAATAAGAATGTAAATGTGACGTGTCTGTACTATTAAGATTTTTGAGAAAAAAAATTGTTCGTGGTGTCTTGTAACTATAAACTTGTAACTTGTAACTTGTAACTAATAAAATACATTTCAATATATCTCAAATGTCTCTCTGTCTGTCACGCATCAATACTAAAGTACTGAGTTCACAATAAAATCTCACAAAAAAAGTGTGTGTACTTATAATATTTATGTACACGCGTTAGAAGTTATACTTCTTTGGCGTAACAAGAAAAAAATCTTTTCAAAATTTTATCTTTCGCCTTATTCTACGTTTGTAGAAAAAACGACACCAACAACAGAAAAAAGGTATTTAATACATTGAAAGTTTTAATACAAAGAAATACAAACAACAAATACAAAGAAATAAAATGTTGACTGTAGCTAACTTCAGGGTTCGTGACGGTGTGCGCGCGCATCGTAATAACTTCAGGGTGTCGGTTTTTCGTGACGGTGTGCGCGCGTATCGTAAAAATTTGCTCTCATCATTTTTTCCTAACGCGCCAAAAGAAGTATAACTTCAAAAATCATAAAACATATCGTCGAGTAATATTTAGTCCTGGTTTCATTTCAATCGATCCACTCTATCAAAAGTTATTGTAATTTAAATGACGGTTCGACTTAAGTACAAGAAGAGGTCACTGTTTTTTTACGTTAGGTTCCACACGGACGGAGTCGCGGACACAGCTAGTTCATATAATATAATACGTATATATACCTACATTTGTGTTCTGCAACCTTGTTGCACACTTTATTCAGACCGGTTAAAAAGTTTGGTGAGGACCGTGCTATGTTACGTTTTGTAAAGTTGAGAACATAATAATGAGTTTCTCATTTGTCTGATACTGCTATCTTATGCAGGTAAACTTCGGAAAGTTAAACATTCTCTAAATATAATCTTTTTAGTATCAATTTAGTAGGTGGTAGAGCCACGCTGAAGCTATTACTGGTTTCAGCATCAATGGGACGGCTCGCCCGGGGTACTACCACCCAACCCACAGAAACACCCACGTGAAGTAACAGTGCTTGCATTGTTGCGTTTCGTTCGGTCAGTGAGAGCGCCGGAAGCCATCTTCCCTCTCCCCTCTACCCGTTTCCCTCCCTCCCTTCCCCAAACATAGGCTGGCAACTCACTTACGAATCCCCTGGTGTTGCCTGTGGACGGCGGTGATCACTTACCATCAGGTGACCCGCCTATTCGTTTGCCACCTATAATATAAAAAAAAAATCTCTTTCAAAGAAACCATGTATATGGAACTGGTGTACTTTGATACAAGGGGCAGTTTGTAATACACGTATCCATACGAAGTTGTATTCAACAAAATATATCAAGATAATATCATAAAAAAAAAAATTAAAAAAAATGTTCGGTGTTATTACAAAAAAGTTAAATACTTGCTTTAAAACGGTTTGGAATTAAATGCACCGCGCTCGCCCGAGGCAAGTTCGCGTTATCCTTTTTCGCAAGTCTAACCTAACGTAACCAAAGCGAGACCAAAAAGCAAGATGGCGAACATTCAGCGACCGCGGTGCATTTAATTCGAAACCTTTTTAAAGCAAGTACTCAATACGTATTTAACTTTTTTGTAATAACACCGGTTATGTTTTTTTTTGCGTCATATTATATATACAGCTATACTAGCTGACCCGTGCAACTTCGTCTACGTGAAATCGGTTACCCTACTGGTTCCAATTGTAATTCCAAACTCGAAAAATAAAAAAAAATCTAGAACCCGATTACAGCGGCTCCCACCGTTTCCAATTATGAAACCAAACAATTCAGGGACTCCATCAAGCACTTACCTATTTGGTTTAGTGAATAACTTACGCATGTGTGGAAGAAATTTCGATGAGGCGGACGTAGTGCCATTTATCACTCAGCAAACTTCAATAATTTCGTTTTGTTTGAAATACGAATCATTTGGATATTGTTCATACAAAAATACTAAACTCGCGAGTAGAAATGGGAGGGGGAGGGGTTAGGAAGGTGAAAATTTGGGGTTACAGGTATTTTTTGTATTTTAAATAAAAAAATACAAAAAAGATTAAATTAAAAAAATGTCTGGATAGGGACACCCTAACCACCCAGAGGAATAAGATATACTTGACGACCTATTCTTATACCTACCAAATAGACATTAAAGATTTCACAAAAATCGGTCGAGCCGTTTCGGAGGAGTTCGATCACAAACACCATGACACGAGATATTTATATATAAGTTTATAACGTTGTATTAAAATAATTATGGTAATTAGCAATTTATCACTAAAACAACATAGATTATATAACTTAGTTTTGGTCGATCATCTGCGAAACAGGATTTATTTCCGAGTACGTGGGATCTGCAGATTATATTTATTATATTTTATAATTTAATTCTGTTATAAATTCTAGTTTTTTTTCGTATGTTTTAAATATCTCGTAGCAGAATAACTGTGATCGTAAATTATTCGCTAGTTGGCTTTTGGCATTAGGCGGGAGTAGAAGTGTCTTTAGTTCGATCAATTGAAAATCCGTAAGTACTGTTTTATGCCACATTATAAAACATTAAATTAGTCAAAAATAAGTTAACTCTTGCAGTATTCTATACTAGAAGGTTTTTGTTATAATATGTTCGACAGTTTTAATTATTTTTTTTAATAAATATAATTGTGTCCCGCATCTTTACAATGGTGCCCTGATTGTGTATAATTGTGATCCACTGGATAAGTTTTCAAAATACCTCTAAATTAGTCATTGCATCTATAATAGGGTTTGAAACTAGAAATTCGGTCTTTTTATCGACTTGTACTTTGGAATAATTATTTTGTACCCATAAGCATATTTGACTTGAATATTCACGAACACGTTAAAGATACGAACGTGGTTTATTTGTTAAATACACAAGAAAATGGATTTGTGGAAATGGCTGAGTGCCTTAAGCGCTCGCCTTAGTAGTCCGGTGAATATGTAAAAGCCTGTCAGACCAAAAGCGGTCGCTTAGTACTCCAGTGAAGTTGTAAGGCCAATAGCTTAGTTCGAAAAAAAAAAAGTGAAAATTTAATACAGTGCAATTATTTATTTTGCTCAAAATTGCAAACGAAATTAAATACGGTAGAACCTCTAGAAAAATAAGTTAAAACCCAAGGGAAACAAAAAATAATTCAAGTTAAAGAGTTTTTAACTTATCAAAGGTTTATGTTACACTCGCACTTTCGCCGCACACTTTCTTGCAAGCCAAATCATACCGTTTTTCGAAGTTTACTAACCAGACACTGCTAGCTTTCAAATTATGGATTTTTAGCGAATTGGCGAACTCTTCAGGTTTTTCATTCACTGTGAGTCCGTAACAAGGATTTTTGGGTTGGACACTGTTTGAACCCCGTAAATAAACATTGCTCCAAAATAGGGAATTCAGCAATTTTTCGTCGTTTACATGAAAATACTTTCTCCAGATTCTCGTTTCTTTCATTCATTTAATTTTATAGAAACAATAGGGGATTGTATACTTATTGTTTGTGTTAATAATTTAACTTGTAAACACGTCCAATCAATAAATTTCGAAAAACTTTTTCTTTCGAAATTACTCACTGGCAGACAGTTTATGTTACAGAGCTTATCGAAACATATTAGGACGGAGCCCGGCGGCCACCATCCGCAGGGCGGACCATTGGGGCGGCTATCCAAGGGGAATAGCGTAGATCGATCCCTTGCCGCCCCAACAATACGGTCGGGTGGTACACCGTGGGGTTTTAGTCCGTGCGAGTCGGACATAAGCCATCCTCTCCCCCGAGAGGATGGCGTATCCATAAGGGACTTCCCCATGTTAATAATAAAAAAAAAGCTTATCGAAACATTTTTCTAAGTAATTGAGGGCTAATACTAAAATTATTAGTTTAAGTTATCGAGGCTTTAGGCTTTAGGCTCTAATGGGAAGGGGACAGGATATTTTTTCAAGTTATAGAGGGTTTTACCTTATCGAGGTTCTACTGTACCTGTAATTAAGTCAGACACTTTTAGGGCTCAATTAATCGATTAAATACTATCAGAGTCCTGTGATAAATGGATGTGTATTAAAATTATTTGTTCGAAACTTTGTGAAAGTATTTCAATACCGTAAAAAATAAAGAAAAATCTAGTATTTCCCTAACATTACTGAAAAAGATAGAATAAATAGTTTCTGATAATATTGAATGAACTTGTATTAACTTGTCTTGTATCTATACATATAATAAGAATGTAAATCTAACGTGTCTGTACATTTTAGATTTTCGTGAAAAAAATTGTTGCAGATGTCTAGGAATAAGTAAAAGAAATCATTCCAATCATTTTTAGAAATTTCTGTCTGTCTGTCTGTTTGTATGAACACGCATCACTGCTAAAGTACTGGGTTTTCAATAACACCTCCCCAAGAAAATCATAAAGCATATTCTCGAGAGTAACTTAGTCTTTGTTTGATTAAAATCTGTCTACTCTATCAAAAGTTATTATAATTTGAATTACTACGCGGCGTAAGTACGAGAGAAAAGTAGATAAGTAAATGGACGTAATACATTCAGATGACTTTACTAATCACTGCATTTACATAAGGTTCGAAGGACGAAGTTGCTGGCACAGCTAGTTAACAATATTAATGATACGTGGGAATCCTAAATACTCAAATGTCCTAATAATATTATTTATGGGTCTTTTAGGATAAAACACTGTAATTAGTCGTATTGAGAAAATTATAATTGTTTGTTTTCGAAATGACTAACGTTGTTGGTCCAAAGTGCATCTACAGCTTTATGGGTCTTGGCATAAATGCTTTAGGCACTACCTGAACAACTAATAGTCTGTGGCAAGCTCTCAGCTAAAATAATGACTAGCTCAATGGTGGGGATGTGACCAAATATCAGCTTGAACCGTTGCCTTACTTGCAATTTCTGCGAATTACAATCTAACTAACCATGTGAGCTAACTAACTATTCATGTATGCTACACTTATGTGGATATTATTCTCTATCAAACAATTTTTGATGTGAATTCTTTCCCTTGTAATGTTGACAAGCTTTTTTATTCTATGTCGTTTGTATTTAGGCATGAAACATCTTTCATGGAAAACATCGATATTGTAAAGTCGATATTTTCAGTGTGACAACATCGATGTTTATGAACGACATATCGATGTTTTGTCCATGTTTTATAAAAATAAGGAAACAAAGATAAATATGACAAAAAGGTTCATTAACAAAAAATAACTGAATTTTACTTCATCTAATAGAATTCAAACGCAATCATTTTGGCAACCTTAGTAAACGGTACCGTTCGATGTTTTCAAACATAATAATGATATATCATTTTCATCTTTACATGTGACTGCGGAAGAAAACGGGTAGCGAATACAGTAGATGGTGCTATACATGACGAGATATCGTACTTAAAATACCTTAGGATTTTGACATAAATGTTGAAACATATATCACGAAATAAAGAATAGAGTGGAAGTGCTTTCACACTAAAAACAAACAAACCAAATGTACAACTACTAATGAAACACCAATCACGTTTCAAAAGCAATATTAATCTAAAACAAATTAAGTTCACTAATATTCGCTTCCAAATTAAGCTCTCTTGTTTGTACATAAAACTTAATTTTATTTTGCATATAATCAGTATAAGACCTGTTTTATTCGAGGCTTGAACAGTATACAAATATGAAACAAACACCGCGAAGCATTATTATGGCGGTTTCAAATAGAGAGGTGGCAACTCTTTATTTCGAGAATTATATATGAATTTATTGGTAACAACTATTATTACATTAAAATTGGTTCAAATTAAACAAAATGGTATTCTTTTAATACTTCTTTACGATTTCTAGCAGTATTGCTACTTTCTCAATGCCATATTGTTCCCTTGTATAATTTTTATCAATATCGATTTAAAAAATATAATTTTTGAGTTTTTCCTTTATATTTCTGGAAGTGTTTTGAGAGTTCTTCCATAGAGAAATTACATGAGCTGCCCATAATCAAAATGTTATAAAGATCAGGAAATAAGTTTTTGACGTGATAATGTCTTATAAATCGACGAACGCCGGATGCACACATGAAAAAGCATGACTCATTGTCACGATCCGCCTGAGCCGAGCGTGCAAACGAGAGCGCGAAACAAGCGATAAAGAGGCGCGATCGGCCTTAGCGTTCGGCTTGTGATGCATTTATCTCTCTTCTATTTCAACGGACGATGCGTCCGAATCGTTATCACGTAAAATTATCGTGCTTAAATCGACTTTATAGACAACCAATTTTTTATCCGGTCATACAAAGGTCATGTTTGTGATCAGCGACTTTTATAATAGCCATCTATTACAAAATATCCCAAGAAAAATTTAAATTAAACCAAATACTGATGTTATACTAAAGTAAATAACTGACTCACTGTAGCAAACAACAAAAAAACAGTTTTTAAAGTGAGTGCTGCTGATATTTTTATGTATTTTCTTCCTTTCTATAAAAACAAAATATTACTTTCTGGAGAATGTTCAGAGCATATACTATTCGTTTTGCTAGGGTACCAGTTTATTCTACCTGTTGCTTTTAGCTAGGCCTCCTTTATTTTTTATACCATTGGTGGCAAACGATCATGCGGGTCACCTGATGGTAAGTGATCACCGCCGCCCATGGACATCTGCAACACGAGATGAATCACAGATACGTTACCATTCCTTGAGAAAGGAGTAAGCTCGTTTCTTGAAAGTTGTTAAATTGTAATGGTCTGGAAACATTGCCGCTGCGAGTTAATTCCAGAAAACTGACGTACGCGGGAAAAATGAACATGAGAACCGCACAGCGGAGGACGTCCGACCATCGAGATGATACTGATGGAATTTTAGTCCGCGACGAGTGTCGAGCCCTGAGGAAGGCATCTGATTGCCGATGATTCGATCCGCTCGACGTTGGATTTGGTCAAGAGGAAGTAAGTGACATTGAGGTGCTCCGGTCCAGAGGTGAGAACAATATTCCACCTGAGGACGGACTTGCGCCTTATAAAGCTGAAGGCGGTGACCCGGTGTGAAATACTGTCTTGCTCTGTTAAGAACACCTAACTTTTTGAGGCCAGTTTTGCTCTACCTTCCAAATGACCTCCAAACTGAACGTCGCTACATATATCGACATCCAGGATACTGATATTAGGCTTGGCGACTAAGGCAACTCCTTGAAAGATAAGAACTGCGTCAAAGAGGGTCTTTTTAGTGGTGAACGTACAGACTTGCGTTTTAGTAGAGTTAAACTGGACCAGATTTTGTCTTCTCCAATCAGAAACACGCTCAAGTGAGGTCTATATTTCAGACACAAGTCTATTACGGCTCTTATGAACGCGTTCCCGAGAAACGCCTGCTCGACTGGTATACGAAGAATCCACAGTCCTATCATCTGCATAGCGATGAATATTACTAATTTGCAACATGATTGATATGCAGAAGAAATAATCTGGTGGATAATACACAACCTTGCGGGACACCAGCACTCACAAACCTGATTTCCGAGTATGCACCATCAACGAGGACTTTTATGCTCCGATCCGTGAAAAAACTGTACACCCAATTGCGAAGTTTCTCGGGGAGTCCGTACGAAGTCAGCTTTCAAAGAAGCGCACTGTGCCAGATTCGATCGAAGGCCTTATCAATATCTAAACTAATGGCCAGGGCCTCTCTCTTATTTTCCACTGCCTTTATGCTAGCATTCTTAAGACATCTGAAATCAACATATTATAGATTTGAATATATAATATACTAGAAGTATAGGATAGAATATTATTCTCGCAGAACTAGAAATCAATAGTTGCGTTTTGCATTTGAGTTGAATAGTACAGTTTGAACATCGATGTTAAAACATCGAGGCTTATGAACGATATATCGATTTTCTAAAATATTGACGTATCGTTTGCATCACTATCTATATTTGTATTGTAACCCATTGTAACCTTCATTTTTACGAATTCTAACTACGAATCACTTTGGATTATAAGAATACATATTATATAACTTATATTTTATAACTATATAAGAAAGGGAATACATTCCAAATTAATTGTGTTTTTTATTGTAACATACATTTAGTGGCCTTTCAGTCAGTGTACTTTCGGCAAAAAATTGTGTTTGCGCCCTACGACATAGCATGAAATAACGGCGTCAATTACTGAAACGTGAACGTTTACAAGGTCAAAAAAAGACGATAATAGATTCGTTTTGCTGATATAAATTGTACAACATGACACTTCAACTAGGAAGTCCGCTCAAGTGTCTCAAAATAAGGAGGCCAAAATTAAAAGGTTCGATAACTAGAATTGAAATTTTCTTGAACTACCCTGCAAGTCAAAACAGTGCGAGTGCGAAATTCTTGTTAATGAAAACAGTGAAACAGGTTGTTACACTCAAGGATTATGAACAAACACGAGATTTTGTCATATGTCGAATCCGACAGTGAAGATGTGGCCATGTTGGAAGAGAAGTATGAACCCATTTAATTTCTATAATAAATAAATTATGAGCAACGATACTGCAGTTAAATCAGCACAATGTAGAAATCCATTGGTAAAGATTTCACTAAATATAAATCTTCTATGGAATTATTTACTGCTGTTATTTATCACACTTACTCGTAGATATGCCAAACATAATTTACCATTATGATATTTTAAGAGATGAAGCACTATTTGTTTTTCTCAATTTAACTCTTAGGAATGATTAATTAAATTTAATTTAATCAGTTGATTTTTTTTAAAAGCAATTATACAGCATGTTTAATATCCATCTTAGTATAATTTTAGAATTTCCAGCAATATAGAAAGGTACTGCTACCTCTGTAAGATCATTTACTTTTGAATTTGAACAGCAATATGGTTTAAATATTTTAGAAAAGCCTGTACATAAGTAAGATATGATAATATTTTCAATATTCATTTAAAATTGGATCAATACTCAAATAACACTTATCAATTAGACAAATTTTAAAACAACATATAAAGCCAATAAAATAAACTTTCCATACATAACATAATAAAGATATACATAATTGCCTTATTTTTAAGAAATCTGTAGGAAAACACCATCAATTTATCTCCATATTTATTTGTATCCGGCGCTTTCACTGACTGAACGAAACACAACAATGCAAGCACTGTTACTTGAAGTGGGTGTTTCTGTTGGTTGGGTGGTACAAACCAAGGCGAGCTGACCCATTCATGCTGAAACCAGTAATAGTTTCAGCGTAGCTCTACCACCTACAAAAATTAACCTTCTTTTATAAAATTGAATCTTATGAAGAGGATAGCTCTAAAGCCAGTTATATACTAACTAAAATTTTAGGAAGTGGAAATTAAAATAATATGATACAAAAACAGCTATATCATTATTTGTGTTTATGTTC
The DNA here is from genome assembly GCA_036509395.1 of Antheraea yamamai. Taxonomy (NCBI): domain Eukaryota; kingdom Metazoa; phylum Arthropoda; class Insecta; order Lepidoptera; family Saturniidae; genus Antheraea; species Antheraea yamamai. The sequence continues at coordinate 7,727,461 of AP028450.1, forward strand.
CTATCACTAAATCTCCGCTAAATATTCATTGCTATGCTGCTTATCATATTATAAGTTATTTACCACATTAAAAAAATAGTAATTCATATTTCCGAGTACCAGAAAGTATGCAACTTCCAGATTTTTTTTTACATTTCGACTGGGATATCAATGATTCCAAGAGCTGATACATTCTTCAATATTCAATTAGAAGCATAGATTAGAATTAACAATTCTATATATTATAATATAGAATGAATATTCATTATCTAAAATTAAAATTCTCTAGTCATTAAATAGAACATGTTAGGGAGAGTTATGGTTGCTTGAGAGTGTGCCTCAAGCTGCCAAAGGCTGTAATGAATAACCAATAGCCGAAAAATGTTTTCAATAGTCAAACCCAAAAATAATAAATTTTATGTCAACATAACCGATTATTCCAATATACAGCAGTTTCAACTTATATTCATTCAGGGGCTTTACGAAGATTACTAACATAAAAACAAAGATTTAAATGTGACTCACATTTTAAAAGAGAAAAAGAACTTATTGATTAGTATATTAATATGAAACAAGTTTGCCAACTAAGTTGCCTTTGACAGTAGCATGAAATTAAAATGTAGTGTGATACTAAATTATTTCATGTTGAATGATCCTGTAGTTCAGAGTGAATTGGTTGATATTCTAACTCTAAGAAGAACATATATCTATACATTCATTTGTGATATTAAGAAATGTTTTGTAGCATATACATAAATACTAGTGCAACATCTCTTAGGAATATATCATGGCAGGATGACCCCAAATTCCAAGAATCTATATACTGTTTATAAATACACACTGTCACACGCAGCTTAAAGGAGTCTAATTTTTTAGCCACCGATAATTTGATAGAATTAACTCATAGATACTAAAATGAATTTCCTCTTGGTACACAAGGTATGTTATTGAGCACATATGTTGATCGCATAATTTGTGAGGCCAATATAATAAATACATTTCTTTAACTTAAAAATCATCTTTATGTATAATGCTGACACGCAGCAGAAGCTCTCAAAAAGAAAAAAACATCTCGATTTTGAAACATTTTTCATCTGTGCTCCGTTCCTATTGGCCTTAGCGTGATGAAATATAGCCTATAACCATTCTCGATGATTGAGCTAAATAACACTGAAAGAATTATCCAAATCGGATCAGTAGTTCCTGAGATTACCCCCTACAACGTCACAAACTTTACCTCTTTATAATATTAGTATAGATTAAACAGAGGTAGTTTAACTCTTCACAAGTGGTGTACAAATTTACCTCATGCTGTATAGATGGTCTCTTTGACAACCAAGAATATTAAAAAAAGTAATAATGATAATATAACCATAGTTTCCATTTTAAGCAGTGGCATAGTTAGTTTTAAGTCTATCAGAATGTTGTGGGGGATGTGGGTAATGTCTCACTGTTCATTTATATTTCCTTTCCAGGACATGAGATTTAGAAATAGTTAAGATCTCCAAACACTTGTTATCTTAATATTTAATTTGTCCAGACAATTTTGTTATTGAATTGTATGGAAAATTTTAAGAATGTTTATACAAATCAGGGTCCTTGCAACTTGGTGGCCTTTATCATTGATATGGCTGATACGGGAGTAGTTACGCCTCTAGTTTAAAGTGTCATAATGTCGTCTGTAACCTTGTAATTGGTACCGATTAGAACGCAATTTATATTATATATCTAAGGAGATATAGTCCAAATTAATTAAATATGTGTGTTGTAACAAACACCATAGAAGCTTTTTTCGCGAAATAAAATATTAATAACCTATACTTTTTAATTCGTTTGATTCTAATAAATGAAATCTATACAGATAATAAGAATGTAAATCCAACTTATTTGTACTTTTTCGATTTTCGAGAAATAAATTGTTGCAGGTTTCTAGGAATAAGTAATAGAATACATTTCAATCATTTTTAGAATTGTCTCTGTCTGTCTGTTTGTATGAACATGCATCACTGCTAAAGTACTGGGTTCACAGTAAAACCTGAAAAAAGAAAATCATAAAGCATATCCTCGGGAGTAACTTAGTCTTTGTTTCATTAAAATTGGTCCACTCTATCAAAAGTTATTGTAATTTTAATGACGACGCGGCGTAAGCACGAGAGTAAAGCAGACAAGTAAATGGACTTAATACATTCAGATGACTTTATTAATCACTGTTTTTTACATAAGCTTTCACGCAGACGAAGTCGCGGGCACAGCTAATAATAAATATTATTGCGATTGGATAATGACATCAACATGCCTGAATAGCATAATTTTGTACTATTTTACATTTATTTAACACTAGCGCACCCGGCAGACGTTGTCCCGCCATGATAATAAAAAAACCTTGACAAATTATATACCAAAACCTTCCTCATGAATCACTTTATCCACTGGTGAAAACTGCAAGAAAACTCCGTTCAGTGGTTTTTAAGTTTATCGCGAACAGACAGACAGACAGACAGACGCGGTAGGGGACATTGTTTTATACTATGTAATGATTATTATGTTAATTTTCTTTTCAAAGTTTGTTTTTTATAGTCCGAGTTATTAATCATCCGCTATTTTTATAAGTAAAATAAAATTGCTTTTGTTCCTTCTCAACTATGAAAGTGCATCAACGAGATCACTTTTTGAGGCGTGTTATTCACTTCCTTTATTGAATGTAAAGTTATAAAGAAAACTTAATTTGACGATGATCAAACAAGAACTTAAACTGCAATGAGGTCATACATGTTTTTATGAGCCTAATAAATGAAAGAAAGGCAATTCACAATCAGGCAGGAAACACGCAGATTTAGCAAGACGTAGCAGCGTAATTACCATGTTGCTACTTTCAGAGAGTACGGACGGAAATGAAAGATCTGAGCCTGATTTTGTAGACTTCTAAATTCCTAAACTTTGGCTGCTAATTTTTCTCGACATGACTTACGGCTTTTGGCCTGACGGACTTTCACAACTTCACCGGGCTATTAATGCGATTTAAGGCAAGCTATTATGGCACTCAGCCGAATGGCAACAACCTTAAGGGTGCCAAAGTGGTCGAAACTCGGCTCGGGTTGTTGCCTTGAATGCAACAACACGAGTCGGACTACAATAATTACGCGAGCTAAGCTAACCATTAATATATACTTTAGTAAGATATATATGCGTACTTTTATATGTGCAGTACGAATGCGTCGTACATGTATTTAGAACAGGGTCAATTTTGGCTAAGCTTAATTAACCAAAAGAGAATCGAAGAGTATTGCGGAACTCTTATTATTAAGTTTAATTTTTATACGCAATTTACGATACCATTCGCCGAGATTACGGTCGGTACGTTGCTGGCTCTCGGCATGTTTGAAGCACAGAAGGCTGTCGTCTGCGTAACAGCCTATCTCGATCTTCGCGGATCACGGTAGGTCGCTGATGTATAAGTTATAAGGAGTAATTTATTAACGAGAAAAAAATAATCCGCGCAACAATAATAAACTAACGAAGCAGTGTTCTGAAACGCGCGCGCTTCATGGGTATGTTTAGAGCCTGTCCAGATGAAGCGATTTACGCGCGAGTCGACTCGCGCGCTTGAAAATATATTGCGTTCAGATACCGCGTTTTACGCGCGTTTCTACCCTAGGAAACGTCGCATACGTCGTACGGATAGATGACTGACGACTATTGTCGACTCGCAACTGACTCGCGCGTAGTACTGGACGCAGCAATGGGGCCTGAGTATATGCGACGCGCGAGTCGAGAGGCTCGCTCGTTGCACGCGTTTTACGCGCGAGTTAGGAAACGCGCCGCACCATCTGGACGGGATATATGTAGCTCTAGTATCTCGAGTGGGCTCGCGCGTAGACACTCGCGTCTACTGTCATCTGGACAGGCTCTTAGGCTGTTTTTTTTTTTGTTATTTTCATGCGGACGAAATCGAGTGCAACAATTACCAAACGATAACGACACCAAAAACAAATCAGACAAATTAGTCGGTAATAAGCATTCTTATACAATTTTTCAGACGGAAATTCAAGCCTTCGTTAAATGGTGACACGACTTCGAAGGGAAACATGACAATAAATCCTGCCGGAAGTGTTCTATCCCCGATCGAGTTGAAGAAATCCCTTCACGTACATAGACAGGTGTGTATTTTACTAAACAGTGTATATTTTAATTTAGGCAATATCCTCTTAAAAATAATTATAACAATGCCAGTTTTTAAAACTCTCACTGATAGGCTCAAACCTACTTCCCGAATGAAGGTATGGGCGTAATCATCGTTACTGCTCTCTTATATATCGTCGATTTGAAAGCCAAGGATTCATAATTCCATATTTTTTCTAGATATGGTGGTATTACAACTTTTTGCAGGTTCAAGGTTGCCTTACGATGTTTTTCTTTTTTTATACGAATACCAATGTAAAGTGATAAATGTACGAAGATATCGAAAAATTCGTCGGTACTCGTGGAGGATACAATATTATAACTCTTAATATTATTACGATCACCTAATTATGCGAGTATAGGACACGTTAATCCTATACTCCATACCGTATTCTGCGGTTTACTATTGGTATTTTATGCATATTAAAAATTTACCGAGTGATCGAAATTTGATTTTATTTATTTCTTAATCTTAGGGTCGTCAACATGACGATACACTAGTAAATATATTAGAAGTAGGACTATAGGGATTCATTATAAATGTCATATTTAGAGACAACCACGACATGTTACAACAATAAATAAAATTTTCATGAAACTATATATTAAACTATTTTACATATTTAAAGATTATCATAATACGAAAACAAGGAAATTGAAACAGAAAGAGAAATAAGACGCTAAAATTAAATTAATAATTTTAAATCATTAAATTTTCCTACTTGAAATATCAAGGAATTTTTTTTTATAAATATTTGATGATGAATAGAAGATGGTTGATTGTTAATTTTGTGTCTTTCTATTAAACATATTTTACTATTCGGTTATAATAGTACAATCTATGTATGTTCAACATCTGCGAGAGCGTCCTGCAGAAGAAAGAGGAAGCCGAAAGGCTCAGGGAGAGGCAGGCAGATGCCCCGGCGATACGGCGCAGGAGAGGCGCAAACGCACCTCACCGAATGCCTCCCTAATTAGCCTTCAGGCGATGGACGCGGGGGCGTCCGTTGCCGCGAAATGAAGGCCCGTGGTGTGAAGCACGGTCTCGGCCGCCGCTTCAATAGGAAGCAGGAGGGAGGAATTTCCTCTCTCGAGGTGTGGGTCCCCCGTTCGACCATCTACGGGGACCCAAGCGCGTGACCAGGGTTTGGAGGAGCACGTGCTCATCGCCAACCCTCGGCCCTGGATCACATACGCGCAAAGGCGGCACAGGGGTTTTTAGTCAGTAGGAGTCTGACATAACCCTCACGCTGTCCCCCGACAGCGTGAGGGTATCCGATGTAGGATTTTCCCCTGTATAAAAAAAAAAAAATGTATGTTCAACATCAAACGTATGTGTATGAAATCATCCCCGCATATCATAAGATCATCATAAGATCATCAAAGGATTGCTCACTAACACTTAAGTCTATTAGAATGTATTCGGAATTTAGTCTCTATTTAATATCCTCACGTAAAATATTAAATAGGGAACAAAATTGTCCAGAAGTAACCAACATTTAGCAGATTACTGTGCTGTTGTATCAACTTCTAGGATCACATCCGATATACATGTAAGCGTTTGTGAATCATACAATTTCAATTGTATAATTCACAAGCGAATATAAGTATGAGTAGCTTAGAATAGTTTAGCTAGGTCAGATAGATAGGCTATATAAGACGACTAGCTCAGTTCGATCCCTTGCCGCCCCAGCAATACGGTCGGACGTACACCGTGGGGTTTTAGTCCGTGCGACTCGGACATAACCCATCCTCTCCCCCGGGAGGGTGGATATCCATAAAGGATTTCCCCATGTTAAAAAAAAAGGCACGATTAAAACCAAAGAAATCGTACATGTAATTTTATTTAATATTTTAGAAGTCACCTCTGTGTACATTATATGAACAAATAAATCGTTTTTGTTGTTCTAAATTGTTCAAAAAAATCTTATAATTTGTTTATTATACTATAATTTAAATATGGCCTTAATTTTAACTCATTTATTTTAAAACTTTGCGAACAGGACAAAATAATAATTAATATATAGTCTCATTGCTTATTTAAAAGGCAAATATTAATTATTAGCTATTAATTTAATTTAATCCATAATTATTATCCGTTTCATAGTTAATTAACCATTATTCTCACCACTAAAATTCTGTATTATTCTCAATTAAATTTGTCATAGAGGTGGTCTGGGATTTGTGGAAGGACAAAGGCTACCTTGATCTTGAAAATTTATGACAAACGAATTATTTTTTACTAGTGGGCTCGGCAGACGTTAAAAAAATTTTATAAAAAAAATCCTTGACAAATTATATACCAAAACCTTCCGCATGAATCACTTTATGTACTGGTAACAATCGCACGAAAAGCCGTTTAATAGTTTTTGAATTTATCGCGAACAGACAGACAGACGCGGTAGGGGACGTTGTTTTATCCTATGTAATGATTTTAATATTGCGATATGACATTAATTGCTGTAATAAGTACGGAAAACGCTTATTTTGTTGTGTGTAATATACAGCACATAACTAAAAATTAAAGCTAATTAAATAAACAACTACCCAATCAAGGTCTCTGCCTACCCGCGGTAGAGGAAGACTGACGAGGGGCGACACCAAGTCGTCACACAAATAAAAAAAAAATAGCACATAACAACGTTGAGTCGTTACGTTTCAAAATAAGCAAAATCCAATTTTAGCCGTTCCTAACATTTTACGTTATTTTTTAACACCTTCAAATTTTGTACACGTCAAATATGAAGATCATAAAAAAACACTAAAAACCTTATGGACGGAAAAATTTGAACTTCGTGCTCGGTGTATAAAAAAACTGGAAATCTTAAAAAAATAAACATGTTATACGAACGATTAAAATTGGATTTAGTTAATTTTGAAATGCAATGTTGGTTTGTTCATCATGATCGTCGTATGTTTTTATTTTAATTTTTTTTGGCAACTAATCTTCTAGTACATTATTACTGCTATTGTTGAGTACGTAATTATATTACAAATTTCTTGATAGAATTTCAATGAACTAACAAGATGGTGGCCATCTTGCCACCATCTTGTTAGAACTTTCCTGGGAGTTTTTGTGGCAAGTCAGAATCCATGCTCCGTGGTATCATTTCTGGTCCACTTCACTTGTGCACAATAACCAAACTGTATTACGTAAAGCACCAACCAACCAACGTTACACAATGTAGAGACAAATAACACAAGATTATGGATAGAATATAAATACCACTACATGGCATTCCAAGATCCCGCCATTAAACCCCTCATCGTACGTTGATTAGTCATAAATATCGATTATGGTCACTTGATATCGATATATCGTATCTCGATACAACGTTGGAAGCCAAACGGTGATTTCTTTTGATTAAGAGTACACAAAACTATAGATTGTCTCATGTTTATTATATGTTATTGTGTACCTCTTGTTAAAATTCTCATTAATAAATCAATTAATGTTTGCTCGAGTTGGTAAAATATAACTAGTTTCGCCTGACGATACGCAAAATATCAAAGTGAAGGTCATAGGGACGGTCAAGTGTTATGTAAACAAGCTTAGGAGGCCTGCCGAGGTTCCAGCTTATGGACATTGGTTCAATATTCAAACAACAAATTAAATACCACCACTGCTTAGATTAGATGTTTATTTACATTATTAAAAAAAATATATTTCTGTTATCAATACATATAATAAGAATGTAAATCTAACGTGTCTGTACTTTTTTGATTTTCGTGAAAAAAAAATGTTGCAGGTGTCTAGGAATAAGTAATGGAATACATTTCAATCATTTTTGAAAATGTTTGTCTGTCTCTCTGTTTGTATGGACACGCATCACTGCTAATGTACAGGGTTCACAGTAAATCACAAATCACACAAATCATAAAGCATATCTTCGGGAGTAACTTAGTCCTTGTTTTATTAAAATCGGTCCACTCTATCAAAAGTTATTGCAATTTAAATGACGGCTTGAGGTAAGTACGAGAGAAGAGTAGTAATCTATACTAATATTATAAAACTTATTTGTTTGGTTGAACGCGCTAATCTTAGGGACTACTATTCCGATTTGAAAAATTCTTTCAGCGTTAGTGTTGTATTGATGTATATTTGAATAGAGAAGTGGTTGTCATGTCAACATAGTTGTTATAGTGTTGGTCGGTTGATGTTTATGTCTCAATAATAATAATAATGTATAAAAAAACAAGATTATTTCTAAATATAACAGTTAGATAAATCATTTATCGAGGAAGGCTGTAGGCTACATATCATCACCATCACACTAAGACCTATAAGAGCGGAGCACCAATGAAGAATGTTTCAAAATCGGGGTTTTTTTTTCGTTTTAAGAGCATTCGCTACGTATTAATTAGCCCAAAGCAACTATTCCACGTGGACGAAGTTGTGGGCAGAAGCTAGCCTTTATGTTATAAATAAGGTACTTACGGAATACTTGTACTGGAGATGCGACTCTTCTCATAAAAAAAACAATTTTTAAGTCGATCGGTACTGAATTATTAAGTATCAATTACCAAAAAATGTAGGGCTACAAGGCCGATTTCATTACAACTTTTTTTTTTTTTTTTTAATTGAGTTTTTATGTATGTAGAAAACAAAGAAAGACTATATAATTCAATAATTTATCGATTTTTGACTAATTAAACTTTAAAAAAAATCACAATTTACTCCGTATAATAAGGGAATAGTTACAAAGTATTAGTGAAAAACTAAAAATGTATTTGGGTACGTTAACTAATTGTAAATATATTTATTCTTATCAAAACAAAGATATTCGAATCTATTGTTTTTTTTGTGTGAAAGGCTAACCCATGGATGGATGTACTGGATCGATCGATTGATCTTAGATCGCCATGTCGTAACTTGTACGTCCTTGAACAATTAGATTTATCCTATTTTTATCTTTATCTTCAGGTATTTGCTACCGCTGCATCATGCATGCTCTCAGTAACCGGCGGTATGACTTATGGCTACTCTGGTGTTCTTTTGCCGCAACTAAAGGAGGATAAAGACTTCCCTTATGACGAGAGTTATGATTCTTGGATAGGTAATTATTTCTCTTCTTAGGCATTACGGGTTGAAGTGAGACCCAACATTTTTAATACATTTTTAATACATTTTTAATTATATTTAATTATTTGCCTTTAATTCTTTGACGAATATGCGAGCAGTGTCAAGCGCCGTCAGGTTCAACCAAGGGACGCGGCATTAAATCTTTTTTTTTATTGTTTTAGAAAAAAATTGCTTTTTATTGCAGTGAGACTTAGTAGAGATCAATCAATTCCAGGCGGAAATGCAAAGTGACATCCACTATAATATTTAATGATGTAATTCCGCAAAGTAACGCCTTCTTCAATCAAATATTAAAACAGCACAATTAGCAATAACTAAATACTTGGTTTGTTACAAGCTGCTCCATTTAATTCAAAGTTCCTCTTACCATATTTGACTGTAATTATCTTTTTTTTTACAGCATCAATATCACCATTAGCTATGATATTTGGCTGTTTCTTGGCTGGACCTATGAGTGATGGTCTCGGACGTAAGAAAGGACAATTAATCCTCGTCCCTCCCTTCATACTAGGATGGTTGGTTATGGGCTTTGCTAAAACCAACGCTGTGATGCTCATCGGTCGTTTCATCACCGGTATCTGCACTGGTTCTATAAGACCAAATTCAATGGTTTACATCGGAGAGATCTCAGATCCCAAATACAGATCTATAACTTTATTTTGTCCAACATTGGCCGTTCATACGGGAGGCCTCATCAGCCATATAGTTGGCAGTTCGGTTTATTGGAGGACTTGTTGTTTTATCTTCGGTATACTTAATATAATCTGTTTTATATTATTATTATTTTTAAAAGAAAGTCCTTTATGGTTACTTTCTAAAGGAAGGATTGATGAGGGAATTGATTGTTTTAAGAATTTCAGAGGAGAAAGCCCGGACTCCGAAATAGAACTTATTTCAATACTAGAGAAACAAAAGGATACACCGGAACAAATGTCTACGAGAGATTTGCTAAAAATAATATTTAGTAAAGCATTCATTAAAGCCCTGAGTGCAATTTTTGTACTAACTGCTGCCGCGCAATTGTGCGGAATTAATATGATATCATTTTATGTTCTGGATATTTTTAAAAGGACATTTTCTGGTGATATTGACTCGTATACGTTGATGATAGCTACTGATTGTTTAAAAATAGTGGTCGCTATTTTGATATGTTTATTTGCGAAATTCTTTCCTAGAAAAAAAACCTTTTTGGTTTGTGGGTTTTCAACTACATTAGTGTTAATAGCTTTAGTAATATATTTATATTTAAATCCACCCAATCTAGTATGGTTACTTGTAACTTTATTCGTAGCATATTTTATAATAGCCAGTGCACTCAGTACCTTATCCTGGCCTTTCATACCTGAAATATTTCCAAGTAATATCCGTGGATTTGGATCGGGGTTAAGTTCCGGCATAGCGTTTGCTTTACTTTTCGTTTCTGTAAAAGTTACCCCGGCGATAATGTATACTTTTGGGGAGACGATAATGTACGCAAGTTTTGGAATCGTAACACTTGTGACTACCGTTTTGTTGTGTTTCATGTTGCCAGACACTGATGGCAAAACGTTACAGAATATAGAAAATAATTTTTATAAGAAGAATATCAAAGATTCATCAATAGTGTTATCGAGTACAACTCTGTAGTAATGTAATGAATTAAATCAATTATAAATAATTATATCAATTATAAAATTCAATATTTTATTGTGTTATTTTATTTTCTGTTCTGAAACCCAGTTTTCCTTTTATTGAAAAACGTGTAGGATGCTGGAACGCTATCACGTCATTACTTTAGTAGGACGTGGAAGCTTAGCTACCACTTTACTGTTTGGAGAGATTTTGTTGGAAAAATGAAAAATCCAATACCGTTTGCGTAGACTATTAAATGTTTTGGCGGCTAATTTACTATTTTTTTTTATTCAAACTCATTAACCCTGGTTGGCCTAACAGGCCTTCATCGGGCTCTTAGGGCACTCAGCTGAATGTCAAGAAGCTCAGTGTACCAAAGTAGCCAAACCTCGGCTTGAACTATTGCCTTGAATACAACAACCCGAGTCGAATTAAACTAACTATGCGAGCTAAGCTAACTATATATGTATACCTAAGTGAGACACATGAATACTACCATATATCATTTTGGCTAAAACTACTTTAAAAATAAGTCAAGAGGTCCCTCACAGAACCTGTGTACATGCCGTGTGGGTGTGCATGTATGTGGGGTGCATTATGGTATGTGCAGTGAACTAATAAATGCAGCATGCTTGATCGCTCGACGGAGGATTGAACCTAGGCTTGAGATGCTGCCAAGGATGTCCACGATGGGTGTGCGGGATCGAAGTTTACTGTCCGATTACGGCGGCATGATTCGTGGCTTTTATTTATTTACCTGAGCAGGCATATTTATATAAGACAAGGCAGAATATACACAAAAAGCTTATACATAAAAATACATAGGCATTCAAAATACAAAACTAAACATTAATAACTACATCTGGGCACAAAAGGAATAGAAATAATAAACAATGAAAACGAGTAATCAAATTAATTTCGAAACAGTAATTAACAGCGTAATCTAAGTGATCCTTTGCCATCTTACAATCCCAGGAAACTAGGCCTTTGCAGAATCCCACTTCTGGTTTCAGCGTAAATTATTGTAGTACAACATATACCATCGTCGATGTAGGTTTGTGTCTAGCATAGGCACGTAATGTAAAATGAAGAACTATACAGGAGCAGTTGCTTTTTGTCTAAATCGAAATATATCTGATCCTTAAAGAGGAATAGAACTTAGTGAGGTTTATATAAGTCATCAATTCAAGCATCTTAGGCAAAGGCCAATGAGCTTTTAAAATCACCACAATTTATAATACCTAATAACAAGTTACTTACATCAACCAACTCTGCACATAATTTCCGTAGGAATAGTACAATCTTTGATTACGCTACTGGCCTAGCAATGTCTTAACATCTTCACCGGACTATAATATAGCACAATCATGTAATCATTTATTACACACGTACTTCTCATTATGATTTCTATATAATTTAAAGTAACTTGTACCAACGTCTTCACTTGTGTAATTTTATTACTTGTTAACAGTATTAACAAATGTGTTGAATTAGTTTACGTTACTTTAAACTTTGTAAATGATGGTCTTTGCATCCAAAATTCCATTCACAATTCATCTGACGGGTTAATTAATAAAAGACGGTGATGTTCAACATTTATCGTTTGTTCGTATGAAAGGTCCAGCACAACGGCTTGAGTTGTATGTATGTATGTATGTACTTAATAATTTTGTTGTACATACAGAATTACTATGAAACATTTGAATCAATATTATATCATTATTATTCACATCATCGATTCGAATGTATTCTCCTTTTATAATATGTGTTGCCAACACACTGTTTCTGTAAAAACCGGTGTTTAATTTTGCGTTGAAATTCTAATAATTATTAATTTTCTACGTTGTTAATTAATTTTAAAATGGATAATACAAATAATGGATCAACAGAGAAAAGGCATCTTTACAAACAGGTATGTAATTTTTATATATAACTAGGTGTGCCCGCAGCTCCGCACGCGTTTTTTTAAATTGTAATAAAGAAATATAAAATTGAAAGAGTATGAACAATTAAAGCAATGCTTTTTAAAAACAATTGTAAGAACGACACCCACGCCACCTATAGTGACATGTAACGTATACATTAGATATATAAATACTAACAGTGTGTCAAATGAGGTTTAACATCAGTAACATAGTTGGAACCTTAATCCACAATGTAACTACCTCGGTGCTCACTTACACTGTATAAGGAACTAATGAAACAATGACTTAAAGATGCTATTATGATGATATGCCCATATTGTCAATAAATAATACGTTTATGGCCTTTTTATGTTGTTTTTTTTAGAAAGACCCCTTTTATCTTCAAAATTACTATTAATAATTATAATGTTGCATTGTATACAGTGAATGAGCTGACGTCTTCAAACCTTGCATAAATATAAATCAAGATATAAAACGTTATATCTGCCTAAGCAGTTTTTAATATTCAACAATTTAAATAGTGGTCATTGACTTGGATACAATATTCTTATATGTTACTATGGTTGCTGAGTTATGTAGACGAAAGCGCTGTAAATAAAGCAAAATGACCAAAAAGACAACATAATTCAAATTACGTACATAGATACAGATATATGAATTTCAATTTTATTTATTCTTGAAGTCCAGTACAACGCACATCTTATGCACATGTTTACAGTGAACAACATATTTTTGCTAAATTTCATGCGGACGAAGTGGCGGGTATATATTTTTTTTTCGAATTGAATACGCTATTGACCTAGCAAGGTCTTAACAGCTTCACTGGACTACTAAGGCGAGCGCTTAAGGCACTCAGCCGATTTTATTTGACAACTACACGGCACACACCTCGGCTTGGGCTCTTGCCTGATACATGCAATTCGCGACCTATCTTTTTTTTTTTTCTTTTTTTTAACGTGGGGAAATCCCTTATGTATACCCACCCTCCCGGGGGAGAGAGTGGGTTATGTCCGACTCGCACGGACTAAAACCCCACGGTGTACCGACAGACCGTTGTGTGGGGGCGGCAAGGGATCGTTCAAGCTAATCAACCTTGTAGAGCCGCTCCCACGGTCCGCCCGGCGGAAGGTGACCGCCGGGCTCCTACCTATAGAGGGACAGACCGGGTACACACCGGCTGTCCCCCCTCGTCCGCCGGACCTGTGCAATGAGGAGATGGGCCCCCCGGCCCACCCCCTCAGGTCCAGCTACGGTGGCGGGAGGAGTTGGGCGAATCGCCGCCTCCTCCCGCCTGTCCTCCTTTGGCGGAGAGGGCCACTTTGAGGATCTGCCTCGCGGGCCCTCTCCGCCTCCTCCTTCTGCGAGATGACGTCCTCGCAGAAGGAGGACATCGCTCGCCACGCCAGTTCGCTGCCGAGCATGGCCGAGACCACGCTCGGCAGCGACAAGTCAGGTCCTACCGCCGCCGCCAGAATGCGGCGCTGCTCCCCCCACGCAGCACACTCTGATCCGGGCGCCCTCCACCACAATGTGGGCCCCAGGTGGTGGCCCCCGCCGAGGCCCATGGAAAAGTAGGGCCTAACCTATCTGAGCTAACCTAAGCTAAGCTAACTATTCATACATATATGAGTTGTTGGAACATATATGTGTACCAAGCATACATACCTCAACAACTCTTATATATATTTCGTATCGGATAATTTTCTAAACTATTTCAGTTTGATAAGGGAAAAAAATAAAATCCTTCCACTTGCATGTGTAAGCGTGTATGCGTGCACGTGTGTGGAGGTGATATGTGTAATGTTGTCGCAGTGATGTAAGATTTTGTGTCACTGTATCGCGCGAGCAGCGCACTCAAGGGCTCCACGCCAAGGGAACGGACCTAGGCTTGAGCCGCTGCCGAGGGGGGGCTAATCTGGTAAGTGGCGAGTAACAGCTAGACTAAAAAAGAATAACCTAAATTACTTCCTATAAGGTCAGCCAGTGAAAGTCCCGTGAAAATTAGTCAAACCGTTTTGGACATAGCACTGCGGGCGAAGTCACGGTTAACAGCTAGTATAAATTAAAATTACTTAAATGACTTTATATAATGTCTGCTATCTACCGGTGAAAGCCCCGTAAAAAACGGTCGAACCGTTTTGGAGATAGTACTGCGGGCGAAGCCACGGTTAACAGTTAGTATAAATTAAAATTGCCTAAATTACTTTTTATAAGGTCAACTATCTACCAGTGAAAGTCTCGTGAAGATCGGTCAAACCGTTTTGGAGATAGCACTGCGGGCAAAGCCACGGTTAACAGCTAGTATAAACTAAAATTACTTGAATTACTTTTTATAAAGTCAGCTATCTGCCAGTGATAGTTTTGTGAAGATCAGCCTAACCGTTTTGGAGATAACGTTGCGGGCGAACCCACGGTTAACAGCTAGTATAAATTAAAACTGCTTAAATTACTTTTTACAAGTTCAGCTACCTGACAGTGAAAGTCCCGTGGAAATCGGTTCAACCGTTTTGGAGATAGCATTGCAGACGAAGCCACGGTTCACAGCTAGTCTAAATTAGAGTAGCCTAAGTAATCCGCTGTAATTTTAGATACCTCCCAGTGCAATTCCCGTCGAAATCGGTCCAGCCGTTTCGGAGATTACCCGGAACAAACAGACAGACAGACCGACAAAAATTTTAAAAATTGCATTTTTGTTATAAATGCATGTATACTTTCACACCCAATCAGTAAAGTAATGTTATTTTGATATTACATACAGACACTTCATTTTTATTATATGTATAGAATAGATTACTACAGTCAAATCGATGATATAACTATATAGATACGTTATAAGCGCTTCGACGGCGCCTTTTTAAAACTTGGCTAGCTAGCTAGCTTATTTTTGACGATTGCCCCGTCAATCCGCGTGTATTTAAGCAACATAATTTTTTTTTTACCACCGATGTTGAGAATATGCCATTTTACTTGCACGTTTTACAAAGACAGTGTGGCGTTACAATATTACTTTACGTATGTGTGCGTTATCGTGTCATTTGTTTTGTTAAAATATGTAGGTAACGTCCCTTTAGTTATAATATCAGTAAATCAAATATGAGTGTATACATGTGTATAAATAGACTCAGACAAAACAGGTCAATATCGTTTTCTCCTCTGTTGCACATCCGACTTTTTTTCGTTTCATAGCTACAGTATGTTGACATATTGCTTGATATTTTAGATTATTTTACGTTGTTAGGCTGAATATTTGTCATTAAGTTTAAAATGTGTATTTGTCACACTTGGCATTGGCATAATTGCCTACATGGGCAGAGGCCATACCGAAAAAGAAAAGGGACTTAGTATTGTCAATAACATTTTTGGAAATAATTGTTTATCCCTACTTTCGAATACGCACATGCTCTAATTTCGTTGTCTGAAAATGATAAAATTGTTATTATTGAAGTTTGTTGTAAAATTCCAAACAGGTAACAAACACATTTTAGGCATAAATTAAACTGCATTGAAATTTCGATTTTAAATTTGTTTTTAATCTTTTAATTAATGTTTTTTTTGGGATAATAGTTATCTCATTCATTTGTATATGTGCATACATTTATATATTGAGATTCTTAATGACGTGTCTGCGGCTCCACTAGCGTGAATTATAAAATTATTGTTTTTTTAATACATAATAAAGTTTTTTTGTGTATTAAATATGTTGTTTTATAATAATGATATAGAATATAAATTTAGTTGCTCTGAAAAGAGAAAAGCTTTATTTGAAACAATTTTTTGAAGTAAAACTTCTTTAGGCGCGACTAGGAGGTAACTGGACGACAATGCAACGGAAGTTCGTTACGGCAATATGGCGTCACGTTTTTGTACCATCCGGTTTTGAAATATTTTTGATTTTGTCAATAAATAGTATATAAACAAAGTGTAATAAAAATCATATAATAGAATTAATTATGTATATCTATGAGCGCGCCCGTGCTGCCATCTGGTTTCAATGTAAGTAAGTAATAAACTAAATCAAAGCTTCATTATCTGTAGTGCCATTTATCAGCTAATTCGGAACTTATTTTTACTTAATCGCCATCTCTTATAACGCCAAAGAAGTTTTGCTTCAATCGCGTGTGACGGTTACACGCACTCATTTTTTATTATTATTTTATTTTACTTAATATAAAATACAATCAATACAAATCTTACCGGAAAAGAGAAACAATATTTAAAGCTATTACTTCACAGATTTACTTTTGTGTAATTATATTTAATAATAAACTGTCGTAGACACCGACATCTTTTTATGAATTAAGCGCCATCTTTCTTTTTTACTGTATTAACTCTATATATCATACTACCAAAGTTAATACGCAAAGATAACGAGCGGGATATTTATATATAAAATATTTTAAATTTTGCTTACATAATATATTATGATATGGTTTATGGTATATCTAAATTGCAGAATATTTTTAACCGACTTCGAAAAAGGAGGAGGTTACTATGTTTGGCTGTATGTATATTTTTTTATGTATGTTAATCGATATCTTCGTCAATTGTGAACTGATTTTAATGATTCTTATTTTATTTGAGTTAGTACTTAGGGGTGGTCCCAAATAAATTTGAAGAAAATAATCAACCCCTAAGGGGGTGAAATGCGTCTTATGTGATTTTCATTCACTTTTCGTCGACTTCAGACAGATTTCGATGATTTTTTCTTCATTTGAATTGCTGATTGAATTGAACTTGCTCTCACTCAACTTTGGAAAAAAAATCAACCTTAATTTTTTAAAATAAAGAGATGTTCGGTGTACATTTTACTCATTTCTTGTCAGATAATTTTAATAAAACCTTGGCACAACCTGTAGTTCCAGTAAAAAATAAATATATGGTACCTTAACTCCTCAGTAGCTTACAGACACATAAACTATTTATAATGTTCTCTAAACATTCTGTATACTATCTATCAATGTTCTATATATATAAAAGGAGAAGCTGACTGACTTAATGACTGACATATCAACGCAGGGCTTAAACTATAAGGATTATAAACTTGAAATTTTGCACAGGGGTTCCTTTTATAACGTAGGGGAGCACTAAGAAAGGATTTTTGAAAATTCACCCCCTATGGGGGTAAAACGGGGGTGCAAAGTTAGTATGATACTTTGCCGTTTTTGAAGTTATTCGAATAAAATTCAGTATGTAGGTTCTTCATTGAAAGTCATGAAACACGTGTAAAATATTTTTTCCAATATCATCCCTTGAGGGGGTAAAAGACGGTGCAAAGTTAGTATGAAAGTTCTCTGATTTTCAAAGTTATTTCAATAAATGTTGTATTTGGGTTATAAGTTCCTGATAATGATTATTGCCGATATCCCTTTTTGTGAATTAAATCCCTAAGGGGGTAAAAGAGGGGTGCAAATTTAGCAGGTATAAAAGTTTTTCGTATTTACCTACATTATTTCAATGAAATTTTGCATTTAGGTTAATACTTCCTCATAATTATTATTGGCGATATCCTACTCAGAGTTTAAAGTATCGGATTGGAAACTGTCGAAACTCTTCTATATAGCGGGCCACGCGCGCACGGATGTGCCGCGGTGGTGCATGAGGTCCCTACCTGACGTCTGGACGTACGTAGTCGATAAGCGGGCAACCCGAACGCGGGCAGACGACGGTAATTTTTTTTATACACAATATGTACCTATATTTATATTTCCTACTTTCATAAATAATATAATAAAATATGTACATAATGATTCTAATTTGATTATAAAAGGACTATTTTAAAATAAATAAAATACTTTTATAAATATTATACCTACCTACCTATCTACCTACCCTAAATGACTACCTCATAAAATTATTAAATATGTCTACAGAAGATCTACTGTAGACTAATATAACTCAATATCGCAAACGAAGTTGCGGGTAAAAGCTAGTTAAACATAAAGAGACTCGGTCAAATACTTTTTAAGGTATAGTAGTATTCCAATGAACAAACGAAATTGTATAAAAATATTTGAATATGGAATATATGTTAGGTTATTTTTACTAAACGACTATTTTTTTTTCGAAATTTTGTTGGAAATATGTAAAAAAAATGACTGAAAATTTGAACGAACAAACCAGAGCATGAGAAAATTTCCTAACTATACTAATATTATAAAGAGGTAAAGTTTGGGAGTTTGTGACGTTAACGGAACTACTGGTCCATTTTGAAAAATTCTTGCATTGTTATATAACTCATTTATCGAGGAAGGTTATAGGCTCTATATCATCACGCTAAGACTAATAGGAGTGGAGCACCAATGAAGAATGTTTCAAAATCGTTTTTTTTTTCAACTTGAGAGCTTCCGCTGCATGATAGCGTTAGCCCAAAGTAACTATTCCACGCGGACGAAGTCGCGGGCAGAGGCTAGTATAAAATACACGTAACCTTTGATTATATTTTTTTTTTTAATTTTTATAACTCGACGGCGCTTTATGATATTATATCATTTGAACTCAGGAACTACTCGGTATTGAGCGCTCCACAATAGTGCCGATTGTAACTTAAATACCAGAAAATCAAATGTTTATTATAATTAACTCAATAATCCGTTAAAATGTTATGCTAAAAAAAGGAAATACTGAGCATCTCGTGAAATACCGATCTTAGAAATTTGATTTAAAAGACTTATTTATAGAATATTATAGAAAATTAAACTTCCTACAAATGTCTCATTTACATTTTTCCTGTAGATTCAGCCATTACTTAAAACAGAAAATCAAGAAATTTCTATAAAATTTGAAGTTACTATACTGCCTCATCGGTGTGAGTTACAGTTAAATCGCAATAGGCACTATTTTAGAGCGCTCCATCCTAATTCCTGAGTTTGAAAGATATCATAGCATAAAATACCAACGAGTTATAAAAGTTAAAAAGCATATAATGAAATTATTTATGTGTACTTTATTAGGGAAATCTTTTCAGGCACTGGTTTAATACTAGGGGTAATTTTTTTTTACATATTTCCAACAAAATTTTGCTTCAATAACGAAAAAATGTGATAAGGATTGCCGATAGAAGTGAAAACTCAAAACAATGGAAAGTGGTATTATTAGGTGGTATTGTTAGGGGGCGTTCATAAATTACGTGGGATGTTTATGGGGGGGGAGGGGGTCGAGTCAAATCTCATCTAATCTTAAGTTGGAGAAAGGGGGGGGGTCTCGACAAATATCACGCAATTTTTTTTCTGATTGAAACAAAAAAAAAATACTGTTTTGGTCCATTTAATCCAGATTGTACATGCTTAAGATTCAATATTAAGCTTAATCGTAATACGATTAAGATTATTCACTAATTCGTTCGAAAGAAAATACTTTCATTTTCTTTTTACAATAACAATCCAACGCGTTTACGTAAGAAATCCACATTTTGAAAAATCTCACGTGTTATTGGGGGATGGGGGAGGGGGTTGAATAGAATCTCACGACATCTCACCAGGGGGGGAGGGAGGGACAGAAAATTAAAAAAAAAAAACACCTCACGTAATTTATGGACGCCCGCTTATTATTATTTTTAATCAATAGTCTCAATCATTAATTTTTTTTAATTTGTAAATTGTAATTATTAACGTTAGTTTGGTTTTCACATCTATTAGCACTCCGAACAATAATTACATACATTTCTATATAGTTTATTAATTAATTAAACATGATAGACTGCGTAAACTTTATACAAAATATCAATATACATGTAAACAGGCCGCTATACTACGTGTTGTCTAAAGCAAGCGCAATACATCACGAGCATGTCGGCGACGCAAAACCGTGAGTGTTTCTTATACCAAAAAAAGGATTGGTTTTATGAAACCATGGTAAAAGTGAAACTTTTTTCACACTATAGACATTTAACTAATAATAGTCTATACACTACACGGTTAGCTGCTGCGAACTATAGGCGCCGCCATATTGGCCCTGGCTGCTCTGACGAGCGCCTTTCACTTTATCCCCACTCCGCGGCCGACCATCACGCGACATGCAATACAGACGAAAAAATTTGAGACGATGTAAGAAAAGTTTCACTTTAAAAATCGCTCAATGCGACTAAAGAAGTTCTTACTACAAAATACCCTTATATTATGTACTAGCTGACCCGTGCAACTTCGTATGCACCAAATCGGTTATCATTGGTGTCAATTGTATTTTTAAACGCGAAAAATTTTAATAAATCTAAAACCTTATTGCAGCCACACCTACGGTTTCCAATTGTGAATCCAAACTATCAAGGGACTCACTCAAACATATACCCAGATGGTATGTGGTATGGTTTTAAAATAAGCCTACAACCCGTTCGTAGCATCATCTACCGGGTTCCATTAAAATAAAAACTAACCTACATATATAGGCGGTAATGTGAAAAAAGCTTTAGAGGTCTATGGACCCCCAGGTTCTAACGAAGTTCCTTTCCCTTTTTTGTAGACGTTTACAATACAGTCAGTAGAGTTTACATTATAAAATATCAAGTTGATAGAGTTAAATTGTAAATTAAACGATAAAATATATTCATAAAATAAATAATGATAAATGAAACACTGAATGATATCATAACTATTTTCAACTTGTATTAAAACTTTTTTACACTCCATTGTATTGAAGAAAAAAGAATATTAAAAAGATATGAGCACGACGCGTCAAAATGTCACTTGCCTGTAACTATTTGTCTAAGAGCTAGGAACGGTTTCGACAAAGAACTTCAATAAGCCAGTTTTTTATATATCTTTATGTTCTTCCGAACAGCGTGCAAACTACCTGGCTGCCGGTAAATGTTGCGTTTATTAGTGCATATCGCACCTTTACAGGCAAAAATATTGATTTTTATATAATTTTTGAATGTTTTGTTTTTTACTAACTTTGAAACGCCACTAAAACATGAAATTATTATTGCCAGACATTTTTGTTTTAACAATAATGTGGCCGATGCTATTTTTTTTGTAAATAAAATAAAGTATATTCAAACCATGTTAAGATAGCTGTGATTTTAATATCATTATTATTATTTTTTTAATGAAGGCTTAGTCGCCTGCGCGCCTATATCGCCTAAGTGACATACAACTATATAACAATAAGAATGACAATAAACTTAACAATAGCTTATATTAATTTTGTACAATTCTTTAGCATCTTTCGAAGTGGGATCAGACAATAACGAATTGTACAAACCAGTGTGGAAGGAACCAGAGGCATTAAGCCGAGATCTAGTATCTTCGTTTCGAACACATTCTGCCAGGATGTGGTGCACATCATCGATGAGCTCACAACTCTGGCAGAGTGGTGATCGTACTTTACGCTTCAGGTAGGCGAACTTTTTACACGGGATGTGTTCTGAGCGTAATCTTATTCCTGTGACTGCTTCCCGACGGCAAATCGTACTGTCATCAATCCATGGTGACCTTAAGGGAGGTGAAAATGTAACGGACATATGCTCAATTCGCTTTCTATAACATGGATTGGAATACTTTTAATGAAACCCCCGATAATCCTCATGGCCTGGTTTTGGACTTTTTCAAGTTTATAGAGGTTAATCTGAGCACTACTATCATAAAGAAAGCTCGCATAGTCAATTCGACTGAGTGTAATATTGAAGTATAAACGAACTAAATGTTATGGATGAACAACACCCCAATTAAAACCGGCTAATGCTTTGAAAACGTTTAGAAACTTAGAGCCAGATTCTGCAACTGCATTGATATGTTTACCCCATTTTATGTATAATAAAGATAGCGATAATTGTGGAAGCGCCTGTTATAGACGCATGCCTTCAAGATGACGTCAGTCTCAAGTCATATGTCTAAGTTTATCGTTGTTTTTCAGTGTTTACGGTGAAATCTCAATATCATAATGGTTAATAAAATGAAATATGTTCTTTGCAATGGAAAAAATAAAATGGTTTGAAATGAATTATTTTGTTTATAAAGAATATAATCGGGCACATTATTGTCAATAACAAAATTGTCTGGCAGTGATAAACTCATATTTTTAATGGCGCTAAAAAGCAACCGAAATTTTTTTTCCCTAAAATTATTTATAAATCAAAATTTTGACCTGTAATGCGCATTAAAAAACACAACGTTAACCGGCTACCAGGTATCCTGAATCCTGTTTGGAAGGGCATAATATATCTTCATATTAAAGAACCAGCTTTTCTAAAATTCTCGTTCTTCCAACGTTGCTGGCTCTTGTACTAAGGTGTCGCAAAGAAGTCTAGTTACATTAACTACAATTTTTTGTCTTTCGTTATCCTGGAGAACCCCTTGTGTTTTATGGGACATAAAGTACCCTAAATGTAACCTTGTAATATTAGTTATTATTTTGTCAAGTTTCGTTAAAATCGGTTCAGTACTTTCAGCGTGATGCGTGTTCACAGGGACAGAAAGACAGACAGACAGACAGACAGACAGACAGACAAAAATTGTAAAAAGATTATTTTTGGCTTCTATATCGATAACAAAGTCTACCCCGATCAAAATTTTCAAAAAATATTTAATGTACAGATTTGACCTTGCTACAGTTTTATTATAGTATAGATTTATTCGCTGTTTGATTATCATTTATTTATTTTAGGGTCGTCAATATATTAATATTAAAAGCAGGACTATTGTGATTCATTGTAAATGCAGTCATATTTAGAAACAACCTCGTCATGCTCCAACAATAAAATCAATTTTAATAAAACTAAATATTTAACTATTTTTCATATTTAAAGATTTAACATAAAAATACGAAAACTAGAAAATTGAAACCGAAAGAGAATTAAAATTCTAAAACTAATTGATAAACCTTATTTTAAAATATGAAAACTAACAAAGTAACAGAAATAGATAAAAAAAACTAACTAATTGTTCTTTATAAAAAAAGCTTAATTTTAGTTATTGGAAGTATCTAAATATCTTTACGACTATATTTAATCAAAATCAAAATATTCTTTATTCAATTTAAGCCCTGAGAAGGCGCTTATGAACGTCAAAGCTACCACTGGTTCGGAAAACAGCCCAGTCATCGAGAAGAACCGGCAAGAAACTCGAGCTGGTTTATCTTTTCATGTCATATATTTTTATAGGAACATAAATATTTACATTCGTTATTAGTGGATACACAGAGAGGGGCGTCAATTCCAGGCGTCACAATCGTTCACATATTGATCCACCCTATCCAGCCTTTAGATATTAAAACCCGCTTGACATGGTTCTTGAACTCACTATCACGCAAATCGGTAATGTGTTTTGGGACTTTGTTATAAAACCTAACACTATTACCTAAAAAAACTGTTTTTGGACTTAGTGAGCCTGAAGCATGGAATGACCAATTTGTTACTGTTTCTAGTATTTAAATTATGCTGGTCTTTTACTAGATCCAGCATATCTAAGATTTTGCGGGCATACATTAAATTATCAAGAATATATTGGGAGGGCAGAGTTAAAATACCGAATTCCTGAAATTCGTCTCATTAGTCTTTAATGATTCGCGAGGCGATAATAATGCATTCTTCACAAATATTCTGATCAAGATCACTACATTAATCAGATAGATGGGAAAAATCATCGACCAAACATACTACGAGTTACTTCGATCAGTTTTAACAAACTGCTCTTCGATTTCATACAGGCTTTTGCCATTAGTCTCCGGTAATATAAAATACAATACAAAAGTACCTATAAGTGAAACGAGGCCATAAAATAAAAAAGTAAATATGTCTCCTAAATCGTTTAACATAGAAGGAGCGGTCTTCACGGCAATAAAAGAAGTAACAAACGCTAAAAATGAACTAATCCCTGTTCCCAATCCGCGGAATTTTGAGGGGAATATTTCACCGCATATCATCCAAGGTAAAGGTACTATACCTATTGTGATAGCACAGGTATACACCATTAGACATGTTAAAGGAAACCATGACATGTTCGCCGGTTTTAAGTACAAAAATAAGGACAGAACTACGAGCGACGATCCAGTAATAAAACCACTTAAAATCAATACTGGTCTTCGACCATACTGTTTGCAAATCACACAGGCGACAATTGAAAAACCTAAACGTAAAATATCCATAGCTATCATTGCCAAATAGTTATCTATATCTTTACCAACCACTTTTTCAATTATCTTTATTACATAAAATGCAATGGCGTTTACTCCACAGAATTCAGGAATTAGAAACAAAATTATCATGATGAACAAAGGTTTCAACAGTTCGGGATTTTTTAAGTCATATAAAGTACTTTTAAAAGTGGGCTTCGGTTCGTTATCGGTTTTTAACTTGCCGTCAATAAGAACTCTGAGTTCAGCTTTGGCTTCTTCCCCATATCCACGTAGCCAATGGAACGATGCAACTCCGTTTTCTAAACGATTCTTTGATATCAACCAAGTTGGACTTTCTGGTACGAATACGAGAAAAAATACTGTTGAAACTGTGACTACGCTAGATATTCCAGCAGTCCATTGCCAGGATGTAAATGTGCCTATGACGTGGACAATTAATATTCCTGCGGCAAGAGCAAGTGACATGGCAGCTAGAAAGAACCCACGATACTTTGGTGAGGTTATCTCTCCGATAAACACGGCAGACAAAGGGCTGAGCAATCCAACGCATAGGCCTGTTAATAGCCTACCGGTCACAATCAGGATTACATTGTTGGCGACAGCGATAAAAATCCAGCCAACAAAAAATAGTAAGCAAACGATGTAGTGTGAGTTTCTTCTACCGAATTTTTCTAACATCCATCCCGCTATAAGACTTCCTGGAGCCATCAGTAGAGCAGCGGCTGCGGCTGGAATTAATAAAACATAAATAGATTACAAATACATACATTTTGGTAATACTGTACGATTTGTTGTTAGAAAATTGTTTGAGAATAGATTCTCCCTACCAAAAACAGTTGATCATTCTGCAAATAATTATTTAGAGGGTGATTTACAAATGGAAAGTTGTAATTGTGACTAACCTATCCATGATACAGTATCCTTATCTGACGGAATAGGACCTGCTTCTTTCTCAAGTTGAGGTATTAAAATAGCGGAGTATCCCAGTGTAAGTCCTACAACAATATTCAACAGGATTGGAGCTGAGGTAGCGAAACTCTGAAAAATATTAATATTTATATTATACGCAGTTAATAACTTAAAGTAATAACACATTGTAAATATATATAAGTGTGTGTTTGGGTCTAGTAGTATACAAAAACAAGTATTTATAATACGTGACTTCGTATAGTATATAGTTAATGAGCATTCTCATCTATATGTAATTTAACACATCTAAACTTCACTTCTTCCGTGTACACACTGGTATCCGCTATGTTTATTTTTAATTTCACGATCGGAATAATGTAATCGGATGTATCGTTATATATCTTTCATTAACATAAAGTACACATTACAATTAAAATAAATATGATGTATAATGTACAATTAACGAAATATTCAAAAACAGTTGCAACCCTATCTGTGTAAACATAAGATTCATATTGTTTTATCGGCCACTCGTTCTACTAGTGTTACGAGGCCGATGACCTAGCGCCCTTTGATAAATGCCGCCAAACACACCGCGCCTGCGCCTAGCTGATTCCTGTCGTAATCTGTTCTTTTATGCATATAACTTATATAAAACAATTTCGATGTTTCACATCTGCCAGGCGTCCCGTGACGGCTCAATTTTCTCAGTTATTATGGCAATTTTTCGAAATGTTAGAATAATCCTTTAAGGGCACTGCGCTCCTCCGCGTGCCCCAACAAAAAAAGCACTCTGAATAATTAATTATCTTTTAAGAGTACCTATTAAGTTTTTTATTTATGTCAATTATGCGTTTACAAATGAAGGAAAAGCAATTACCTGTTTCAAAATAATCAAGCCCTTCGTTGACTTGGGATTCAACACTGATTTACACTCCTCCATTTGTTCTTCATCGTATAATATAGTTTGAATTATTTGTGAATTAGAAAATTCCATGTTAGTCTGATTATAAGCGACCATTAATTCATCTCTTTCCGCATCAGTTTCAATATCATTATCATGGTTACTGTTGTCTCCAGCTATTTCCATAGTTCCTTTTGCAAATGAAGCACCTGTTTCCGATTTAGATGGATCACTCTCTTCAGTATTCTGTTTATATATTCGGACAGACATGTTATCTGTAAACGAAAATAATTAATACTGTTCATTTCGATCGTTCTAGTGACGTCTATATTCATTTCAATCTATATATCTATTTTAAGGTCGGCAACGCACTTGCTACTTCCCTGTTGTTGTTAGTGTCTATGGACGGTGGTGATCACTAACCATCAGGTGACGCACTTGTTCGTTTGCCCCCTACGATATAAAAAAAAATCTAGGATTCTTAAGAATTAACATTTATATTATTTTGTAGGTCTTGAATTGTCGTGATCGAGTGGTTTGAGCCGGTGGAATGGTAATTCTATATCCACAGGTTCAAACCCCGGTACGTACTTAGTAACGAATTTCTAGATGATATACGCGCAAGCCTAGAGAGGACTGGCTCTCAAGTGCAGTTGCCGGAACACACCAACAGGTGCTTGGCTATAGATTTTCTACTTGAGGGTGACAGCCAGCCAGGCGGATTTAGAAAAAGCCCTTTATTAATCCCTTATGGATACACCACCGTCCCGGGGGAGAGAGCGGTTTATGTCCGACTCGCACGGACGAAAACCCCACGGTGTACATCTGCCGCTATAGTTGATGCGACACGAGATCCCTACAGACTTCATCGTGCCGCCCTAGCGGGTGGCCCCGCAGTAGAAAACGCCGCCGCCGGGCCCCGTCTTAACAGGAGATAACCGTGTATACACCGGCCGTCTCCTCCGTCCGTCGGATCTGTGCAATGGGAAGATAGGTCCCCTGACCCATGGGAACAATGATACAAATGGGAATAAAAAATATAAGGGTTTATTATTTGTACCAATGACAATACTACCTCTGTACATAATACTTTCTATGAGTAACTCTTTAAGAAGAAGTGCATCTTTTAGTTTTCCGATATACATTTCTTTTAACGCTATGCTATTACAAAACATGTAATTTGGTATCGATTTACGTTAGATTACTTTATTGTTTGTTACTTAGAATTTAGTGATTCATTTGTTTTCGCGCCGTTTGAATTTTTTTTGACATCATTCTTTACACAAATATGGAAATAGGTAAATATTGTAAACATACTTACCTAACGCACTAACACTTTTTGGAATCCAATATATAAATGAAATATATCAAAGAAATATATCAAAAAATTTTTACAAGCACAACTGGTCCCAATGTCGCTCATCGTTATATACACGGTTGATAGAGGTACGATAAATTACTTAAATATTTATTCGAATAAACAACCTTATGGCTTAGACACTTGTGACATTGGTATTATAAATATAACCGAATTTGCATTTTGTTACATACCAATATCTGTATTTTGGTTGTTCGTATTTATTATTTGATACACTTCCCACTATAGCCATAAAGATTATCTATCAATATGGTGATTCCCGCCCGCTTCTTTACGTAAAAAGTCTATCGATTCAAAAACTAAATAGTCCAGAACCATCGGCCAAAAATTCCGCATCGAACGGTTATAGTCTTACGCAGCAGTTTTTATGTGACTTAGCCTCGAAGCCTCTATTTAATCGACTTCGAAATAGAAGGAGGTTACTATGTTCGGCTGTACGTATACATATATATTTTTATATGTATGGTAATCGATATCTTCGTCCATTGTGGACCGATTTTAATGTTTTTTTTTTTATTTTAATTGGTTATACTTAGGAGTGGTCCCATATAAATTTGAAGAAAATAATCAACCCCTAAGGGGGTAAAATACAGCTTATTTGATTTCCATTCACTTTTCGTCGACTTCACACCGATTTCGATGATATTTTCTTCATTTGAATTGTTGATTGAATTGAACTTGATCTCATTCAAATTTCGAAAAAAGAAATCAACCTTAATTTTGAAAAATAAAGAAATGACCAGCGCTTATACGAATTTTACTCACTTCTTGTCAGCTATAATAAAAATTTGGCACACCTGTAGTTGCAGTAAGTTTAGTTCCTTTTTTTTAAATAATCTATGTTCATAAATAAAAATCAGTTGCCGAACGTATGTAAGTACCTATAGTCCGCGTCAAATTTTTTGGCTGCTCTGAGTATAGCTTTAAGTTCGTCCTTACGTATAGTACAGTCAAGATGTTAAAACAAAACCAATTCAAAATATGATTATAGGAAATTATAATTGCCATTTATTATTCCTTCAATTCTCTCTATATTATATTTATGTGCAATATATTACGATTTTAATTAATTGTGATTCAAGAAAATATTTACCATATGTGACAGTAAAGGCACCACATTGATACTTTTAGAAGGTGGTGATGGTTTTCTAGGTGGTAGAGCCACGCTGAAGCTATTACTGAATTCAGCATGAATGAGTCGGCTCACCCGGGGTACTACCACCCTCTCACGGAAAACTGGTGTGAAGTAACAGTGCTTGTAAGAGCAGTAACATCAGGTGATGTTGTGATCAGTAAGAGCGCCGGATACCAACTCAGTCTCACCCCACTCTCTTCTCCTCCCACTGCCACCTATTCCTCCCCCACTCCTCCCTCCCGCAAACACAGGTTGACAACGCACTTGCGACACCCCTGGTTAACATCAGGTGACCCACCTGTGCGTCTGTCTCCTATGATATATAAAAAAAAGGATTTGTTTTCACGAAAATCGAATAAGTTCAATTTATATATATATTCTTATTATATGTATAGACAATATCTTGGATCTTTACAGTTCAGAATAATGCGTTCGCTACGTAAACAATTTATACGATATCTATTGAATTCTGTAAACGATCATTACGGATCATTGGTAGGAAACGTAGGCATTACGTTAACTCAGAAAGACCACTCTACCCACAATATAAACAGGTATTATGTTCCTGTATTTACAAAATTCTGAATCGAATTCGTATTACTATATTCGTATCTGTATATTGTACCTAAATCTAAATTAAAGTATTTTCGGAATAGTCGGATCCGTAGTTTTCGCTCACGCTTGGCAAAGTAGACACTTTATCCAAACACGAAGCGAGTAATATTGTTTTCTCACTGTATCTATTTGACAAGGCTTTCCACACAACATTATAATTTTCCGTTTGTGAGTAAAAGAAAACGAAAAATAATTTTAGTATCGATTTTTTTTCACAATCAGTTAGATCCGAATCGTCGTAAGTGATGTATTTGAAATTATAATAGAAAATAGGCCACATAAACAATTAGGCTTCATAAAACGTATATGCGAACCATTCAAGATTGTAGAATGTATTAATATCCTGTACTTTGCGTACATAAGGAGTATTCTGGAATATGCTTCCGTAGCCATAATAAATTTAAAAAATATATTAGGATAAATAAAATAATAAAAAAATGTACTAAAAATATTAAATTTAGAAATAAGAATAGATCAATAACAACATTATTAAATGAAAAGTCAGTACTAAGAGGAAAATTAGAAAATTTGAAATCACAGTTCTTAGAACATCAGATTGTATACGGCAATGACATCCGGAGCTTACAGGCTGATTTACAAATAAAGGAAGATAATATTAAATATATTTTATCTTCATACAATTGTTCACAAAACCAGTTGTGTGAACAAATGTTGTCTACAAAAGTTTGCATGGAATCTGTCGCTGACAATATAATGACTCAACAATCCAGCAGCGACTTTATACCTACAGACTTTACCCATGGGTTAGATTCCATACACACTGAGAGCTCTACGAATGACGTTACACCAGAATGTATTAGCTCTCATTCACAACCAAAATTACTACAAGATACATTCAGAAATAATACCAAGAGTCATGGGAGTGCTGATGTCAGTGTTGTTGCAAAAACAATAGTTTTCAGTGATAGGATAGGTATGGTATATAGATATGGGGTCTATGTTGGCACAATCATTAAATGAAACCATGATTAATAATTGTATGCCTGGTGCCACATATAATCAAATAATTAAAAAAGTTTTGAACACAGACTTTGACAACCAATGTAATAGTAATTTTAGTAGGGGACGCTCTGATATAAAAAAAATAATTTGTATAAGACATCAGAAAAGCTGTTACATTTGTTATGTGCCTTTCCGTATTCAATTTCCCTATCAGAAAAGAAAACAATAACATTCATATGTTAAATACATTATTGTATAATTTGACATGGCGTCATAGTGACAAATTTATATTTTTCGACATTAATAAATTTATTAATAACTATACAATAACACAGGATAGTATGTATCTTCCCAAGAAGTATAAACGTGACATAGCTACATTGATAGCTTATAATATAAATAGGTTAAGTGACTCAGAAGCATCATCTAGTTCACCTAATGATACTGTGATTAAATTTTTAAACTAGTAGATAAGACAAAGGAGCAGTGTAATATCACTTTGTACCACCAAAATATTAATCGCTTCTCCGGCAAAATATTAGATATAGAATTATTATTAAATAGAGAGAGACTGGATATAATATGTTTTACAGAAACATGGCTTAAACCTAATAAAATTATATTTAATGTACCCCATTTTTCGGTTGTCAGTGTACTTAATAGAACAACCACTGTCGGTGGTGGTTGTATTATATTATTCCAAAATAATTTAAAATATAAAGAAAGGAAAGATATATGCAGTCTCTCAATAGATCGTATTTGTGAAGTGGCTTGTGCAGAAATGGATAAATTAATTATTCTTTGTGTTTATAGACCTCCATCATCAAGTATTCACCAATTCTTACAAAAAATGGAGGAAATTCTTATAAAAATATTTAATAGTAATAAGCAAGTATTAATCTGTGGTGACTTCAATATAGACATTTTAAGTACGTCGCCAGAGGTCACTATGTTCACATCATTATTTAGGTCGTTTAACCTGGATCCTCTTTTTAATGAGCCAACCAGATGTACGTCTCAAACTGCATCTTGTATTGATAATGTTTTTACTGACTTCAAGACCATTGGCGGTAGTATTGTTACTGGGATACAGTCTGACCATAAAGGACTCCTTGTTAAAATAAATTGTGATAAACCTAGCAGTGACTGTAAGAAAACAACTAGGCTTATATCCCAAAATAGATTAGGTCTTTTAAATCATAATATTGCACAAAAGTTATCTTTCAAGACTTTTATTAATAAAGATCCAGATAGTGATTATGACAGCTTATTTGATATCATAAGCACTGAATTTAGTAAACATTGCCCAAGAAAAGTTATTAGTGTAAAGAAAGTAAAAAAAATTAGTGAATAGGCAACTACAGGTATTAAAATAAGTAGAGATCGGTTCTATGATCTATATTATAAGAGATCACTAACAAATAGTGAATCATTTCATGCCTACGTTAGGAATTATTCTAAAGTTTTTAAACGTGTTTGTGTAGCTGCCAAAGCAAAATTTTTAGGAAATAAAATTCTCGAATCTAGAAATAAGACCAAGACTGTCTGGCATATAATAAATAAAGAATTAGGAAAAAATAAAATAAATGATAACTCATTTAAACTAAGTGTCGACGGAGTACGTATTTCGAACAGTTCAGAGGTAGCAACTGTTTTCCAAGACTATTTCACTAATATACCTTCACAAATAACAATAAGTATAACATCATCAGCCCAGGGTGCCGCAGCTCTTTTAAAGAATATGAGTGCACCTACAAATTCAAAATTAAAATTCTCATTTATTAGTACAGGTGAAATAATAAGGACATTTAAACAATTAAATTTAAAACACACTGAAGACATATGGGGAATGTCGGTTATAGTAATACAGTCCTTAATTGTCACTATTTTACCACATTTAGCTAATATATTTAATCAGTGTATATCAAAAGGAACTTTCCCTAATCTAATGAAAGTAAGCAAAGTGGTTCCTTTGTTTAAATTAGGCTGCAGAAGTAGTCTTGGAAATTATGGACCTATTTTTGTACTTCCGTCGATAAGTAAAATTTTTGAAAAGATTATGCTTAAACAATTGGTAGAATATTTTACTGTGCAAAAGTTTCTGGATGGTCGACAGTTTGGTTTCACAAAATCGAAATCTACTACTGACGCTGGTGCAACGCTCATAAATCATATATTGGGAGCCTGGGAGGATTCGCAGGATGCAATTGGTGTGTTCTGCGATTTGTCTAAGGCCTTCGATTGCGTTGACCATAGTACGCTTATTCTTAAATTAAAACACTATGGTATTTGTGGATCTTCTCTCGACCTTCTAGTCTCTTATTTAAAAGATCGCTGTCAGAAAGTTAACATACATGGGGTAACCTCTGCGGTATCGTTTGCCCGAATTGGTGTCCCGCAGGGCTCCATTTTAGGGCCGTTTTTGTTCTTAATATACATAAACGATCTACCGCTAGTGGTTAATAGCTCTGCTGACATGGTGCTTTTTGCAGACGATACTTCTCTAATATTTAAAGTGAAAAGGATAGATTCAGAGGTTGGGCATCTGAATAATACTTTTAATGAAATTTGTCATTGGTTTGCGTTAAATAACCTATTGCTAAATGCAGATAAAACGAAATGTATAAGATTTACTTTACCCAATGTTAGACAGGTTGATAGTAGAATCAAGATCGAAGGGAATTTAGTAGGGTTAGTTGACAATACTGTATTCTTAGGAATTACACTAGATTCTAAATTACAATGGGGCCCTCACATTAAAAAACTGGCAAGCAGATTAAGTTCCGCTGCATTCGCAATATGTAAGATTCGCCAGCTTACAGATATTGCCACTGCTAGGTTAGTCTACTTCACTTACTTCCATAGTTTAATGTCTTATGGCATTCTACTATGGGGTACGGCTGCTGTGGTAGACACGATATTTTTATTACAAAAACTGGCAGTTCGGGCAATATATAATATGGGACCTTGCGAATCATTAAAAACGAAATTCCAGGAATTCGGTATCTTAACTCTGCCCTCCCAATACATTCTTGATAATTTAATGTATGTCCGTAAAAACTTTGAAAAACTGAATTTAGTAAAAGACCGACATAATCTAAATACTAGAGACTGTGATAAACTGGTGGTCCCATGTTTCAGACTTAGCAAAACCAGTAATAGTTTTTTAGGTAATAGTGTTAGGTTCTACAATAAAGTCCCAAAGCATGTTACCGATTTGCCGGACTGTAAATTTAAGCGCCACGTCAAACGGGTTTTAGTTTCAAAAGGATATTATAGAGTGGATCAGTATGTGAATGATAGTGATCTCTGAAATTGACTCCTCTCTGTGCATCCACTAAAAGCATTGTATGATGTATTGGAAATATATGTTAAAAAAATGTACCCGATAGAGTTTCTTGCCGGTTCTTCTCGATGACTGGGTTGTTTTTCGAACCGGTGGAAGTCTTTGACGTTCATAAGTGCCTTATTAGGCCCTAAACTGAATAAAGTATTTTGGATTTTGATTTTGATTAATTTTGATGTGATGAAAATTTATTATTTTGATTATTTATTGTGTAGTAGGTACCTACTTTTCTAGTTATTATATATACTAGCATAAAAGGTATATATAAAATGTTAAAAATAACTAATAAAAAAATTTAGTATGACGTGCGCGTTTTGTTTTCTTTTATTCGACTTTGTGTTACAAAAAAAAAAACAATATGTATTTATTGTTGGAACTGCTAAGTTTCGCATAAGTTAGGTCAGCGATTCGGATGTGAACTATTGAAGATATAAATAATAAACTCTTTACTCGACACACGAAGATATCATATTGAATACGCCAAAATATGGAACTACAAGTAAGGCAAATGCATAGATTAGGTCGAGCTCTGACGCTGCGCGCGCGGTAACTAACCGCTCTGATTGGCGGAGCCCCACCATCCCTGCTGTCATGTACACGTTGTACGGAGCGGTTTAAAAACAGGCGCGTGCGGTATAGAATGCCAGACTTCTGCCACGGCCTCCCCAGACGGCTCCGTCGTCTTACGCGTTCGAGGTCGTCCGAGAGCTCCGCGTGCTCCGACCTACGCGACGATGCGCTCCTCCCGCGCAACCCCACCGACTCTGGCCCCGCCGTCGAGTCGACGCGTAAACAAAGGCCCTTTTCAGGGGCAAACAGAATGCCAACCGTCGACCTCAGCAATGCCTACTGATACCGCCGCCTCTCGAAACACGAAGACCACCGCTTTGCACACCGGACTCCACAACTCCGTGCCTGCTCCTCGCCCTCGCAGTCGCTGGATGCCACTATACCTGCGCGTCCTAGAGGCCACAACAGAGGGCCAACCGCCTTCGGCGAACGACGCGGCGGCGCTTGAGCGCGCCGCCCGCGATTTCGGACGTTCCGGACAGCGCCCGGCGGCGCATGTTTCCGCACCCACTCCCACGCCTGCTCCGGCTCCGTCGCGAAGGGCTGCCCGTGAGCAGCCCTCGTATGCGTCGATCGCAGCGCCACCTGTTTGCGGAACCCTAATCCGCAGCCATCGCTCGACAGTGCTGCCGCCGCCGTATCGGTCGGCCAATCACAGACGCCTGCCTCACCCGACGCGAGTGGCCCGCGCTATTCGCCGATTGTGGTCGCGAGCTTCCACGATTGGGGCACGATTCTCCCACAATTGGCGGACAAGTTGGGGCACGGGCCCAACGTCCGTGCCTACGGCTACGGGGTGCGTTTCATCCCTGTAGACGCGGAAGAATACCGCATTACGCTTGACTACCTGGAGAAGTTTGAGGGGGCGAGCTGGTTTACGTACACGCCCCCCTCACAACAAGGTCTGAAGGTCGCGATTCGCGGCCTTCCACGCGGATTGAACCCACAAGATATCGTCGAGGCTCTTCGCAAGGAGGGTTTCGCTGCTGAATACGCCCGAGAAATTAACGGGCGACGTGGCAGACCCGGGTGCGTCTACTACGTCGTACTGACGAGGACGCCCGGGCTCATACCCGCCATCTATGACACCCATATGTTAATGTGCATACCTGGAACCCCAATGGAAGCCTGGAGGGGGGAACGCCGGTTAGCGCAGTGCTTCCGCTGCCAGCAGTTCCGGCATTCCTCCCAACAATGTCATCGTCAGATGGCCTGCGTGCGGTGCGGGGGGCCACACCCCGCCCGCCTATGTGACCGCCCGAAGGACGAGCCGGCGACCTGCGCCAACTGCGGGGGCGCACACTCGGCCAATAATAAACCACGCTGCCCCGTATTCAAGCGGGAGCTAAGGAACCGCCGGGCCGGCACCAGCCGAAGCAGAGAAGCTGGAAACTAGATTGGCCGCCCTTATAAAGGAACGCGATATACAGCTACAGAGAGCCTCCCTGGAGGAAGCCAGAGAAATCAAGGCGGACTACAGGGCACGCGCAGTAAACGTTCTACAAGTCTTCTTGAAGAACGCCGAAACTGTTGCTCCACACCACTCCGCACCCTCGAGTGAAACCGAGACACCCCCAAAGGTAGCGCCCACGGGGCGCAAACACAAGGGAAAACAAGAGTAGTTTAGTCCGTGCGAGTCGGACATAACCCACTCTCTCCCCCGAGAGGGTGGGTATCCATAAGGAATTTCCCCACGTAAAAAAAAAAAAAGTTCTCACCATCATATTATGTTTTGAACATAGTTTTACACGAAGGTTAAGGTCGTAATAATATTTAAATCCATGTTCCTCGAATGTAATGTTTTAGAACATAATTGCTTTTATATTATCACATTATATACTACCCATCTATACATATAATAAAAATGTAAATGTAATGCGTCTGTAAATTTTAGATTTTTGTGACAAAAATTATTATAGGTGTCTTGGAATAAATAATAACACACATTTCAATCGTTTTTAGAAATGCTTGTCTGTCTGTCTGTTTTTTTGAACGCATCACTGCTAAAGTATGTTGTTCACCATAAACCAAGAAACTTATAACGCATATCCTCGAGTAACATTTAGTCTTGGTTTCATTAAAATCGGTTCACCCTATCAGATGTAATTGTAATTTTAATGACGACGCGACTTAAGTACGAGAGAAAAGTAGATAAGTAAATGGAATTAATACATTCAGAAGATTTTACTAGTCACTTTTTTTTTACATTAGTTTCCACGCGGATGGAGTCGCGGGCACAGCTTGTATATTATAAAATTATATTATAATCTTAGGATATTGCGTAATCCTAAGGAAATTTTCCTAGAAGCTCAACTGATAGATATAACGGTTACATTGACAGTTATATAATATACTCCAGTGAAACGATCTAAATAAATAAATCATAGTAATTATCTATACTAATATTTATATATACATTTCTTCTGTACGTGTGTATGTCACTGAACTCCTCCTAAACGGCTGGACCGATTTTGATGAAATTTTGTGTGCGTGTTCCAGTGGATCCGAGAATGGTTTAGAATTGGACCCGGTAGATGGCGCTGCGGTTGAATTTTAGATTTTTTTATTATCAAGGCAGGACAACGTCCGCCCGGCCCACTAGTATAATCATTGTCATTACATAGTATAAAACAAAGTCCCCTACCGCGTCTGTCTGTCTGTCTGTTCACGATAAATTCAAAAACTACTGAACGGATTTTCAAGCGGTTTTCACCAGTGGATAAAGTGATTCATGAGGAACTTTTGGTATATAATTTGTCAAGGATTTTTTTTATAATCAGGGCGGCACAACGTCTGCCGGGCCCGCTAGTATAATGATATTATAAATAGGTAAAGTTTGTTGAGTTTTGTAGGGGGTAATCTCAGGTATTACTAAATCGATTTTGACATTTATTTTACTAATAGAAAGCCACGTTATTTGTGGGTATCATTATATATTAACCCGAAAAGACTATTTTGTGGTAGTCGGATTTGTAAAGTAAGTCGGAGAAAAAACGGTCGAACGAAAACGTTTCCTACGAACGCTGCCTTAACGATGAGAGATATATGATTGAGTTCTAGAGAAATTTGTAGAGCTTGATAATGCCTATAAAAAGTCAGTAACAGCATATGCTAACTTTTATATTATATTTAAGTCACAAAATGTAGTATTTTAAATTAAAAAATAATTTAAATCGTTAAGTGATGTTTATTGGCCATATTATCACACAATTACGAATTCTTATCAATATGTGATGATATAATAACTGAGCCACAGCAACGCGTGGCCGGGTCAGCTAGTACATTATAATAGAATCAACGCGTTAAACTAATCCTTACTGCACACGAAACTTCCTTTCCAACACGCTTTCAGGTGTCATATTTTCAGTTAACAACCAGTATTTTGTAGATATTGTTAATAGATGATTGTAAATGATTGTACATGGTTGACGCAACAGCTGATTTATTTTACTTCACCTACATACAATTTGATAACAATGCCAATACGCGCTATGCGTACAAGAGGAATACAGGTTATTATGAAAATTATCTCATTTTTTAAAATCTATAGCTTTACGTGATCATTTTAAGTTGGCAGTTAACTTGGCTACCGTTGGACGAAGTTTCAGCTCTATATTATAATTTGAGCATATGTTACACAAAGTTCAAAGCTCATAATAATTTTTAGATCCATTTTCCTTGAATGTAATATTTTAGGACATAACTATTTCTATATTATCCCATTACATACAATAGAGGTATATTACAATCTTTGTAGTCTCTGCCAAAATATTAGTAAGTCAAACTGACATACCCTGAGTGCCGCGGTCATCGAGATCAGAAATCTTTTGAAAGATCCAAACTATGGCTATACCTATAATATTGCCATGATTCGATGCTTCCCATTAGGATTTCATCTGCGCCCAGCAGCTTTGAGCTGCATCAAACAATCAAGGAATTTACGATCAGCAGTCAAAATCGGCAAAGAAAGGTTTGAACTGACAATAGATGTACACCATTTTAATAAAGATGAAATAAGAGTTAAGGCTCGTCCCGAGTGTGTCATCATAGAAGGCAAACAAGATCGTAAGACCAAGCGAGGAAACGTTATGAGGCAGTTCGTGCGCAAATTCAAGCTACCAGAGGGTTGCAGCCCAGAAAATATTGAGTCCAAGCTGTCTCCTGATGGAATTCTGACAATCACCGCTTTAAGGAAATCCTGTGAAATGAATCTACCATGTGAAAAAGTGATACCTATCTCTAGCACAGACAAGTCTAAAAATGACCCGTTTATGAAATCAACCAGTATAATTTCGAGTGAAGATCTAAACAAAAAACCTGATTAAGACATATTATTAAATTTGGTACTTGTGTATTAAATGCACCGCGCTCGGAGACCGCTACCGCGGCAGGCTTTCGTTATTTTTTTCGCAAGTCTAACCTAACCTTACCAAACCGAGACCAAAATGTTTTGTTTTAACTTAAAAATCATCAAGTTGGTAATACACAAAATTATAATGATTGTTCGGAAATGACTCATAACCTCAAAACTTTGGTCATAAATATCTTAGTAACTATGACTCTCCGCGAGGAGAGGAAATCACCCCTTTCCCCCCGCTTTTCCCAACCCATTCAATCTTAATATCAAGATGCGAATTAGAAAAACACAGCCCTTTAAAACATTTTTAGATTCCAAAAGACTTTATTGAAAAACAAAGTATTCAATAAGATTTAGGTGGAAAATGGGTTGATATAGAGTTTAAGATAGAATTTCCTTTCTTCTTTTTCTCGACTGCTTGCTCTTCTATTTTAGTTTGGGTTAAAAAAAAATACGCGGTGCATTTATTACACAAGTACCTTGAATTTTTATGGTGTTTTATTTTCCATAATCATCAATAGTTCCCATAATTCCTGAGAGTAGCAGAAAGTCCCCAAAGTTTCTCCTGTAGATCAGTTTTAGACTATGTTTTTTTATGTCAAAAGGCGGCAAACGAACATGTGGGTCACCTGATGTTAATTTATCACCACTGTCCATAGACACTAGCAACACCAGGGGAGTCGCAAGTGCATTGCCAGCCTGTGTATGGGGGAGGGGTAGGGAAAGGAGAAAGGGGAAAGGAAAGGGGGAAAAGAGGTGGGCTTCCGGCGCTCTCACTGACCGAACAAAACGCAACAATGCAAGCAGTGTTACTTCACATCGGTATTCTGTGAGAGGGTGGTATTACCCGGACGAGCCGATGCTGAAATTAGTAATAGCTACCTTCTAAAAATTCTATCGTTTGTTATCACTTAACATCTTGTTATTCTGAGCTCTTGTAAGAACTCTTTCAAATTAAATCTCTTTCGAATAAACACTCTTACTTCTTCTTATATAATCTGATGTATGTACAGTCCGCGTCAAACTTTTTGACCGCTCTGAATATAGCTGCGCAAGACACAAATTGAGGTATAAATACGTATTTCATTATATGTATGATATCGAGACAATTTCGCGATAAATAAATGCCAATATTAGATTCCTATGATAATATTGGCCTATAACCTTGTTTTGCATGAAACTTTTCACGGCATTCTGGGTAAGTACGAACTTGCGGCTTTTTTATATCATAGGAGGTAAGCGAACAGGCGGGTCACCTGATGTTAAGTGATAACCGCCGTCCATAGGCACTAGCAACTCCAGGGGAGTCGCAAGTGCGTTGCCAACCTGTTTTTGGGGGAATGGGGAGAGGGATTGTGTGTGCATTTAATATATAAGTACCAAAAATATTCTAGGGCTCTTATATTCAATGACAGAACACATTTTAGTTGCTTTTGGATTTTTTGTCTGCCTGTCTGTCGTTTATTCACGTCGCGCATAAATGACTGGACCGATTTTATGAACTTTGTTATTTTAATACTTTATATCCCGGAGTAACATACACGATATGTTTATATAGTTACGTATGTACAAATGCATATTAAAAATGATATATATGAACTTCATTCCTTCTATGTTTTATATGTGTACTAGCGGGCCCGACAGATGTTGTCCCGCCCTCATTATAGAAAAATCCTTGAGAAATTATATACCAAAACGTTCCTCATGAATCACTTTATCCACTGGTGAAAACCGCATAAAAATCCGTTCAGTAGTTTTTGAGTTTATCGCGAACAGACAGACAGACAGACGCGGTAGGGGACTTTATTTTATACTATGTAATGATGATGATGATATGAGCGAATATAAATATACATTGGACGTAAAGTAAGTTATTGTACTTATTTATCTGCAATCTAATGTACATGTTAATGTTGGATGAAGCTAATGATAGATGGCACTACATGTATCGTCATAGTAGAATTGATTATAACATAGGTAATAATCTTTATATATATATTTCTTCTGTGCGTGTGTATGTCACTGAACTCCTCCTAAACGGCTGGGCCGATTTTGATGAAATTTTTTGTGCGTGTTCCAGTGGACCCGAGAATGGTTTAGATTCAGAATTGGACCCGGTAGGTGGCGTTGCGGTTGAATGTTAGATTTTTTTTTAATATCAAGGCAGGACAACGTCCGCCCGGCCCGCTATCATATATAAATATCTTGATTTTCACGGAACTTTCACCAACAGATAGCGGACATCATAACAAATAATTTAGACTAGCTGTTAACCGTGGTTTCGCCCGCAGTACTATCTCCAAAACGGTTTGACCGATAT
The DNA here is from genome assembly GCA_036509395.1 of Antheraea yamamai. Classification (NCBI taxonomy): domain Eukaryota; kingdom Metazoa; phylum Arthropoda; class Insecta; order Lepidoptera; family Saturniidae; genus Antheraea; species Antheraea yamamai. The sequence continues at coordinate 7,768,801 of AP028450.1, forward strand.
TTACGTAACTTTCGCTGACAGATAGTTGACCTTATAAAAAGGAATTTAAGCAATTTTAGTTTATACTAGCTGTTAACCCTGGCTTCGCCCGCAATGTTATCTCCAAAACGGTTTGACTGATCTTCACGAAACTTTCATTGATAGATATCTGACCTTATTAAAAGTAATTTAAGCAATTTTAGTTTATACTAGCTGTTAACCGTAGCTTCGCCTGTGGTGCTATCTCCAAAACGGTTTGACCGATCTTCACGAAACTTTTACTGGCAGATAGTTGACTTCATAAAAAGTAATTTAGGCAATTTTAGTTTATACTAGCTGTTAATTGTGGCTTCCCCCACAGTGCTTTCTCCAAAACGGTTAGACTGATATTCACGGGATTTTCACTGGCAGAAGTGGACCTTATAAAAAGTAATTTAATGTATTTTAATTTAGACTAGCTATTGACCGTGGCTTCGCCCTCTGTGCTATCACAAAAACGGTTAGATCTATTTTCACGAGACTTTCAATAGTAGATAGCGAACCTCATAAAAAGTAATTGAGATTATTCTATTTTAGACTAGCTGTTACCCGCGACTTTGTCTGCATGAAATTTAGCAAGATTTCAAATCATTCTTTATTTTTAATAAGAGAAATAATTATCAGCTTATTGTTTACAATTCGACATTATAATTATTAATAACTTTAATGATATAGAGGTCTTCCTAATAAGATCTTAGATTATATACGTATTACGTAAAGAGTTCCATAATACAATTTGTTGCGGAACAGACAAGCGTTTATTTTTTGTATAGTCACAAAATCTTACTTATAATAATGGCAATGTATATTAAATGTAAATCTTTATAATAATATTTTAAGTTATTGTTTCATTCGTTCCTTACACAGTGTAAGTGAGCACTGAGGTAGTTATATGGTGGGTTAAGGTTCCAAATAAATATGTCACTGATGGCAAACTTAATTTGGCACGCTGTTAGTATTTATATATCTAATGTACACGTTACATGTTACTTTTAGTGGCTTGCACGTCGTATTTACAATTGTCTTTAAAGAGCATTTCTATAATTGTACATATTCTCACAGTTTTATAATATTTTAATACGAATTAAAAAACGCGTGCGGAGCCGCGGGTACAGCTAGTAATATTATAAATATGAAATAGTTTTAATTTCGCCTGACTGTAACTAGTCTTTCTGTTAGAACTACCTGTATTATGAATTTAAAACAGTGAGCTAATTCGTTTTGTGATACAACTGAGTTTTATTTGTTCAGGTATATTTCGTTTCATTATTTTAAGATAGATGTCGTTGTTTCGAACGTATTGTTTTCTGGATTATCTTGTCGAAAAACTATATTAAATTATATAATATAGAACAATAATTATATTTTTTAATAAAAATATTTAAAAAAATATATACTCTGAAAATCTTAAGAACGTTTTTCACACGTATTTGTGGACCGTATACATTTTAGTATGGAAATATTTAGTACTTCTAAGTGAAATTACTGTTAACGCCACCTTTCATTTTCATTTTTGTATTTTTTAAAGTTCTTATATTAAACAATATTCCTATTAAGTATTTATTAATACAATAAAATAATTTATGGATAGTTAAAGAAACAGTTCATCATATGTGGTTCTATAACACATTCATAGATGTCGTTGTTCAGGATATCAGAATTTTGTAGCTTGTACTGTCAAGGTCATTGACATATAAAAACCCAAGACACACAGTCTTGAATAAAAGTAGCGATCAAACCCAGCCGAAAAAATCCCCAATATAAATACGTGGTTATAGTTATGCTATTAACTTATGATTTTGCAAACTCAACCTTACATGAATAATTTAAAATTGTCTTTACAACGACGCAAGCGACGCGAGACTATTTGAAATGACTGCATAATCCAAAATTATGCACTCATTTTTCTGTGCTGTCTATGAGACGTTAAATGTCCATCTGGATTTTTGATATCGATGTTCAAGGTATTCTATACTACAATTGATAAAGTATCCTCCTCTCCGGTCATACAGAACGTGTAGTGAGGTGAAGTTATGAGGCATTCCAGGCCAATAGCGTAGTCAGTTCGAAAAAAAAATCACACAGAACGAGGTGCCGGTTACTATGTGATTCATACGAGTTTGGTATTTTCTAGCAGTTATATAAATTTATTAAGTCTCATAATGAGTTAGTTATTTTTCAAAAGATTTCATATTTACTATTTTACAAATAGGATTTGACCTAAGTTATGCCTGGATTGTTTTTAAATACATTGGTCTGGTCTAAAGGATTTTCGTTTTCCTAGATTACGGATCGAACCTACCTTGAATTTCGCGATATCTATTAAATACATCTGGCTATTCTGAAAGGGATATTTAATGCGTTGAGGATCGGAGTTAGTTTATATTGAATAATTGCGCTAGTGATTTTGCCAATGGAATTATTATTTGTAGCTGCGAGATCTCACAAAAGCATACTCTAGAGCAGTGTTTCCCAATCTTTATCATATCACGACTCCCTTAATATATAAAATTATTCCGCGATCCCCTCCCCTCCGTTGTTTGTAATCTCTATTTTTTATGTAACGAATATCAAATCCGTACGTCTTTTTATGATTAGGTACCGGTTAAACACATAATGCAATCAGTGAAATGTGAATGTAACTCCGAGGTATCGTCTTTTTTAATTTTGTTCATTCGTATTATGTAAACTGCTCTAGAGTATAAAATCTTCACGATTCTCCCACAAACATGTGGTTTGTGGACTCTGAGGTCTTGAGATATCTGACCTGATATTGAGTGTTATGGTCTAAGACTAGAGTATATACGTTATAACTGACTCTGAAGTATAGTTATCAGATCACACCTATGGTATTGCTGCTTGGTGACAGAAAACTTCGAAAAACACATTATTATTGCAAATTTTATGAGTTCTAGCATCATTAAGGTCACCTCTTTCAGAATCAAATAAAGCAGGTTAGTTATTTACTACTTTGAACGAACAAGATTGTTAGTTGTACCCATAAAAATACTAGTATACTAGTAGTAGCTTTAGCGCGCAGCTTCGCTCGCGATAATGTAGGTTAGATCTATCGTTCAGGAACATTACATTTTTTAAATGAAAGGTACTCTATGACCGATTGAGAAGTTAAGACAGGACATCGTAACAAATAAACAAACTCACTTTCACATTTATAATATTAGTTTTTTGTCTTTGTATGACATTTATAATATCTCTATATATATCATTTTTTTGTACGTATATTTGTCCTGAATTGCTTATATTCCAAAATTAATTATTTAATTATAATAATTATTGGACGCGGTTGTTGACTCTGTGACTTGATTCTAGGTTTATTTTTTTATTATTCTTGTTTATATAAGTGTAAACGTCTGCCGGGTCCATTAGTTAATTTTAAATATATTATATACTAGCTTCTGCCCGCGACTTTGTATATTTAGCGGAAGCTCTCAAAAGGAAAAAAAAAAACGATTTTGATACTTTGTACATTGTTGCTCCGCTCCTGTCGGTTTTAGCGTGATGATATATAGCCTTCCTCGATAAATAGGCTATCTAACATTGAAAGAATTTTTGAAATCAGACCAATAATTCCTGAGATTAGCGCGTTCAACCAAACAAACAAACCCTTCACCTATTTAATAGTAATATATGTAGTTAGGATGCGATGCATAGCTCGTCATAGTAAAAAATACTTATATTTTTATTATGTCATTTAATAAATTGTTTATAAAAATAATTAGTTATACCGAAAGAGAGTGTTTAAATAATTATTCAGTAAAAATGTTAAAGATTTGTCAATAATTGTTATCTAGTATTAATAAGACACGTAAATAAACATATAACCATCAATTTAAAAGAAACTGTTATTACCCATATATTACCAATAACTTCCAAAAGGACTCCTTTCAAATTGTCTTGTACATATATAGAAAAATTAAATTTAAAATAATACAAATGCTTATTATAATAGCTAATATAAATTAAATAATAAATACTGGATAAATAAATATTTCAATGTTAAAAAATAAACAAAATCAAAAACATGTCGCCATGCGCTAGAATGAGTGCATCCAGAAATTTCTCATTCGCGCGATCTAAATACGCTGGTGAACTTCGTGCCAGCAGTGACGCATCGCATCTCGCTCTTATATAAACGTCCAAGAACTCTCATTTTAACATATTCAACCGACTGCACGATACGAAACACAAAAATGTCTTTAATCCCATACGCTTTCGACTACGATCTCCCTCGCTGGCCGAGACGTCTTCTCGATCAGAATTTCGGGCTAGCTATAACACCGGAGGACCTCTTGAACGCTGCCACGAGCCCCATCATCCCTCGTCTGAAACCTTGGTGGCCGAAAGACGCCGAATCATCAATCAAAGTCGACAAGGATAAATGGCAGATCAACGTCGATGTTCAACACTTCGCTCCAGATGAAGTTACAGTCAAAATTGCTGACGGCTTCATCGTAATTCAGGGTAATCATGAAGAAAAACAAGACGAACACGGTTTCATATCGAGACAGTTCGTGAGGAGATTCAAATTATCAGATGACATCAATCCGGACACAATAGAGTCAAGACTTTCTTCAGATGGTGTGCTAACTGTGGTGGCTCCAAAAAAAGTTGATTTGTTAAAAGGTGAAAGATCAGTTCCTATAACACACACAGGGCCTATTTCAGCGGGCGCTTTCCATGATTCTTCCAAACAAGAATAGAAATAAAATTGACTATGGTGTGTGAGTGAAACGAGACTGGATTTTGTAAGTTACTATTTTATTTAATAAAGAATAAATTGGTTATTTATTGTATCTTACTTATCTCTAAAATAATAAATTGTATAACATATTTATACCAAACTGTTAATTTCTTATATCTATGTTCATATCTATACGGATTATTATTAAATATTATAATAAAATTAAAATTAAAATCGTGTTCTATTCTTTGTTTCTGTGTTTTGTACAATATTTGTTTTATCTGTTATAAGAAATGAAATTATTATACTCCGTTTAAAATACTGCTACTGCTTCTGGGTCCAGATGTGGAAAATACGAGACTTGATGAACATGTTTTGTAATGAATAAAGTTTGTCGCAGTAAATGAAACCATCAAGTTACAATTTGTAATAACACAGAATGATAAAGAAAAATGTCTCGCATTTGACAGTTTTATTTATCTCTGTTAATATTTATTATTAGTTGTTTTTGTTAAGTGACAAATATAAAGAAAACCTTAACAGCTCTATTGGCGTCTCTCGCGATATTAATAAAGTTCTGAAGTATTACGAAATGACATTGAACTGTACAGATGTCTATATTTAGAAAAACGATTCTTCTTAACAATATTATTTGCAAGTGATTCATCTGGCAAATCCAGAGATCTATTATATGTTTACGGAATTTTGTGATCAAGGCCACGCACTTCTACATTTTAGTAATACCGGCGTTATTTTCTGCAAAATCATTTTCGATAGCTTGCAACGTCTTTCCATTAGTTTCAGGCAACAAAAACCATAGCGCGATCGTACTAACCATTGTTGCAATCGTGAAGATAAGGTACATTGTTAACACACCGTAGGTATCTAAAATATAAGGTAACATTTTAACTGTAAGAAACATAAAACCACATGATGTTGACGTTGCAAATGCTGAGCCCAAACCACGACAACCATTGGGTAATATTTCTGGTATAAACATCCATCCAATACTAATTAATGCGGTTCCAAATCCTGTGTATAGTACTATTAATGTTAGAAGGACCAAAAACCCTATATCAGAATTTATATAAAGGAAGACGCACAAGAGTGCTAGTGATAATGATACTCCAAAAGAAGACGCCATAAAGGTTACTCTTCTTGGTAACCAATTTCCAAATATACAGAATAGAATAGATTCGAAAGTTCTTAAACAATCAATTGCCAGAACTAATATATATCCGTCTAATTTACCTGAAAAGGTTTTAGCGTATATATCTGTAGCATAGAAAGATATAACGCTGAGTCCGCACCATACAATTACTATTGCTAAAAAGAGTAATGCTATTAAAACCTTCATAAATTTGTTACTAAGTAAAAATCTTTTAAATTTCTTCAGTGTCATTTTTTCAGACGTTTCCGTTTGTGCCTTCATGATTAACTCCAGTTCATTTTTAGCTTCTTCTCCTTCACCCCTGAACCATTTAAAAGTTTCTACGCCTTCATAAATTCTTCCCTTGGATATCAACCACAGTGGACTTTCTTTTAGATATATAGTAGTAATTATTGACGCCACAACCGGTATTATACATAAAACACAACTTGTTTTCCAATAAAAGTATTTTCCAACAATATGACTGACGAGAACACCAATGTGTATACTTAGGTTTAATACCAATAAAAATGTTGATCTGTGTTTTGGTTCGGCTATTTCTCCGACATACACCAACGTAATCGGTCTAGTGGCTCCATTCGAAATACCGCACAAAAAACGTCCTATAACTATGAGGGTATTATTATTGGCGACTGAAATACAAGACCATCCAAAAAGGAACGGGATGTTAAAGATAATATGGCTTAACTTTCTGCCCAGTCTGTCGAGTATGATGCCGGTTAAAAGGCTGCTGATGATCATAGAGAGGACAACAGCAGAAGCTGAAATGCAAAATTAATTTATAATTTGACACTTTATTTAACATTTTAACAGGAACTCTATGAATATACCGCGCGACTGGTTAGTCCGTCGTAATATTTACACAGGTCATTCAGTACTCGTTTCTCATTATAAAACAATTAAAATAATAGGTGTTTACTATTTGACCTAATTATCTAGAGAAACACAAAAATTATATTTAATCCATTACGCGGCTTTGTCAAAGCACGCACCATGACGGTGTCATTGACCGTCGGATCGTGTGCAGTGAAGCGTGAAAGAACGAACAAGAAAGGATAATTTTTAGAGATGTGCTGATTATAACTTTGGCCGAGTAGCCGGCTTTTTGTATAAAAATATTGTTGTGGAAACATATTATAAGTATTGTTCATTAAAGTGAAAGAGCTCAATTAAAAATTAAACATGTAAAAAAAAAGTCTTGTGTATGGATGAAACAGTTTATGTTTAGGATTTTTCGGAATTTTTATTTTACTAGACATCATATACATGCAATCTTATTTCAATAGTACTTAATTTATTAATAAAAAGAAGAAATAATTATAAATGTTTAGGATACTAATTTTGATGGATAAAGTTCATAGATGTGTTTTCCTTACAAGCAAGTAATTTTAGAAACCGATTATCAAAAGACAGGTTGCTTTGCTTAACGTTTCATATAATAAGACAAATTATAAAATAAAAAGTTTAATAAACACACAAGGTTCTATTTAATGTAATTCTCCTTACATACTTTTTATTGAGGAATACATAAAAGTAAGAAGCCGGATACTCGGCGCTCTTTGCCGAATCGTCGCCATATCTCTAATAATTTTTGGAAGTAAAAAAAAGCGGCTAGTGTCGGTATTTTTATACAAGGTTATTAACTCCGGGTTCCCCCGCTGCAGATTACGGCACCGGTCATTGCACCTAGGTTTATTTCGTTTATATCCATATTTGGAAAGTCTTAGAACAAACTTTAACTCAGTTTCTCTTTGTTGTTTATTAGTGTTTGTTTTGATATCATTATTTTATACGTTAAATGCGACCATGAAGTATTTTACCTTAGATTACTACGAGTGTTTAACCTGGTATAACAGCAAGCAACATAGACCTCATCTAAATTTTGAGGAAATTTTATCTTAATTGATTTAGTTTAATGTATCTATAAGAAGTTAAAGATATGTAGAAGAATTTAAAATTACGGGATGTTTACATTTATCGAGAACATTCTGTAATAACTCGATCAGTGTAACATATCTATATTTAATATTATAAAGAGGTAAAGTTTGAGAGTTTGCGGGTTTGCCACGTTGAGGGGGTAATCTCAGGAACTAATGGTCCGATTTGAAAAATTATTTAGCTCATTTATCTAGGTAGGTTTATAGGCTATATATCATCACGCTAAGACCAATAGGAGCGGAGCACTAATGAAGAATGTTTCAAACTCGGGTTTTTTTTAACTTGAGAGCTTCCGCTTCATGTTAGCGTTAGCCCAAAGTAACTATTCCATGTGGACAAAGCCGCGGGTAGCGGCTCGTACGTAAATAAAGCAAAGTATTAAGAGTTCTGGTTTCATTTCTTTATCAGCACATATTTGAATACTTTACGGGATCTATTGGTTTAAAATAGATATCTGATGAATTCGTTAAACCAATTTAGCTTTGAAATTACCCGATGGAATTTACCATTACAAATATATCAAAAACCAACCAGGTTGTAGGTGGTAGAGCTATGCTGAAGCTATTACTTGTTTCAGCGTGAATGGGTCGGCTCGCCCGGGATACTGCCACTCTCTCACAGAAAACCGACGTGAAGTAACAGTGCTTGCATTGTTGCGTTTCGTTTCAGTGATAACGTCGGAGTCCCACCACCCCCTCCCCCGTCTCTTCCTCCTCCCCCAACACAGACTGGCAACGCACTTGCGACTCCCCTGTTCTTGCAAGTGACTATGGACGGTGGTAATCACTTAACATCAGGAAGCCCACCAGTTCGTTTGCCTCCTATGATGTAAAAAAAACCTGTTTTAATTATTTATTTAAGTCGTTTAACATCTTTAGAAATACTTTATTAGTGTGTACCTACGTTATATAAGGAGTTCTTATGGCAAATTTAAACGTATCAGTGTAACTTCTTATTGGCAGTCACTCTTGCATAAGTATTATAAATATATATTGAAAATCGCACCGATTAAACTGTTTACGTGTTCTTGAAATAATTAAGACTCACCTATCCAAGAATCGTAATACTGATCGTAAGGGAAACTTGTGTCATCTTTTAACTGGGGTAGCATGACAGTTGATATTCCAAAAGAAAGTTGCTTACTCACTTACCGAAAACAAACACGATGCAAGTGCCGCTAGACACTGAAAGAATATGTGAAATACAAAAATATTGTATTCTGCCAGAGTCAGAAAACTAAAGTTATTCTCTCTATCTCTAAATATTATAATACAGCAGAACTTTTATAGGTTAAAACCCAAGGGAAACAGAAAGTATTGTAAGTTATAGAGTTTTTAACTTATCAAGGGTTTATGTTACGTTCGCCGCACACTTGAAATCCAAATCATGCCGTTTTTTCGAATTTTACTAACCAGCCATTGCTATAGAATTATGGATTTTTAGCGAATTGGCGAACTCTTCTGCTTTTTCTTTCACTATGGGTCTTTAACACTGATGTTTTGGTTTGGACACTGTTTGAACCTCGTAAATAAACATTGCTCCAAAATAGGGAATTCAGCAATTTTTCGTCTTTTACATAGAACATTTTCTCCAGAATCTCGTTTCCTTAAGAGTTCAGCTTCTTTTTTAATTATAAGCGATAATGTACTATCTTTTTAATCTCTTCTTTTCATCGCTTTTAATTTATCAGCGTATGTTAGTGTTGTTAATTTTCGTTTCGAACTCATTTTACTTAGGTAATTTTTAACACACAGCACAGTTTCCTGGACAGTGATCAACAACTAATCATCCAAGTAAGCCGCTGTCCCAACCACCGCAAATACAGATTTTAGGGATTCCAAAGAAACAATAGGTTTTATACTTATTGATTGTGTAAACATTTTAACTTGTAAACACGTGCAATCAATAAATTACGAGAAAATTTTTGGTTTTGTACATTCATTCGAAATGACTCATTAGCAGACAGTTTCGGTGTTATTACAAAAAAGTTAAATACTTCGTTTACAAAGGTTTCGAATTAAATGCACCGCGCTCGCCCGACACAGGTTCGCGTTATCCTTTTTCGCAAGTCTAATCTAACGTAACCAAAGCGAGACAAAAGAGCAAGATGGCGAACATTCAGCGACCGCGGTGCATTTATTTCGAAACCTTTTTAAACCAAGTATTCAATACGTATTTAACTTTTTTGTAATAACACCGTTTATGTTTAAAAAAAATTAAACTCTTATGTTGAAATCACGCTAAGATATTTTACGTGACAAATTAAATTACAGATATTAAAGGCCACATTAATTGACTTAAACAATTTAGTCGCTATATTTAATTATGTATATTAGTTCGTTATAACATTCAATTTGATTCCACTGTTCAAATAGTGAATATTGTGTACAAAAGGTTTAGCAATGTAGATATATAATGAACAATATACTTAATTTATAAAAATCTTTAATACTGCAGCGTATCGTGCTGTCCATTAATAATGTCTTTGGCCCTTTTGAAAAATGAAGGACATATTCGATGTCAGACGGATATATATTTTTCCTCGACAGAGAGGTCCATTATTAAAAGTCTCGATTCCAAAGTCGGTGTTTGATTTTATCATATATATCATTGAATATTATAGTGGACGCTACTTTGTATAAAGTAACGCCTTCTTCAATCAAATATATCATATTGAACACGCCCCGAAATATTAAAAACAAAAACAACATACAAGATTATGAAGAATGATATTATTATAACTAAAAAGCTGTAGACACGTCATAAACGCATCAACAGTGCCTTGTTATAAACTTGATTAGTTAGCTTATTTTTGACGACTGCCCCGTCAATCCGTCCGTATCTAAGCAACACATAACTATTTCTTTTTCACCACCGATATTGAGAATATGCCATCTATCTTCCACATTTTATCTAAGACAGTGTGGCGTTACAATATTACTTTACGTATGTGTGCTTATCATGCTATTTGTTTTGTCGAAATATAATGTAGATAGGGTATCTACAGATTTTTAGTTATAATATCATTGATTATAAGTATCTTATGTATGGTACGGAGTACGTACAATAAACATCAAGGTATTTGGTGCGGAAAACATATTTGTAGTCTAAAGAGTGCTGTAGAAATTTAAACCTTAAATGTACAGACATAGTATAATATATCACTAACTAGCTGAACCGGCCACGCGTTGCTGTGGCTGAGTTACTATATCATTACATATTGATACGAATTCATAATTGTTATTGATAATATGACCAATAAACATCACTTAACATTTTATATTACTATTTTAATATAAAAAACTACTTTTTGTGACTTAAATATAAAAGTAAGTCATATGCTCTCCATGACTTTTTTTTGGCATTATCAAGCTCTACAACTTATATCTAGAACTCCATCATATATCTCTCATAGTTAAGGCAGCGTTTGTAAGAAACCTTTTCGTTTGACCGCTTTTTCTCTGACTTACTTTTCAAAACCGACTACCACAGAAAAGTCTTTTCATTTTTCGAGTTAATATATAGCCTATAACACTCACAAATAACGAGGCTTTCTATTGGTAAAAGTATCTTCAAAATCAGTTTAGAAGATCCAGATATTATCCCCTACAACCTCAAAAACTTTACCTCTTTATAATATTAGTATAGACGTCTGAATTCAATGATTATATAATACTAGCGGGCCCGGCAGACGTTGTCCAGCCCTGATTATAACAGTATCTCTGACAAATTATATACTAAAATGTTCCTCATGAATCTCTTTATCCACTGGCGAAAACTGCATGAAGATCAGTTCAGTAGTTTTTGAATTTATCGCGAACAGACAGACAGACAGACGCGGCATGGGACTTTGTTTTATACTATGTAATGATGAGAAAATGACATACCTGTTTGTAAAAATGGTTTTTCGCTGTTGTTCCATTATCATTTGAATTATTCATTTCTAAATGAAATTAATATACAATTTTATGTTAATTAATAGGTTTTTAAGGGTTTACACTAATATATAATAATGTAGACGGTTCAATTACTTTAATTTTAACATTATTAAATGACTTCGCAGTTTTTGTAGTAACGGTTTGTGTTATAATAAAATTGTGTTATAATATAATACGAGAATAAATTCGAAAATCTTCATAGTGACGATGTGACCAATATAGTGACAATGTTTGTTCAAATGTTTCATGGTAATTATTAATCTATACATATATTAAGAATGTAAATGTCTAATGTGTCTGTACTTATTAGACTTTTGTAAGAAAAAATGTTGCAGGTGTCTAGGAATAACTAATAAAATACATTACAATCATTTTTAGAAATATCTGTCTGTCCGTTTTTATGAACACGCATCACTTAAAAAATACTATTTCTAAAATAAAAGTGTGTGTGTACTTATGTACACGCGTTAGAAGTTATACTTCTTTGGCGTAACAAGATAAAAATCTTTTCAAAAATTTTAATCATTCGCCTTATCCTACGTTTGTAGAAAAAACGACACTAACAATAGAAAAAGTTGACTCTAGTTAACTTCAGGGTGTCGGTTTTTCGTGACAGTGTGCGCGCGCATCGTAATAATTTCAGGGTGTCAGTTTTTCGTGACGGTGTGCGCGCGCATCGTAAAATTTTACTCTCATCATTTTTCCACAATGCGCCAAAGGAAGTATAACTTCAAAAAATTCACTGTTACATAGCACATTTATCGAGGAAGGCTATAGGCTATATATCGTCACGCTAAGACCAATAGGAGCGGGGCACAAATGAAAAATTTTTCAAAACGAGGTTCTTTTCCCTTTTGAGAGTTTTCGCTGCGTATTCGCGGGCGCAGCTCGTATACAATATAATAATTAATACTCTGGGTGTTAATTCTGAGTATCCATCCTTTATCCATTATTTAGGACTTCAAAAATTGCACGGTCTAATGATGAACCAATCCGCACGAAAGCATATTTAGTAATAATGCCCTAAAGGTTTTTAAAAAGTTAACCTGAGATAAATTGCCGATAAAATTTTTGATGCTTACAACAAAATTTACGAAGTTAATTTGAAAGGAACTGCAAACCAAATCGACGTTAGTAATGCATTTAACAAATAATAAAATTACGCGACTGGAGACGTTGGGCTAACATGGTGGTTATTAGGTGGTAGAGCCACGCTGAAGCTATTACTGGTTTCAGCATGAATGAGTCGGTTCGTCCGCGGTACTACTACCCGAGCCGCAGAAACACCGACGTGAAGTAACAGTGCTTGTATTGTTGTGTTTCGTTCGGTCAATGAGAGCCGCGGAGCCCACCTCCCCTCCCCATACAGGCTGCACTTAAAATCAGGTGACGCACCTGTTCGTTTGCCACCCATGGTATAAAAAAAACAAGCTAGTTCCATTTCGATAAAAAATGATACGAGTACTATTATTTCTTATTACTATTCTTATTATATATTGAAAATATGTATAGCTAACCAGCTATACATAATTTACCGGGTATTTAACCGGTCAACCGGGTTAAGATATAAAATAAGCTATATGGTATTGTTCATGTGATGACTTAAAAAGACTTATTAGCTTACACATACGATGCTTATAATAATAAGTTGTATACACATCGCTTTTTTTTTCGAACTGACTACGCTCTTTGCCTGACGGGCTTTCACAACTTCACCAGCCTTCTAAGGAGAGCGCTTAAGGCACTTCGCCGCTTGCCAACAAACTCAAGGGTGACAGAGTGGCCGAACCTCGGCTTGGGCTGTCTAAGTTAAATTATTAGCTAACTATTATTAGCTATTCATACTATAAGAATTCCTGCGACATACATGTGTACCGGCATGTGAGCCTCACAAATTCAATCGTGCGTTTCGTGTCTGACAACTAAACTAAACTAAAAAAAAATAAAAACCCTTCCACCATATGTGTAACTATGTGTATGTGCGCACATATGTGGGGGGTGATCTGTGTTGTGTTGTTCAATTAGTGATTAGAAATTTTCAGTATCACTGTGTCGCGACAGCAGCATGCTCAAGAGCTCCACTCCGGGGGACCAGACATAAACCTCACTAAGTTCTATTCCCGTTTTGGACTGAAATATAAACAGGCTTTAAACTAAATGCAGCTGCTCCGTTGCGTAATCATTTATTTCGCACTGCGTGTCCTTAAATGAAAGGCAAACTTATTTTCAGAAAACATAAAAAAAACACATTGAAACCCGAAATTAATTTAATTATTTACTATTAAGTTATAAACACACAACCTTGAAAATGTACTTAGCTTAATTCATTACAATTTACAAGATACGTCATAAGCGCTGTTGCAGAGCCATGTTAAAACTTGGCTAACTATATAGTTTATTTTTGACGGCTGCCCCGTCAATCCGCCCGTAACTTAGCAACATATAACTATTTCTTTTTTGCAACCGATATTCAGAATATGCCATCTTACTTTCATATTTTATCTAACACAGCGTGGCGTTACAATATTAATTTACGTATGTGTGCGTTTTCGTGCCATTTGTTTTGTCAAGATATTATGTAGGTAACGTATCTACTAAGTTCTACAAATTTAATCTACAAAGTTGTAGTTGATGCTGCTGTTGATGAGTTTTTGACATTTTTATTATACAAATTATTTTCTATATCCTGTAATGTTTTGCCATCAGTGTCTGGCAACAGGTAACATAACAAAACGGTAGCTGCAAGTGTTACTGTAGCAAAACTTGCGTACAGAATCGTCTCTCCAAACGTATACATTATAGACGGAGTAACTTTTACAGCAACAAAAAGTAAACCAAACGCTATGCCCGAACTTAACCCCGATCCAAATCCACGGACATTACTTGGAAATATTTCAGGTATGAAAGGCCAGGCTAAGCTGTTGAGTGCACTGGCTATTAAAATATATGCTACCATCAAAGTTAAAAGTAACCATACTAAACCGGGTGGATTTAAACATAAATATATCACTAAAGCGATTAAGAGTATTGTGGTTGTAAATCCACATGCCAAATAGGTTTTTTTTCTAGCACAATATTTCGCAAACACACATACCAAAATAGCAGACACTATTCTTAAACAATCAGTAGATATCATTAACGTATAAGAGTCAATATCACCAGAAAATATTCCTTTGAAAATGTCCAAAGCGTAAAATGATATCATATTAATTCCGCAGAACTGTACAGTAGCAGAGAGTACAACAATTGTAGTTAGAGCTTTAATAAATGCTCTACTAAATATAATTTCCAAGAAATCTGTCGTAGTGATTTTCTCCGATTTTTCTTTTTGTTTCTCTAGTACTGAAGTGAGTTCTCTTTCGGATTCCGGACTTTCTCCTCTGAACATTTTAAAAGAATCAATTCCCTCCTCTATCCTCCCATTAGAAAGTAACCATAAGGGACTTTCTTTTAAAAATAATAATATTATAAAACAGATTATATTAGGTATTACGAAAATAAAACAACATGTTCTCCAATAAACCGCATTCCCAACTATATGACTGATGAGACATCCGATATAAACGGCCAATGTTGGACAAAATAATGTTATAGATCTGTATTTCGGATCTGAGATCTCTCCGATGTAGATCATTGAATTTGGTCTTATGGAACCAGTGCAGATACCGGTGATGAAACGTCCGATGAGAATCACAGCGTTGGTCTTAGCGAAGCCCATAATGAACCACCCTAGTATAAACGGTGGGACGAGAATTAATTGACCTTTCTTACGTCCGAGACCATCACTCATAGCTCCAGCGAAGAAGCAGCCAAATATCATGGCTAATGGTGATACTGAAGCTGAAAAAAAGATAATTAAAGTTTAAAGTTAAATGTGGTAAGAGAAACTTTGAATTAAATGTAGAAGCTTCTAACTTGTAAACAAAGTATTTAACTAAATGCTATGGCCAAAAAAAAAATACATATATGCTATATAATGCGGTATAAATTCTTATTTTAAGGCTATATCTATAAAGAATTATATTTATCACAATTAACGCAAATGAAGAACATAATAAAATAACTTAGTCTTTGTTTCATTAAAATGAAGCGACTTAAGTACGAGAGAAAAGTAGATATGTAAATGGACTTAATACATTCAGAAGATTTTATTAGTCCTGTTTTTTTTTTACATTAGGTTCCACACGGACAGAGTCGCGGGCATAGGTAGTAAATAATAATATAAGAATAAATTTAAATTATAATAATATTAGAGGGCCCGGCGAACGTTATCCAGCCCTGATAAAAAAACCTTGACAAGTTATGTACCTAAACCTTCCTCATAAATCACTTTATCTACTGGTGAAAATCCGTAGCAGTAAATCAATAGCTTTTGAGTTTATAGCGAACAGACAGACAGAGAGACAAACGTAGCTGAGGACTTTGTTTTATAATATGTAATGATAAGAAGAAGATAATTACCTATCCAAGAATCATAACTCTCGTCATAAGGGAAGTCTTTGTCCTCCTGTAGTTGTGGCAACAGGACACCAGAGTAGCCATAGGTCATACCGCCGGTTACTGAGAGCAAGCATGATGCGACGGTACCAAATATCTGAAAATAAAATATAAAAATAACAGAATTAAATTAAATTGTTTTATTTGTGTTGCAGAATTTGTATCAGAATATACGATCACGGTCATGTGTCAAAATAGCCCACTATAGTAATCGTGGTGACAGTCATTGTCCCTAGTTTCCCATCTTAAATTTGTTTAAAATAACGAAAAACACCGAACCATCTTACATCACAAAAATACCTGCTCTAAAAGGGAAAAAGTGGGTAATATGAACTATCCTGCACACAATCCCAACACTTCATACGACTTTTTCCTGATTTGAAAAGTCAAGAATTATTTACGTGGTCACCGATTTTCAACACCAGAAGAAACAAAATCAATAATACTTTATTCAATTTAAGCCCTAAGAAGGCGCTTATGAACGTCAAACCACCACCGGTTTAGACAAACAACCTAGTCATCGAGATAAACCGGCAAAAAACTCGACCGGGTTTATCTTTTTAACATATATAAATGTATTTAAAATGCATTAGACGTTACAATTGTTTATAGTGGCTGCACAGAGAGGAGTCAATTCCAGCCATCGTTCACATATTCATCCACTCTATAATAGCCTTTAGACACCAAAACCTGCTTGACATGGCGCTTAAACTAACAGTCCGGCAAATCAGTAATATTCTTTGGGGCTTTGTTTTAAAACCTAACACTATTACCAAAAAAACTGTTACTGGTTTTACTGATTCTGAAACATGGCACGACCAGTTTGTCACAGTTACTAATATTTAGATCATGCCGGAAAACGAGACTGTAAAAGAATATAGAAAACATGTTTCCGAGGTCACCACAAAAGGAGTGGGATAAATGTTTTTCTTTAATTAGTTTATTCGTATGAAAAAGTGCTTCGAAGTCAAGGAGGAATATCTATACATATAATAAAACTGTAGCTAGGCCAAATCTGTACATTAAATACCTTTTGAAAATTATAATCGGGGTAGACTTTGTTATCGATATAGAAGCCATAATAATCCTTTCACAATTTTTGTCTGTCCCTGTGAATGCGTATCACTCTGAAAGTACTAAACCAATTTTGACGAAACTTAACACAGTGACAACTAATATTATAAAGTTACATCTAGGATACTTTTTGGCCCGTAAAACGCAAGGGGTTCTCCAGGATAACGGGCGAAAGTTAAAAGTTTTCAGTTAATAAAATTCTTGACGGATTTAAGTACATTTTCTTTGTGCGATATATAGTAGACAGATTAGCTAAAAAATTTAGCTATATTTCATATCCCTGTGCTTCTTAAAAAAATGTAAATAAAAAAATTATCGTTAGTTCCGAACAGATGGCTTTGTCGATCCGTACAATGTAAGGTATATTATAATTGACCTACGGCAACATGACGTTTCTATGCGTAAATATCATATAAATAGTTACATTCTATTGTAGAAGATGAATCTCAATTAGAGTTCTGTCAGTACGTTTGTTGGTTCGATATTTGATAAAATTAGTTTTTTAAATGTTGTTGAAGTAGTTGGGTCCAGGTTTGTGAATCTACGATTAACATAATTGTTTGAGGTGTTTGCAGTTACCATACTATGTTATATTTATACTAATACTATCGGGCCCGGCAGACGTTGTCCCGCCCTGATTATAAAAAAAACCTGGACAAATTATATACCAAAACGTTCCTCGTGAATCACTTTATCCATTGGTGAAAACCGCATAGAGATCCGTTCAGTACTTTTTGAGTTTATCGCGAGCAGACAGACAGACAGACGCGGTAAGGGACTTTGTTTTATACTATGTAATGATTATAAAGAGAGATAAAGTAAACTGATCCGATTTTTTCACTGTTGGAAAGGTATATTATCCCTCAGTGCCATAGATAATTTTTTATTTTGGCAAATATATTTTTTCAACAATTAAACACAATAAATGTAATTGCAATCGGCAAAAATTCTATAATATGCCGTGCGCTGCTTGAACAGTTTGAAATAAAACCTATAATCAAAATATTCATTACTTTTACAAAAAAGTCCGCGACGCCATATATTTAAGTTCAATATCTCAGTCAAAAAGATGGTTTATATGTCAAAAGTAAAATAAATTTGACAAGATTAAGTTTGGGTGCAGATTTCAGTATATTTAACAAATTCTTATAAAACAAATAACTAAATCATAATGGAAATTTAATGTAGATAAAGTTTAGTTTTTACAGCATGTAAATTGATGACGTATGTCAGAAGATAATGCGAAATATAAACTATAAGCCAGCAAAATTATTGCGTTGTCGCTGCCGCTGGCTCTACGTGAGTGGTGAAAGGGCATGGAGGTGAGTGGCACAGGAGCAACAAAAGGGGTACCGGGAACACATTTATCGGTAATATATGTAGGTTACTTTTTATCTTAATTGGACCCGGTAGATGATGCTGCGAACGGTTTCTAGGCTTAAAAGATTTTTCACATACCAAGTAGGTATATGTTTGAGTGAGTCTCTGGATAGTTTGGATTCACAATTGGAAGCGGTAGATGTCGCTGCAATCGGGTTTTACTTTTTTAAGATTTATTGTTTTTTAAAAATACAACTGAAACCGGTAATAACCGATTTGGTGCAGACGAAGTTGCACGGGTTAGCTAGTTTTAGAATATATAGATTAACATACTTGACCAGTCATAGTATTATTTTCTTACTCATTTTGGAATAAATAATAAAATAATACTTCTAACCAGAAATATGATAATGATGAATGACCGATTTCAAGCCACAGCGATTGTTTAACTCTGACGCTGATATGGTTTACATAGCCAATCTCCTTCGAGAAGGTGCGTGCACATAGTGTTAGTTGACCGGCTTTAATAATCATGAAATGTTACTTAGGTTTGTGTATCTTTAATAGGGTCTTTTTTTTCGAACTGAATACGCTATTGACCTAGCAAGGCCTTAACAGCTTCACCGGACTACTGTTTAATAGGGAACTACTGCTGGTAGGCTGTAATAACGCAGACCCACCGTTGTAGGCACGACGGGCATGTCCAGAACCCTAATAGTTTTTTGATATCACACTTACACGGGTTGTTGAGATCGATAGGCTGATAATGTTTTAATCCAAAGCCTTGATAAAAAAAAAAGAAAAACAATGCCTCGTGCATATTTTGGAATGCAGCAAAGTATGTACTTTAAGTAAGTAGGTCTAAATTGTGACATTGTGATGTGCAAACAAACTAACATTCTACAGGTTTATTAACTTACTAACTTATTAAACGAACTAAACTAAACTTACTAACTGTACAAAATCTTAGTCAGGGCGTCGTATATTTTTTTAAATGTCTTTTGTAGGAATGCACTATATCGATCATGAGCAAGTTCATATACCGATTTGCTGATTTTCGGGTACCTGTCACCACAAACTTTTTTGAGAGCTGGATCCGCGCATAGATTCGATATACGATATATCGATAATATAAAGTTGACACTCGAGATTTATGTACTAGTCACAATATATCATGATTATGATGACCGAACGTGGCAACTAATGTTGCAATATTATTATGCGATCTTATTATAAACAACAAAATAATTGTTTTTCGTACTTACTCCGGTAAATAGTGTCTTTTGGCAAAATAATTAGTATATCAAAAATATTCAGGATCAAAAGTAACCTATGTTCTTCTCCGTATATTAAGCTACCTCTATGACAAATTTAATTGCGATCGCTTCAGAATGATAGCCCTGATAATATAAGTTTATAATGGTTAAGTAATTATGAAACTGAATATAATTATAATATATTAAATGAAATTATAACCTATTCATTAATATTTGCTTTGTTTTTCTGTTAATTATTATTTTGTCGGATTTGCACAGTTTTCATATGAACGAGCGAGTTAGGACTAAGGTCATATTTAAATTACAATATAATGATTACATTGTAATGGTGTTTGATTGAAGAAGGCGTTACTTTGCGAAAATCTATCATTAAATATTATAGTAGACGTTACTTTGTACTTCCGCCTGGAATAGATTAGCCGCTATCACGTCATACAACAACAAAAAACGTTTCACTGTATTTGTCCGAGTATACTGGAAAAAGTTACACTTGAAAATAGTAATAGAGAGATAGCAAAATATTATACTATATGTACTTACATATCGATCCAGCTGTAACTTTTTCAGATACACTCGGACAAATAAAATGAAATGTTTTTTGTTGCAGTAACACGTGATAGCGACTAACCTATTCCAGGCGGAAGTGCAAAGTAACGTCCACTATAATATTTATAATATCTGTTATATAGATAACGAAGAATAACGAACGCTATTTATTTGTTTATTTAATGTTCAGAAAACGTGTTCGAAAAGATAAAAAAGTATGACATGTGCGAATTCTTTGGTTTTAATGGTACCCTATTATTTATATTAATAAAGCACACACGGAATAAAAGAAAATTAATGTTCTGTGACGTCACCGTTCTAAATTAATAAAAAAGAGAAAGAAAAAAGACGATAATAACTTAAACAATTAAATTATTTTTTCCTAGTTGAGCCCAATAATTACTTTGAATAAATTAAGTTTAAGATGTATGACAAAAAATGCGGCACAGAGGACAACGTTGATATGTGTTAGATCTTGTTAGCGGTAAATTGAAAATTTAATGGTTAATTAACTTTTAAATTTATCAATAAACCACAAACTATACGAAATATAGAAGGATATTTTGTTAAAGCCATTACTATTCAACGAGTATGATAGGCGAGATTTGTTTTAAGGATGGAAAAGATCAGGTTATCTAAAAGACAACTAGAGGACAAAACTAATAGACCTAGAATCCGAAACAGGTCTATAGTGAGACATGGTGTCCATAATCACCTAATAACAAGCTGAAAATAGATAAATTTGAATTGGAATGTACTGAAGTAGTTACACAGTGCAATAGTTACACGTCGGATGATGATTTCCTAGAACTAGATACAACAGCACAGTAGGTGATCTGCACCATGCTGGTTACCTCAGGACAATCTATTTCCCTGTTTAATATTTTGCGTGGGGACGATAACTCCCGACTGGATTCCGAATAGACTCTAATGGACGTATATGCCAGCGTACAGAACTTTAATAACCATAATCATATGAAAGGGTGATGAAACATAAATGGCTCGTATTATGATAATTATCTAGTGGGTAAGATACCTAAGGAGTGTACACTTAACGAACAAATTGGTATAACTCAGATAAAAATGATCGTCAATAAATGTATAATATGTTTAGTAGATAGAGAAACTAAGCAACTTTAATACACCAAACGAAAAGTTAACTAATTATTATTAGTTTTTGATTATTTTTCAAAAATGAGGGCATCGGTATATGCGCACTCTTGGAATAGCAATTTCACAAGAGTACACATATTAGCCCATAAGCGTACGGAGGGTATCGCAAGGATACATTTATAGTCTAGTTCCATAAATCGCACGCATACGCTAGATTTTCATTATATGACGTTAAATCGTCGTAGCACTATCTAGTACATTTGATGCATTATATCAAATCAAATCAAATCAAAAATACTTTATTCAGTTTAGGCCCTAATAAGGCGCTTATGAACGTCAAAACTACCACCGGTTCGGAAAACAACCCAGTCATCGAGAAGAACCGGCGAGAAACTCGATCGGGTACATCTTTTTAACATATATATATCCCCCCCTAAAAAAAAAAAATCCTTAAAATCATCCCACCCCCCCTCCTCTAATTTAATCTAAACCATTCTCAATCCCCACAACACACACAAAAAATTTCATCAAAATCGGTCCAGTCGTTTAGGAGGAGTTCAGTCACATACACACGCACACAAGAAATATATATATTAAGATATTTTGAATACATTATACGTTACAATACCGTTTTTGGTGGATACACAGAGAGGAGTCAATTTCAGACATCACCATCGTTCACATATTGATCCACTCTATAATAGCCTTTCGACATTGAAACCTGCTTGACATGGCGCTTAAATTTACAGCCCGGCAAATCGGTAATATGTTTTGGGACTTTATTGTAAAACCTAACACTATTACCTAAGAAACTATTACTGGGTTTGCTAAGTCTGAAACATGCAAATCTTGCATTATTGGCTTCCTATAATCCTCTTTACATCCAGAATATTTAGACAATTCAATTCAAATGATTCAGACTACTATTAATTTAGAAATCCAAAAATGATCATAGAGCACTTTTTTGAGTTTATACTCCTGGCGGCAGTCCTTATGACTGTTTCGATTTTTATATATATTTTCGGACGGCTTTTTCGATTTTATAGTTTTATCTGGTTTCTGCGTTTAGTTAGTTATCTTTTTCTTTTTAGTCCTTTCTTCTTACTCCTTCCTGTAATTCTCTCTTCTATGGAGAATTTGTTATAATGTTTAACAGTATACAAGAGTGTGCAGTATCTCCAAGTATAGATATGCGTGCGCACTCTTGAGGAAGGCTTAATACAAAAGATATATACAACCCACTTACGTAATCTTTGGAAATACAGTTGTAATAATCACGTTACAGGTACATTGTAAATAATTTTAGATATAGTAATATTAATAAAGAACCTTTCGAGTGAAACTAAGACGCTACACTGTTTTGAAAATGAGAAAATATTTTAACAAAACGGTCTAAAATCTAAAATCAATGACCTCTTATTTTTTGCTCTAATTTTCTTGACACACATTTATTGTTTACTGAATCTTTAAATACAATTGACCTTCATATGGATTGTTTGTAATTGTGGCCAATATCAGCCCTGCGTTCTCTAACGGATCGCGCACTCCTATGGCACCTTTTCCTATAATATATTTAACAGCGAGGTAAAACATTAATATTCAAGCTCAATTCATAAGAGTAAATCTCGCGATATCTTAGCTTATTACGAATGTAAAGGAAATATTCATAAAATAACAAAAGTAAACCGCAAAATACAGTAAGGGCTATGGGGTTGAGGTATCTTATATTCGTTTATTTAGGTACTAGTGTAAATTGATATTTGAACTTAGACGGGTAATAATGAATTTTTTTGGTAACATTTACTAATTGACATTAATAATAATAGGTCTTTACCTATGAAATTGCCGTTCTGCAACACGCTAACATTTTTTGATTATTTTTTTTTTTAAAATGATTTTTTCAATTTTTTTTTTTTTTTTGTTTATTTTTCTTTCCTCCTTTTTTTTTTGTTTAAAAATTTGGTATTTTTGGAATTTTATTCCCCTTGGAACCGGCACAAGCGGCACCAACATCACACGTTTCGAGAAACTCAAACCAATCCCCCCCTTTTTTGTTTTCTCCCTTCCCTTCTGGAATTTCACCTGAAAAATAACCTCGCGGTCGTCCAAGACTTTGGTCGACAATGACGTATTAAAGGCGATTGTGGAAGCTGATGATACACAATCTACGGCTGAATTAGCAGCAGCTTTCGACGTTAGCGTCAAAATAATATTGGCCTATTTGCGTCAAATTGGCAAGGTAAAAAAGCTTGACAAATGGGTGCCCCACGAACTCAATGATCGCCAGCGCGAAGTACGCGTCGAGACGTGCCTTGCACTGCTCAACAGACACACAAATGAAGGAATTTTGAACCGCATTATTACCTGCGATGAAAAATGGATTCTATTTGATAACCGCAAGCGCTCAGCAAGTTGGTTGGATCCTGGTTCAGCACCTAAACAATGCCCTAAACGAAAACTTACCCCTAGAAAAGTGATGGTCACTGTTTGGTGGTCTAGCGCCGGTGTGATTCATCACAGCTTCTTACCAAACGGGATGAGCATTACTGCAGATGTGTACTGTGAAGATCTGAACACAATGGTGGAAAAGCTGGCACATCTCCTAACAGCATTGGTCAATCGCTCGTCTCCGCTGCTCTTGCACGACAACGCGCGACCTCATACTGCACAGCAGACGGTCTCCAAGTTGCAAGAACTGGGGTTGGAAGTTCTCCGTCATCCGCCCTACTCACCAGACCTTGAGCCTACAGACTACTACTTTTTCCAGAATTTGGATAACTCCTTGGCGGAAAAAAAATTCAATACCCGAGAGGCAGTACAAAATACCTTTGAAGAATTTGTTGCCTCCCGTCCAGCTGATTTCTTTAAGAAGGGCATCAATAAACTGCCATTGCGTTGGCAAAGATGCATTGATTGCATGGGTGATTACTTCGATAAATACAAATAAAAAATACATGAAAAAAATTCGTTTAATTTTTTTCATACAAAACGGCAATTTCATAGGTAAAGACCTAATATAAAGAATTGAATAACCTCTATATTATGTACACTCGTATATCATCTTACTCAAGTATTATGAAAGGTACAAAATGTATTAAGTACCAGTAGTAATTATCGTTGACATATGTACTACTGTTCAACTGTATCACAGATAACAGTATTTTATGAAGTTTTTATGAAAGAAAACATTTTAAGGAAACCCTCAGCAATGTTGTAGTACCACTTTATCTGAAAAAAATATGAAACTATGAATTCCTTGGTGTTTCAAATCATCAATACATTGTAGGTTGAAATGTTAATTTTCCCATACTTCCTCGAGGAGAAGTTTTGGACCTAACATTTAAACTAAAACGCTGGCATTATTATTATTATCTCTAACTTGATAACGTTTAAATTACCTGTTTATATATGTGAAGGGATTTCTTCAAGTCGGTCGGAGATAGAACACTTCCGTCAGGATTTATTATCATGTTTCCATTCGAAATCGTGTTCACGTTTAATGTACGCTTGAATTTTCTCCTGAAACATTACATAAATATACTTATGAGTGATATAATAAAAGTAGTTATATGTCAATAGACAATTTATTTGATATTGTACAAATATCAACGCAGCAACAAAGATTCCGATCATCCTAGTCACTTAGCTGGAGTTAATATAAAACTGACTCACAAAAAAGAGTAAGTGCGCCACGGGCCTGTTATTCTTCGTGTGAACTAATCTATATTAATATTATAAAGAGGTAAAGTTTGTGACGTTGTGAGTTTGTGAGTTTGTGACGTTGTGGCGTTGTAAGGGGTAATCTCAGGAACTACTGGTCCGATTTGAATAATTCTTTCAGTGTTATATAGCTCATTTATCGAGAATGGTTATAGGCTATATATCATCACGCTAAGACCAATAGGAGCGGAGCACAGATGAAAAATGTTTCAAAATCGAGATGTTTTTTTTTTGAGAGCTTCTGCTATGTGTCAGCGTTAGCCCAGAGTAGTAACTATTACTACGTGGACGAAGTCGCGGGCAGGGGCTATAATCTATATACTAATATTATAAAGAGGTAAAGTTTGTGAGTTTGTGACGTTGTAGGGGGTAATCTCAGGAACTACTAAACCGATTTTGAAAATTCTTTTACCAATAGAAAGCCACGTTATTTGTGAGTGTCATATGCTATATACAATCACGCTGAGACTAATAAGAGCGGAGCAACAATGAAAAATCTTTTAAAATCGGGGTATTTTTTCCTTTTGAGAGCTTCCGCTGCGTCTTGCCCAAAATAACTATTCCACGCGTGCGAAGTCGCATGCAGAAGCTATTATCTAATTATATTATCTATAATCTATACTAATATTATAAAGAGGTAAAGTTTGTGAGGTTGTAGGGGTAATATCTGGGGAGTCGGAGAAAAATGGTCGAACAAAAACGTTTCTTACGAACGCTGCCTTAATTATGAGATATATATGATTGAGTTCTAGAGAAAAGTTGTAGCTTGATAATGCCTATTACCACCCAACGAAGTTGGCACGGGTCGGCTAGTTTATCATAATTTTATGAACTGTCACAAAACGACTTCTAATTGTGAGGAAGAATAAAGATACATTGACGCCACACGATAAATTGCTTACTTTGATGGAGAAGATGCAACCCAAAATCAGTAAAACACTATAGCAAAAAGATTTGGTGATTAGAAAATTAGTATACGTACGCTAGATATGTGAGAGTTAAGAATAAAATATTTTGTGTTCATTGTTCATGTTATTATGTAGCGATATATATAAACATTATTAGATTTTGTATGTGTAAGTCTTCACATCTAAGAATTCATAGAAACAAGAAGACCGCACGAAGCCTTAACGTTAATTTTCAAAACAGGATGGCAAATGTTGTGACTGTTTACTAAGGTTTCTAATCTCGAAACGAATTAGTAGAAGTTAAAATGTAAAATAATACTGAATTATACTATTCGTGCATGCTGATGTCTAATTTATCGTTGGAGATATGAGCAAACCAAATACCGACGGGTAGGAAACGGGGTGTCGTGCATCGACCAGCTGTTCTCCTGCAGCGTGTTCAACATCCACAAGTGAGTACATCCGTCCAAGTATCTCTAGCAGCACTCCGTGTTTCACCTTCACAAGGTTATAGTAGGTTAGTAACATTTTACATCTATCACAGGGATAAATTCCTCCTGAGCTGTAATAGTTATAGTGTAATAGTTGCAAAACGAGAAAGGCGTTGTACGTAACATAGGCGCGAGAGACCTACTAGTGCACGACTGGAAAGAGGTGGAAGTTAATGGAAGGATGAGCGTTGTTATTTAATAATAGATAGCGTTACCAATAGTATAAATATAAAGTTTTAGAATAGATCTTTTTTTTTAATAACGTGGGGAAATCCTTTACTGATACGCCATCCTTTCAGGGGAGAGGGTGGGTTATGTCTGACTCGCACGGACTAAAACCCCACGGTATACCGTCCGACCGCATTGTTGGGGCGGCAAGGGATCGAACTATGCTAGCCCCCTTGGATAGCCGCCCCAACGGTCCGCCCGGCGAAAAGTGACAGTCGGGCTCCTTCCTAATAGGGAGGCAGTCTGGGCACACACCAGTTGCCTCCCCTCGTCGGCCGGACCTGTGCAATGAGGAGATAGCCCTCTGGCCCATCCCCTCAGGTTCGGCTACGGTGGCGGGAGGAGGTGGGCAAATCACCGCCTCCTCCCTTCGATTCTCTGTTGGCGGAGAGGGCCGCTCAGAGGGTCATTTTCGCGGGCCTTCTCCGCTGCTTTCTTCTGCATGGCCGAAACCACACTCGGCAGCGACAAGTCATTCCCTTCTACCGTCAGAGCCAGAATGCGGCACTGTCCCTCCCACGCAGCACACTCAGACAGAGTTGCGGTTGGCTCCCTGCGAGCGATCTGGTGCAGGTACCGCCCGAAGCATCCATGCTGGGTTAGCACCTGCACCAGTCGGAACGACAGGGAGCCCCATTTCTCCCTATCCACTCCGGCAGGACCGTCCGTCTATCATGCAACCGGGCATCCGCCAGGTCCTACCTCCGTCACTCCGTCGCTTCCTCCTTTCCCTCCCGTCTTCTTTCCTCAATCTCCCTGGGAGCCGGGGGCTCCCAACT
Source organism: Antheraea yamamai (assembly GCA_036509395.1). Taxonomy (NCBI): domain Eukaryota; kingdom Metazoa; phylum Arthropoda; class Insecta; order Lepidoptera; family Saturniidae; genus Antheraea; species Antheraea yamamai. Next base: position 7,796,521 of record AP028450.1, read on the forward strand.
ACTCTTCCTCGCCGCCGTGAATTCGTACACGGCGGCAAGAATTCCCGCCTCCAGCTCGCAGGGTAGGGAGCCGGCGAGCAAATACCGCCGTGGAGGCCACGGTGCCATACCCCCTTATTGCCCTCAGTGCTGCTATGCGCTGCGCAGCGCGCAGCGCGCAACGCCCCGCACATTAGCGGCACCGAGGGCATCGGCCTACACCGGGGCTCTGTAGACAGCTATTTTAGAATTGATCTATATTAACGTAGTCAGAGCTATAGAAAAGGATATAGGGTACATTTCGTCTGGAAAAAATATTCCCGAAGGATAGATCAAATCTACATAAACGCGAGCGAAGCCGCGGGTAAAAAAAGTCTACAGCATTAATTAATTATTGTCAAATTTTGATTACAGAACGAAAATTGGTTAATTATACCATGTAATAAATTCTTTTACGTTACAAATTTTTCCCTATTTTTTAAATCTTTGGTTAAGACATACACTTTTTCTAATTGCATATTGATTTCACAAATATCTAAACATATATCTACCGCATGCGACTTTGTCCACGTCAAATTACAATACACAACTTAAAAACAAAAAAACATAACCTATAATTGGTGAGTTTTTCTTTAATTGTTGACAACCAATCTTCTATTAGATTATTACTGCCATTGTTGAGTAGGTAATGATATTACAAGGTTCTTTAGACCATTTTAATAAGCCGACAAGATGGTGGCCGTCTTGTAACAATTTTTCAAGGAGTTGTTGTGGTAAGTCATAGTCCATGCTCCGTGGTATTATTTCCCATCCACTTGTGCAAAATAATCAAACTATATTACGTAAAACAACACCAATATTAATTACAAAACAGATCCAAATAAAATAAGATTATGAATAAAATATAAAATCCACTATATGACATTACAGGATCCAGCCAAAAACTCAATTGGTGAGTTATAATGGAATGGTTAACATAAAAACCTCCATGAAAAATTACTCCAGTTTGTATTCAGTCAAACTGTTCATCTCACATATATATATATATATATATATATATATACTAATATTATAAAGGTAAAGTTGAGTTGTGAGTTAGTGAGGTTGTAAGGGGTAATATCTGTATCTACTACACCGATTTTGAAGATACTTTTACCATTAGAAAGCCACGTTATTTGTGAGTGTCATAACCTATATATTAATTCGAAAAATGAAAAGACTTTTTTGTGGTAGTCGGATTTGCAAAGTAAGTCGGAGAAAAAACGGTCGAACGAAAACGTTTCTTACGAACGCTGCCTTAACGATGAGAGATATATGATTGAGTTCTAGAGAAAAGTTGTAGAGCTTGATAATGCATACAAAAAAGCGGCAGCATATGTCTAACTGTTATATTTAAATCACATAAAGTAGTTTTTTTTATTAAAAAAACAATTTAAATCGTTAAGTGATGCTTATTAATCATATTATCAACAACAATTATGAATTCTTATCAATATATAATGTTATAATAACTGAGCCACAGCAACGCGTGGTCGGGTCAGCTAGACTCAGTATAAAATAATATATATATCTTAATATATATATTTCTTGTGTGCGTGTGTATGTGACTGAACTCCTCCTAAACGACTGGACCGATTTTGATGAAATTTTTTGTGTGTGTTCGTGGAGATTCGAGAATAGTTTAGATTCACAATTGGACCCGGCAGGTGGCGCTGCGATCGACTTTTAGGATTTTTTTTGTTTTCAAGGCAGGACAACGTCCGCCCGGTCCGCTAGTATATATATATATCTTAATATATATATTTCTTGTGTGCGTGTGTATGTGACTGAACTCCTTCTAAACGACTGGACCGATTTTGATGAAATTTTGTGTGCGTGTTCGAGTGGATCCGAGAATGGTTTAGATTCACAATTGGACCCGGTAGGTGGCGCTGCGGTCGACTTTTAGGATTTTTTTGTTTTCAAGGCAGGACAACGTCCGCCCGGTCCGCTAGTATATATATATATCTTAATATATATATTTCTTGTGTGCGTGTGTATGTGACTGAACTCCTTCTAAACGACTGGACCGATTTTGATGAAATTTTGTGTGCGTGTTCGAGTGGATCCGAGAATGGTTTAGATTCACAATTGGACCCGGTAGGTGGCGCTGCGGTCGACTTTTAGGATTTTTTTGTTTTCAAGGCAGGACAACGTCCGCCCGGTCCGCTAGTATATATATAAAAATAGCTACATTAAAAACATGGAATTTTGTTTCTCCTTGAGGCCTTATGATTAACTCGCCGTGTTATCGCCTATTGGATGTATTATTTCAGGAATAGCCATGAAAACTTCAGGAGCTAAATTCTATCCTGTCATCTTTCATGTGAGTGTTCTGATCAATAAGATAATCTTTTTTTTAAATTGCTTTATGCTAAGCCGTTTTTTATAGGTATCCCAAGCGAATTAAACATACTATATGCATATAATAAGAATGTACTGTAATGGGTACTGTAATGTATGTAATGTGTTTGTACTTTTTAATTTTTGTAAAAGAAAACGCTGCATATGTCTTGAAATAGGTAATAAAATACATTTCATTTTTAGAAATGTCTGTCTGTACATCTGTCTGTCTCTTTGTTTGAACACGCATCATTGCTAAAGTACTGCGTTCACGATATAACCTCACCAAGAAATGGTTTTATTAAAATCGGTTCACTGTATCAAAAGTTATTGTAATTTCAATGACGACGGGACATAAATACGAGAGAAAAGTTCATTAGTAAATGAACTTAATACATTCACATGATTTTATTAGTAACTGTTTTTTAAAATTTTTCTTCTTAATTTTTTCATAATTCTTTCTTCTACTTTTATTGTTTTCCGCATCGCATCTTATGTTGGTAAATGCTGTAGTCAACTATAATTAGTGACATAAATAATTTTAAGTTTTGTTGCATGTATGTTTTTACCTTCTTATTTTATGTTACTGTTGTTGATTCTTATGATAAATAAATAAATAAATAAACATTAGGTTCCACGCGGACGGAGTCGCAGGCAAAGCTAGTAAGCATATAGAGACACATATGAATATATGATTAAACCAGATATTTATAAATTACTGCATTGATACTGGAGAATACAATTTACTACAATATATATGCATTTGACACCCAATATTCATTTTTATTTTTTTTTACTTTATTTTTGGCAACCAATCTTTTAGATTATTACTGCCATTGTCGAGTAGTTAATAGTATTACAAGTTAGTGTCGTGCGATCATTTCAATGTCAATGTTTACGTTCCAACAAGATGGTGATTCCCTTGTTACAACTTTCCAGGGAATTTTTGTGGCATCTCAGAATTCATGCTCCGTGTTATTATTTTCTATTCACTTCACTTATGCACAATAAACAAACTATATTACATACAACACCACCAATTTTACACAATATAGAGTCAAGTAAGAGAAGATTATGAATAAAATATATATAAAATCCACTACATGACAGACTAAAATCCCGCCAAAAACTCCCCATTCTCATTTATACAGGCATAAAAGTTGGTCAAACAAAATAGGTTAGTTAACCATGTGGTTGTTATACATTTTGACACGTTTTATTCAATAATATAAAATAATCAATTAAATATGAGTAAAAGATATTTACATAATTAATGTACGTCGAAGAAGACTTATGTATATCTTCGTGTATGTGTCATAAATTAACAAACTATCACACTGTTTAATTTGCACAAAACTGTTCTGTTAACATTTGCACAAAACTGTTCTGTTAACATTTGCACAAAACTGTTCTGTTAACATTTGCACAAAACTTGTTAACAAAAGAATTTTTATTATTTTAAAATTATTCTCGTTTAATTACTTAAAAGTACCACACTCTGTGATTACATGATTTATACTAACAAGACTAAAGACTTGTAAAATCAATGTTACATATCTTCACGTCGCAGTGTATGTAGAGAATAAGGTAATATATAATGTTTCTACAGTGTAAAAACATTTCATTATATTTGAATATTTTTTACCGTCACTTGACGAAATAACAGGACTATACTTGATGGGGATCACAGGATAATTGAAATCGATGGCGAGTACAAAAAAAAGAATTACAATCTCCCGACGCTATTATGCCTGTTCAAAGCCATTTTACGTTATGTTGTAGAAAAGTAGGAACATACTACCTGAAAGTTGATTACATAGCTTCACAGTACGCAATTCTTGTTTTAATTCAGTGTTTATCTACACTAAAGGAGTTCAAGTTTAAGGTCAATTTATAAAATAAACCAAATCTATACATATAATAAGAATGTAAATCTAACATATCTGTACTTTTTAGATTTTTGTGACAAAAATTAATAAAATAGGTATAAGTATGAATAGTTTGCTTTGATTAGCTTAGCATGATTAGATTCGCGATGTTGCGTAACAGAGGCAACAGCCCAAGCCGAGGTGTGCCGAGCACCCTTGAGCTGGTACTGTATAAAATCGTCTGAGTGCCTTAATCGCTGGGCTTAGCAGTTCGGTAAAACTGTGAAGGTCTGTCAGGCAAATAGCGTAGTCAGTTCGAAAAAGAAAGTGAAATATAATTAATCCGAACTTTTTTTTAATTGTGGTGCGACAAAGTGACTGCACTATGCCTGATGGTATGCCTGTCATGCCGGACTGCGTAAGTGTCTCTTCACGTTACGCTTGAAGGACCCCATGTCATAGGAAGGAGGGAACGCATTGACCGGGAGATTGTTCCACAACTTCACGGTACGGCAAAGATATGACGTTGCGAACTCTTTAGTTCGTGCCCAGATACAATTTACCGTAAAACTGTGGCTCCGAAGCCCAGTACGCGTGGATCGGTTGTGGAAAGGGGAGGAAGGGATTAAATTAAATAACTATTCGGAACACTCGCCGTGATATAGACGGTAGAACACACTCAGTGAGGCTATGTCCCTGCGCAACTGAAGCGGCTCTATATACACTGTTACGTGTGCATTATTCACAATGCGGAAAGCCCGTGTCTGCAACCTACCAATGGTATATGAAACACTTTGTGTCTTATAAAGGAGACGTAGCTGTTAAATTATTGTTATATTTTATTTTTATGTGCTTCATGACTTTTTCACAACAACAGATGGTGCTAAAATTTATCGTTCTATTGATTTACTGTTCTAAGAATGTTGCAAGGAAGAGTATAGATAAGGCTATATCTGTGTTTTATGTTTTTTTTAGATTTCTAATTTTCATAGATTTACATTGATTCTAATATCTCAATTACGTTTTGAATCAATGAATACGCTTTAGATCATGCACTGGGTACAGGCATAGGCTTAATGTCACGAGTCATTATACTCCGGTTAACCAGCGGTGTTGTGGAGAAAAAAGAACTGTAGGCAGTGTACATAAAAAATGAATAACATAAAAATTATAATAAGAATGAACTGAGCTCTCGAGTGTAGCTAATACACGAATTATTAAATAAAATTAAATAAGAATTTTAATATTGTTAGTACAGTTGTTGGTGACGCCGCGGCGATGTCGACGTCACCGGGGGCGTGCAGGTGTGGGGTTATCTATGTTCAATTTAAGTGGACTGTATATGCGGGGGTGCTATATTTGATATTCAACTATTGCGATCAGTTATGATTAGGGACAAGGTAGGAAGGAAACTTGGCACATACCTCGCGGCGATGCAGTCTCCACGTGGCTAGCCGGCTAGGTGTTTCTCGTTTCTTTCCACTGGGTTTCCTCTCTCACAACACTTATTGTTTATAATATATGTCGGCACGTATGTAGCGATGCGTTTATTTCTCACTCGACCATGCAAAAACTCAAAATGTTAGCATGCGGCGCGGCTCGGCGCGGTACGACACAACAACACTGTGCGAGCCGCGTAAACTACTCGACGATAGCAGACGAAGTGACACAATGGCGGCAACAGTCGAACACTGGCCGCCGCAATCGAAACTAGCGGCGCGGCTCGGCGCGCTACCGAATTAGCATGTGCCAGGAAAGGATGATTGGGCTAGATAGATGGCGTGACCTGATCGCAATTAATTGGTCGAGCTTCAAAGTGACATAATTTAATCCATAATGCGGGAATTTTCAAACATACATAAAGCGGTGCAACCAGTTGTTAAATTAGAATATTATTTATATGTTACTCCCATACCTATATATATCGCAGCGAGGTCTCTGGTCTTTCTTCTTTTATTCCATTTTGGCAACCAGTCTTCTAGTAGACTATTACTGCCATTGTCAAGTGAGTATCGATATTACAAGTTTCTTGATATAATTTCAATGAACTAACTAGATGGTGGCCATCTTGTTAGAACCTTCCATGGAATTTTTGTGGCATCTCAGAATTCATGGTCCGTGGCATTATTTTCCATTCACTTCACTTATGCACAATAAACAAACTATATCACATAAAACACCACCAATTTTACACAATATAGAGTCAAGTAACACAAGATTATGAATAAAAAATAAAATCCACTACATGACAGACTAAGATCCCGCCAAAAAAAAACAGGTCTCTGGTCGTAAGACATTTAGGTGTAGGATGATATTATCGTCATGTGGTACGAACTGTGTGACTGCATGAATGATAGACTAGGGATGCAAACGATAGATGAATATTTTAAAATATCGATATAACGTCCAGAAATATCGATGTTGAAAGTACTAACATCGATGATACATCGGTCTGTGTAATCGATACTTAAAGAACGATGTTTTGTGATGTGCAGTGATATCTATTGTATTCCCTACACATTCACAATCCCCAGTCACATGTAAGGATACAAATGATACATCAATATTTTAAAACACCGATCTATGGCTCATAAACATCGGTGTTTTAACATGTTTTAAAATTTATGTTGAAATCTCTGACATTGATGATACATCGCTCGTTATAAACGATGTTTCGCATGTGTAACGCCATCTATTGTATTATTTGCAGTTTATTTTAGAAACGGGCTACGAGTAAGAAAGGAAACACTTACTAGGTGTATAAGGTTAACAAAATTATTGTTTTTGAATTCCATTTTGTGTAATAAATATGACTTACGTTGTTTTAAATATACATTTTCATCAGTTTTATCTATGTTTCGTTTTTTTTTCTAAAACATCGAAAGAATATCGATGTATATTTCATAAACATCGATGTTCTGGACATTTCATGTTTTCAACAGAAAAACATAGATGTTACAATATTACTATAATTATATATTATGAGTATTAATATTACAAATAATATTAACTTAATTAATACTAGCTTTTGCCCGCGACTACGCTCGGTAATGGTATTTTTTTATATTTTTTACCCTATGTTGTTCTGTCTACTCGTGACAACTTCAAAATTTTATGATGAGTGGTTGACTACTTAAGGCGTGATAGCATCATTATCATTACATACATAGTATAAAATAAAGTCCCCTACCGCGTCTGTCTGTCTGTCTGTTCGCGATAAACTCAAAAACTACTGAACGGATTTCATGCGGTTTTCACCAGTGGATAAAGTGATTTATAGGGAACGTTTTGGTATATAATTGGTAAAGGATTTATTTCTAATCAGGGCAGGACAACGTCTGCCGGGCCCGCTAGTAACAAATAAACAAACAAATTCATATTCGTAATAATATAGTATTAGTTAGAATTTTTCATATATATATTAAATTACACACTACTACAAATTAAATGGTACAACTCTGCAAATGTGCGTGCATCACGAAAAAACTAGGGGATAGGTTTTGATTTTTTTTTATAATTTTACTTTGTAGATATTTGATCATTATTCATAACAAAATTATCACGATATCTTAATTCCGCACGATACAGTGACACAAAATCTTACATCACTGTGACAACACTACACATATCACCTCCACACACGCTCCACACATGCGATTGGAAGGGTTTTATTTTTTTCCCTTATCAAACTGAAATAGTTTAGAAAATTATCCGATACGAAATATATATAAGAGTTGTTGAGGTATGCATGCTTGGTACACATATATGTTCAATAACTAATATATGTATGAATAGTTAGTTTAGCTTAGGTTAGTTCAGATACGTCGCGAATTGCATGTATCAGGCAACAGCCCAACCCGAGGTGTGCCGTGCACCTTTGAGCTAGTTGTCAAATAAAATCGGCTGAGTGCCTTAAGCGTTCGCCTTAGTAGTCCGTCCGGTGAAGCTGTTAAGACCTTGCTAGGTCAATAGCGTAGGCAGTTCGAGAAAAAAAAAACGATATCTTAATATAATATAATGTTTTTAAAATATACGATTTTTACAAAGACTACGCTTTCAGCGACGTGTTTTGTTGCTGGATAAATGGAGCAAGCTGTGTGGTGCCAGGAACGTATACATAGGGGGGGATAGTTATGATTTATCCCCCCCCCCCCAATTTTTTTTACAAAAATCCAAAAAGTACAGACACGTTAGTTTTACATTATTATTATATGTATAGAAGATAAATAAATCAGGCTTACAACAGTATTGTATTCATATGTTATAACTCTAGAATGCAACAAAAGACAACGCTAATCGCACAAACAAGTATAGGTGTATGCTACGAAATACCACAAATATTTCATTCACGGTTCAAATTAAAGCAATATATTACGGTTTGAGAATTCAGAGATTTATGCTTTATCGCCATTTGCAGGTTCCTTTAACTCCTTGCGGACAGGTCCAGTTTGCGCGATAGGTACTTTCCTTTCATCTACCAGAGCCTCCGGCGCCTTCCTCGGAGCGAGAACCGTGAGGACGCCATCGGAAGACAACCGCGACTCGATAGTGTCTGGAGTGCAACCCTCAGGCAGAGCGTAACGTCGTGTGAACTGCCGCGATATATACCCGTGCTGATCCTTCTTCTCTTCGTGTTTCCCCTCAACCACGATGTAGCCGTCCGCAGTCTTCACCGATATCTCCTCTGGGGAGAAATGTTGCACGTCCAAATTCACCTGGAACTTGTCCTTGTCCGCTTGAATACTGGAACCGACATCTTTAACAGCGGCAGCGAGGTGACGCCACGGGCGGTAGTACTGCGTGTTAGCCAGTGGGCCAACTGTCGCACTCAGCAAGTCTTCCGGGGTCAGCGCCAATCCGAAATTTTGATCCAAAAGACGCCGCGGACGCTTGATTTCGTAGTCAAGCAGGAACGGTAGAAGTGACATTTTTACGTAAATATAAATCCTCGACTAAGTGAAACCGCTTTGTAGATTGCTTCCTCGTAGCTGTGCGATATCAAACTGATGCCAGTAAGCGCGCGCTCCGCGTATATAAGCTAGAACGCCATCTACTAGAACTGAGTAGAAACTTCTCGACGGTTGCGCCTACCAAATCACGGGTCGCAATAAATCTGCTAAAGATAAATATTTAATATACACATTATATCACATATGTATTAGTGTACATTTATATATCTATTAACAAGCTATATATTTATAAGGTATTAACAAAAAAAAATTAGTGTACACACCGTATTTTTGCTGTCAGTTTTTACAAAATCAACATTTAGACTAGACGCTAGACGTCATCTATACATATAATAAGAATGTAAATCTAAGGTGCTCGTACTTTTTCGATTTTTGTGAAAAAAAATTGTTGCTGGTGTCTAGGAACAATTAATGAAATACATTTCAATCATTTTTAGAAATGTCTGTCTGTCTGTTTGTATGAACACGCGTCTCTTTTAAAGTACTGGATCCACAATAAAACCTCACCAAGAAAATGATAAAGAATATCTTCGAGAGTAACTTAGTCTTTGTTTCATTGAAATCGGTCCACTGTATCAAAAGATATTGTAATTTTAATGACAACGCGGTGTAAGTACGAGAGACAAGTAAATAATATATATTGGTGATTTTATTAGCGACTACATTAGGTTCCACGCGGACAGAGTCGCGAGCACAGTTAGTTTATAATATATTTTTAATTCCGTCAATATAACTTTAGGCATTAGAAAAATAAATTAAATATTCCTCAATCTAATGTTGTTTAATACGACATTATGTCATTGTAGGAGCTTCGGCTCACTACTAGAACATTCCAGACTAACACGGACAGCGTAATAATAAGACTTGGAGAGTGTAAAATAGACTGTTTATTAAAATTACCATAAAAGGTATTTATACAGACATGCGACATTTCATTTATTTGTTCAATTGTTTGAACGATATTCTATTTACAATATTTACAAAAGTTTCAGCCAGTCTACCAGAGAGGATGACATTCTCGGTAGCTACATGACTCCCCCTCAAGCGAAGCGTACCGGCATCCTGATGCTTCGACCGGAACGAGTCTTCTGTAGGGTGATTGGCTCGGAAGTAGCGTTGCCTAGAGTAGTGCTTGGTTGATCCACTTCGTTGAAACCGTAGGCAGGTTTTAAACGATCGATGGATACGATTGCTTCTCTAGTAGGCCATTGTAGTGAAAACTTTTGTAAAGTGCTTTGTAATGGAGGTTTGTTGAGAGCGACGACACGTAGGAAATGATACTTTAATGGCTGAAGATCTGCTTAAACGAAAAATTTTATTTTGTTAGTGATGCGTAGTCTAAATGAGTCTGTAGTCTTCGCAGACGTGAATTGTCTCCGTTTTTCTTCTTGGCGACAAAGTGGCTTGACCAGGGACAGTTGCTGGTTCTGAATAAGCCTTGACTCATCATGTGTTCCGTTTTGACAATTTCATACCGTTGCGGTGGTGCACGGCAGTGTATCGTTTGACCAGTCATTTCGATAAAGTGTTCGACGTTTTGATTCGAACGCAATTCATCGAAGTAAATGTTAGCGTACCTGGGAATTCAATATGTTGCGATTTGACAATCCAGGGTTGATACTGCGTGTGGTTTCGTGAACCGAGATGCGTGCAGGAACTTTGACAGAGGGTTTTTCGTGCTATCAATAAGCTGTCGGCTTTCGAGATCGACGATCAGCTGATGATATAGAAGAAAATCGTCTCCGAGTATTTGTTGTCAGTCTAGCTGTAAGTGCTGTTCATACGGTATCAGTCTTCGATCACACCATTGCTTTGTGGGTGGTACGGCGTCGTATGCACTCGTTCGACTGTTCGACTTCCTAGTGATGTGTTAGATGCGGTAGTTACGTTCCTCGCTGGTAGATTCCTGGCAGGGTAAAATGCATCGTCTTGCATTCTTGCCAAACCGTCGATGAGAGTAGCATCATGGTGACGGCGACGTAGTCTTGCAGGAACCTCGCGAGTGAAAATTGTAATAAGCTTGCGTTTACAGGATAGGAATAACCGTTTCATAACTTGGCATCGTCCTTCCTGTATTTTTTTCGCGTGGTTACATCACTGTAGGTGCGGCGGCAATATCACGTGAGCGTGCGTGATAGTAGAACTCGGCATGACTTCGGATGAGGAGGCTCTGGTGCGCGGAAATGCATCGCGGCGACGGTGTTACTATTGTAGAAACCTCGGGATCATCTCTGGAGAGCGCGCGGAACGCGAGATCACCAAATGTAGCAGTCTGAACTAACTTCTGAACATTTTCCGTTGAAGCTTCGCATCCCACTGCTGTCACCGCCGAAGGTGCGTCGCGTCGTCGGGGTCACCAAATGTAGGAGTCTCGGCTCACTACTAGAACATTCCAGACTAACACGGACAGCGTAATAATAAGACTTGGAGAGTGTAAAATAGACTGTTTATTAAAATTATCATAAAAGGTATTTATACAGACATGCGACATTTCATTTATTTGTTCAATTGTTTGAACGATATTCTATTTACAATATTTACAAAAGTTTCAGCCAGTCTACCAGAGAGGATGACATTCTCGGTAGCTACATCATGAACACTAACTGCGAAGTTTGCCATCAAGAAGACGTGTATCATATTCTAATGGATGTGTCCATAACGATTCTCAAAGAAGACAAATATTTAAGCATACTTATAATATAGGCGTTTGTAATCAAATATTGTCACGCCCATCATCGGAAGAAGCCAAATTAATCTATAATATGGTGGACGTCGGTATAAGGGCAAGAAAGTGATTGTAATATTCTGTTTTTCAATTTAGATTTATGATAGTATTTTGTAAGAGATTATTATATTTATAAGTTATTTTGTAAGTGGTTATTGCATGTAGTATGGACGAGGGTGGCATGTTCTCCTTGAACAAACCTTCGATAAAAATAAAGAGAAAAAAAAATTATGTCAGGAAAAAATCTTGGCCTGTTCTGTCATCTTTAAAGTGGATGTTCTGATCAATAAGCTACTCATTTTTCTATGCCGCTTTTTGCTGTCAAGCGAATTAAAATGGCTTAAGATGATAAATATAGGTCATCTATATAGAAATGACTGCTCGATACCAGAAAGTACAATTTACTGCAATACGTCAATACGTTAAATAGAAAATTATTTAAATAAAAAACAATAACAAATAAATATTAACAGTAATACTTTGCAAATTTGTTGTATATTTATTCGTGTAAAGTAACTAGTGTTATTTTTAGAAAGGAATTTCGAGAGCAATCGTTCATTGAAATGCTAAATAATTCGAACTTTAACGCCATCTAGTATCGCATAGGGAAACGAATATTTACGTCATAGCTTACAAGCTTCGGGGATATTATCGAACGATCGCGACAAGCGGAATTAGATATGAGGTCATTCACTTCATGCGTTATATTTGTAAACAATTCTAGAAAAAACAATATATGTTTATTCAATGTATTATGAAACGGCCTTTAGATTATTTTTTTTTTGTAATTTGATAATACCTATACAATTAGGTTTTTCAATAGTGTTACCTTATGAACTAAATGTAATTTTATCGTTGGCATGAAAATATTTAAGATTGCTTACTATTTATGTAAGTTAAATACGGATGTCTGCTCGAGATGTTGATTATTAATAAATGTTTTATTATATTTATACTTTTATTGTCTACAATAGGTCATTTAGAAGTAAGGCAGAATTACGAAACATGACTGTTGACATAGTAACGCTACCTTGATTAAAATGTATCTACTAAATATCGTTATTTAGCAGACTAGCTGCGTCGATGCCTGCGGTTACTCTGTTGATCTGAGTTTATATGTATAACTAACTGTGACCGCGAATCCCTACGCGTGGAACCTAATGTAAAAAAACAGTGACTAATAAAATTATCTGAATATATTAAGTCCATTTACTTATCTACTTTTCTATCGTACTTAAGTCGCGTCGTCATTGAAATTGCAATAACTTTTGATACGGTGAACCGATTTTAATGAAACCTAAACTTAATGTTACTCCAGGATATTCTTTATGAATCTGTTTTATCGTTAATGTAGTACTTTAGTAGCGAGGCGTGTTTAAACAAACATACATTTCGAAAAATGATTGAAATGCATTTTATTACTTATTCCAAGATACCTACATTGACGACATTTTTCACAAAAATCTAGAAAGTACAGACACGTTAGATTTACATTGATACAATTAGATGAATAATTATCATGAAACATTTGAACAAACATTGTCACTATATTGCCCACATCGTCACTATGAAGATTTTCGAATTCATTTTCATATTTATATTTCATATATTTCATGTTTCATATTAACACAAACCGTTAGATCAGACACGTTAGATTTATATTTTTATTATATGTACAGATGTAGTCTGTGGCTGTCAGCACCAGGAATACATTTCTAGTCAATTTTGGTTCAGACGGGAATGGGTGCAGCGGCTCATTCAAAAGACACAATCGTTTTGATATATTTTGTAATAAGCCATGTATCCATTTCATGAAACACAATAATCATTACATAGTATAAAACAAAGTCCCCTACCGCGTCTGTCTGTCTGTCTGTTCGCGATAAGCTCAAAAACTACCAAACGGATTTTCATGCGGTTTTCACAGGTGGATAGAGTGATTGATGAGGAACGTTTTAGTATATAATGTCAAGGAATTTTTCATAATCAGGGCGGGACAACGTCTGCCGGGCCCGCTAGTTATGACTAATTACGAACACGTGACATTGTTTTTGAAGTGAAACTTCTTTATCGATGTAGGGAGGAATTTTAGAGCATGTAAAAACGTATGCAACGTTTTTCGGTTACGCGCCATGTTAATTTTTTTTTTCTAAAGGTGCGCTCACAATGATCAGATTCCGTTTTTTTTTCTGTAAAGTTGTAAATATAGTAGATCATTTTTCGAAAAATGATGTCATAAAGAAGTTTCACTTCTTACGTGTGTACACTGATACACGCACGTATTTTTTTTTTTTTTAGTAATATTGTTCGTACTATAGAATGAAATCCAGATATTCAAGGGTTATTTTACCTAACCGCCAAGTGAATATGAACCATGTCCGCGATACTGGGCCGCCATTAATGCTTAATCGATATAATCGTATTGTGACTTTTTAATTAATAAATATAACTCGTTCCCTTTTAAATAAATTACGTGTTATCATAAATAACTAATACATTTATTGTATTTTGAAGTAGTTAATACTAACTGACATGACATACCTATATATAATCGAAACTATTCTTACAAAGAGAAATGATTTCATTTTTTGTATGAAAAAAACTCAATCGATTTAAAAAAAAAATAACCTACAGAAAGCTATATTCCTAGCGAGTAAGATGGTCTGTAATCTATTTTCAAAATCACACATTAACGCGAGCAAAACCGTGCGTAAATGCTAGTTTTCTATAATCATAAATTACTTACCACTTTTAGGTATGAACCTATTTGCTTCCTTTTACGCTTTTAAAGTACCTAGGTACTAAATATACTTGTAACTTCAGAACGTTTTCTATTATATTATCTTTAATATTAACTACACTAAAGTCTATACCACAACGTGTGATCGTAACAAAATATTGATAATTTATCTTAAGTAATAATATGAGATATTAAATTATATTGTCTGAATATGAACCGACAACCACAATAAGTTATACGTTGCTTTCAAATATATCTGTGGTCATACAATGTTTCATGAATTACTCTATTGAGTAAGTATTGTTTTAAATGTGGATTCATTTTAGATGCTATAGGTTGTTCGGTAGGTGGTAGAGCCACGCTGAAACTATTACTGGTTTCAGCATGAATGGGTCGGCTCTCCCGGGGTAGTACCACCCTCTCATAGAAAACCGACGTGAAGTAACAGTGCTTGCATTGTTGCGTTTCGTTCGGTCAGTGAGAGCGCCGGAGACCCACCTCCTCTCCCTTTCCACTTTCCCCTTCCCCTTCCCTTCCTCCTCCCTCCCCCGCACAGGCTGGCAACGCACTTGTGACTCCCCTGGTAATGCAAGTGTCTATGGACGGTGGTGATCACTTACATCAGGTGACCCACCTGTTCGTTTGCCTCCTATGATATAAAAATATATATATATATATAATACTCATAACAGCAGGTTGAAAAATACACAACATACGTTTTTAAAGTACCTCAATTTTAAAAGTACGATGGGACACTGTGAGTATAAGAACAACTTAGAGTTATATAACATGTTATCACTGAAATACCGCCGAACTATGAACGATATGAAATAGCTGTATGATCTTGTTAATTCATATATAGATAGTCCAGAACATTTATACAATTTAAATTTTAAATTTCCCAGTAAAATCATCAGAAACTCCACTTTCTTCACAATTTCTGACGTAAAGGATACTTATGCTCAAAATTCCATCAGTTATAGATGCACTACAGGGTACAATAAATATTTCAATGACATTAATAGTTTTCACCTAAGTCAGAATCAGTTTCTTAAGTCGGTTCGCACAAAATTAGAATCAAGTGTCATACAGGAAAAATAAAACAATAACCTACAAACAACAACTACACACACGCACAAACATACGACACGGCCGCGTGGACGCGCATAATTAATTATTATACAATATTGTAAACAAATTCATACACTTAGTCTCTCATTATACGAAATGTAAAACGCATTACTTCATAATTGACACTATGTAATTATATTCATATGTTTTTCGAATATCATGATTGTGCTGTGAAATTCTTATAAAATAAATAAATAAATTTTTAACTGAATAAAAAGAAGTGCCAATCAATATCTCCTTGTAACAAATACCTATATATCATGATAAAAAGGTAGTTAAGTGGGACTAAAAAAACAAACCACAAGGTCCAACTGAAGATTGTGCAGTTATTCTGTTGCTATGACAGGATAACAATACTTTATAGCATAATGTATTGATAGATATAACTGTAAACAACCAGATGAATAATAAGTGTGTATAAATCTGTGTTATTAAAAAACTACCAATTACATTTTTGTGAAATAAGAATTTTTAATAATGGTCATCTAGAATGTTGCGGTACAAGTTTTTCATTGGCAATGCAACAAGAAATGTATTGATTACAAACGCATGGTTAAAGAACCTTGAACATGACCTACCCCACGCTTGCCGTCGCGTAGCATCATATCGTACTTTTAAATTTAATTCGAGTGGCTTCCAGACGTTTCTTCAATAGTCTAGTCACGCAAACACTGTTGCGGCGGCTTACAATTTTCGGGCCGCACATCGTTTTATGTTAAAAATGCTATTAAAATTTGTAGGTACCTGTACAACAATAATATATTCAATATAAATTAATCTATTAGTAAGAAATGTGTTGTCGTTCGCTATTAAGACTTCACCTCTATTAATCACGTGACTGTAAGACATACTTTATTACGGTTTCACATTACGGAGTGGATAAGCTTGAATAGTAGATTTTATTATAACTTTAATAATAAACATTATTGCACACCAAGGGAATATACAAAAGTTAACAAAAAATGACAACATATATACATACATATATGTACACTTAGGCACAGGATAAGCCTTTGGATACATTTCATTTTTAAAATAAATTACCCGGTAGCAATTGAAACATACACACAAAAATATAAAGACTACATAACAAAAAATGCTACTAACATAAAAACATTTAAAAAACGGCCATACAAGAATATGATGAAGCCGCCATAAAGACTATAGTCTCAATTACAAATCTGACTTACTAACATAGGTTTAAGCTCATTATATAATACTCAGAATACAAATTAAAATAATAATGATAGTTAAGTATAATAATAACAATAGTAACGTAAGTCTTGCTCAATGTCTTTAAGATGCACTACATTTAAAACGGTTTTTCAATAATAAACAAACGAAATTAGAAATAAGTGTGGACCAAGAGTAATGGGAATTAAAGAAAAAAATAATAGACCTATTGTTAATCATGTTCGTATATTAAAAATACATACTACATACACTGCATTCTAAAAGTTCTTGTTGAATGTAAAATGAAGTATATTACTTTTATTTTACGAAAACTCTGGACGATTTTGTCTTGTATACAAAATACTTTTACATTATTGTGTATTGTGGTATAAAAATGATTTAGTTATTTTATATTACATTCCGAATATAGCTGAAAACATTTTTTGTAATCGAAAAAGTGACCGATGATAAAACTACAGTAGTCTAAGTATTATATGTAAAACTTCTTTACTATACAAACACATTGAAAAACATATTTATAATCAAGAAACTTTGTTTACATGTGTAATTGGTCGGTATATGTGTTCGATCAACAATAACTAGATATCGGGTCGGCGCGAAAAATACGTCTCGGTAAATAACAGCTCACTTGAAATGTGAGCTTTTATTTTGTTTAGTTTGAAACACAGCCAATGTAAGCACGTTTCACATGCCGCAGTGTATTCAAAGGATGCAAAAATAATACCCGAAAAAACAATTTAACGGCCGAAGTATCTCACTTTCACTAAATACATGTTGAATAAGTTATATTTTAATCTTTAAACTAACAAATAATATCAAATTTTGAACAAAATTACCGATTTTAAACCTGTGGATAAATGTTTGGCCTAGGCTCGCCAACCACACACAAACATGCACAATAACGGGAAAACGTACTTTATTCATTACGTGTCATTTTTTTAAATAGATGTAAACAATAAAATTGTTATGCGCGCTGTGAATATGAACTAAAAATTAATATTTTTAAAAGATTCCGATATTTCCGAGATTTTATTTCAGAGAGTAATAACAATGCGACCTACAAGTTTGACTACAGCTGTAATTCTGGTATTTTCTATTAGATAACAGATGGCGTTCAAAACAAGTATATAAAGGCGTGATAGCTGCCGACAGTCAGTTGAATTTGATAACTTGCGACGTTAAATACGCGTTCAAGATTACCTACTTTACTCTCTCGAATAAAACTCTAAAACAAAAATCTCTATTGAAATGGCACTTCTACCATATTTCTTCGATGATTTCGGCTTCACTCGTCCACGTCGTCTTCTCGATCAGCACTTCGGCCTCGCGTTGACACCTGAAGATTTACTGACAATTACTGCTGCACCACTTCTCTCCAGGGAACAGTATTACAGACCTTGGCGTCATCTTGTGGCTGCAGCAAGAGACGTCGGATCAAGCATTAAAGCCGAAAAAGATAAATTCCAGATTAGTCTTGACGTTCAGCATTTCACCCCTGAGGAGATATCTGTTAAGACAGCGGATGGGTACATAGTCGTCGAGGGGAAACACGAGGAGAAGAAAGATGAACATGGCTACATTTCTCGTCACTTCGTCAGGAAGTATGCTATGCCCGAAGGAACGACACCGGAGTCCGTCGAGTCGAAACTTTCGTCAGATGGCGTACTTACTATAACCGCGCCGAGGAATGTTCCAGAAGCGATTAAAGGGGAAAGAAAGGTCGCTATAACACACACCGGACCAGTGCGCAAAGAAATCAAGGATCAAACCGAAGAAACTGAGAAGAAAGGTGAAGAAGGTGAGAAGTGAAGGTCGTTCATGAAAAATGTTTAACGTAAATGTAACTCGTGGAAATCCTTTTTAAATTGGGTAACGGCTTTTTTTTAGATTTTGTTTGTTTTTTTTATAATTCATTTCAATAAAGGTCAAATATTATAAGTTGGTTTCCACAAGATATATTTATATATTGCTAAAAATATGGTCGCTTACGAAATTCCAAAGATGTGGCGGCGGTGCCACCAGACTGATTTCTATTATTCTTTATTTCTTATATTTTGTAAAATAGGTATGTATAATGCTAAATAAAAATATATAGTTTATTTAAAACTCGTTTTATTTCATAACTACGCTGCATGTATTTTGATTCACAGTGAATTTTGTGATCATAGGTAAGGTAAGCTAATAAAAAGAAGTACCTTATATATAACACAGATATGAATGCATTTGTCAAAAGTAGTTCACGAATTAAGAATACGAACGAATGGTGTAATTTAAACTACATGTATCTGAATATTAAAAAGTGCTTTTTGATATCTTTTGCAACTACAATCCCTAAGTTTCAATATGATTATAAGTTAATAACTACTCAATTGAACGTAAGGAAGTCGCCAAAGATCTTGGTGTTATGTTTGACTATAAATTATCCTTCCGTCCACACTGCAATCACATTATTAGTAAAAGTAATCAGATCCTTGGCTTTCTATGTCGTATAACTAAGATATTTATGAGGCCCATGTCAATGTTTTATCTCTATAAAACTCTAGTAAGTTCTATATTCGAATACGCCCCCTTAGTTTGGTCTTCCTATTACTCAGATCATATAAAGAATATTGACATAGTCACTTATTATCTGTAATGTGTGCCTCGTAAATAAATAAATAAATGAATTGTGTAAAGGTCTAGACTGGTTTGTTTTCTTTCCAGCTCAATAAAATGATTAATTGTTATGATACCTGTCTCATAGGAAAAAGAACACTTGTTTTATGTATGTTGGTTGTAAGAAAAACAACATTTATTTACAAATTACTTTTATTATCTACAACAAAAGACAATCCACACCGTTTTGTGGCATAAACAATCAATACAAGTTTACAATTACTAAATACTCAGAGTTACTAAATATATATAATTGTGTTAGTGTATAAAACAATTGAATCTTTTAGAAGCTCCGTTACGCATATCACTACAGTGCTGATGTGTATATGTACACAATTATTTCTCACTATTCAATATCGGTTCAAAAAATTACACTGAGAAATTTCTCGAACGTCGGTTATCAATAAATCTATAGTAAATTTTCGTATTGTTATGTTAGATTTTGTAAAATTTTTATCCTTTTTGAACGAGGTAATTAATAATGTTTGTTTACATTCAGTAGTAATTTATAATTATGTGAGTACCTATAGAAGCTGTTAACACTGTATGTTACAGCGGGAAATTTCCTACACCCCATTTGGACATATATTGTATCATAAAACACAACCGATTCGTTGCTTTGTGAAATACAAGACTAACAAATAACTCTACACTATTCCATTAAATTTTTGTTTTAGCATACCTTGCGTATATACTGGTTTGTTAACTCTATATTAGTTATATATACCAGTTGATCTTACCCTTCTGTAGTTTTAACAGCTCTTAAATTAATATTAAATAAAAGCCTACGTTCTGGGCATGGCTCAATTATTGTAGTTTAATTGTCATTCTATTTTGTATAAGGTCTGCGCGCCAATTATTGATTACCAATTTAGAGGTTATCTCCTTGAATTTAGAGTAATAAGTATGTATCTACCTATTACATAGTAATGAAATCTGGCCGGATAAAGTAATTTGGAATATTAATTGCGACTCTAAATATCTGTGTTAATTTGGTGTAACATTTTAAATCTTAAAATATTATAAGCATACTATGATAACTACATTATGTTGTGTAATAGTATTTTAGGATAAGGCAATACACTGAATTTTCCAATCCGATATTAAATTTTCTACAATATTGCTATACATTGAGACTATATAATCATTGAAATGGCTATTTTGGTTAACTTTCAAACGTAACAATACTCTCTTAACAGTTATAAAAGAATCTAATAAACTTGAAAAATAAATGCTTATTTAATATAATTTTTTATGTCAACATTAATTTTGACGCTAATAATCCACCGGTGGAAATACACTGGGCTTTATATTATCTCTTTGGATGCCAATTTGAGTGGCCAATAGGTTAGTATGAATGGGAATCGTGAATGTAGTTGTCTGGAAAATAATGTATTTTGGGATAGTAATGCAACATCAGCCTACAATTAGAGTATTGTTTCTTCACAAAAACGTACTCACATTTTTGTAATAAATTTTAATGATATATTATACTTTGGATATCGTATTCCGTAGTGACATTCTACCGGTAGACATTTTCTATTAATATTCGTAAGCAACGCCGAATTAGTAACATCTATGATATGCTTTTGAAAATCCACTTTATTAATCTAAAATTGGTTATTGTATGTAACAAAGGTAGGTGTTTTAATATAAAGAAAGTGTAATTTAAGATTCTATATATTTATAAGTTAGTTATGCAAGTATAGTGTGTAAATAAAATATATCTCCTCTTCCATTATATAAGGAATATTATTTTCTATATTGTATATACATGGAAGGCTTCAAGGCGTGTGCAAGAATATTTTTAAATAATAACGATTAGTTATTCAAATGAAGGGATATTATTCCAGCTGTTATCATTTTAACTAATTTTATTCAACATACAAAATATATGTAATTTTTATGTTTAAAATTTAACCTAAACAAAATATCTTTCAACTTTCGCCACATCAAAACAGAATAACTTTAAGAAATATTTTTCCGCTTTTTTTGTAAATTTATTTAAATCTATATAATTATTTTCTCTAAACTCTAAGCTATTTAAAGATGTACGCCTTTTTATTTGCAACATCTAACGCTAGGATATAATATAGTATAAAATTGAGCTTCATGATATGTATCGTTACATTTTGCGTGTCTTAAAGTTTCATAATAAAAAAAAAGTATATAGAAGCATCAAAAACACTGAATTTTAGTTATTATTATTTGCTTTACAAATAATGATAACATTTAAAAACATTACAATTATTATCTAGAAGTAGACATTGTTGTTTTCATTGTAAAACTTAAAAATACTAAAATAATTAACAATCTCTTTTCTTATCAGGATTTTTGTTCTTAATCTACGATTCATACGGGTGTAAATGATAGGAATTACTTTCAACTTATTGCAGATGAGAACAGACTGTGAAAAAATATTACATAAGAGAACATACCGTCGATAGCATTTTGACATGAAACACAAACTAAACTTACAGCGTAAATTAAGTTAGAAATGTCTTTAAAATTGTATGATTTTTATCCATCTTTGGACTATTAGATAATATAGTAATTAATAGAAATGCATCGAGATAAACTATTATTATTATATGAGAATTATTATTCTTGTGGATAAATTAAATACAGACAAAATACAAATTAAATATTATAACCTAGTTATATACTATAAATATGTAAACATATACTCTATATTTTTTCTAATAATGCAAATAAATGACCAAAAGACCTCGTTATATGTTACATTCAATTTAATAATAAATAAGACATCGATTGAATGACCAAGGATTTTTTAACACGTAAACGAAAACAGTTGTACAAAGGATCACTACATAACATTTATAAAACGAAATATTTTACAACAACGTAATGTGATTGATCGATATTGAATAAAATATGAGGAGTGGCGACTCTGCGTAATTTTTTTACACTGTGCAACTGTCTTTATCAGCGCTTTATGTTATATGAATATGGTTCTACTTTTGTGAAGTGGATCGGAAATAATAAATACCACGGAGCATCGATTCCGACTTGCCATAAACACTCCCAGGAAAGTTCTAACAATATGGCCACCATCTTGTTGGTTCATTGAAATTATATCAAGAAACTTGTAATATCGGTACTCACTTGACAATGGCAGTAATAGTCTACTAGAAGACTGGTTGCCAAAAATAAAATAGAATAAGAAGTTCTATTTTATTTACTTTTTTTAGCGCGACATAATATCGTCACTCTATCTGATAGTAAGAACAGTAAAATCTAAGACCAACGGTGGCCACTTAGAGATTGCCAACGCTTTGTCGATTAACGTTGGCTTGCTGGTGGATATACTAATAATGGTACTAGCTGACATCGAAATATGACGGACTAAAGAGAGAGAGCGACTGTGACTAGATTATTTCCATGTGTGGTGGTCGCAACCCAGTCAGATAAGAGTCCTTATCAATCTTTTTGGACCCTATAATTATAACATTAAGTTTGGGCTTGCACCTAGTACAGTCATAGGAATATAAAAAATGGTATTTATTTATTCTCAAGTTGTCTCCATGTACATAATTACATATCATAAAACAAAGTCCTCTGCCCTGTCTGTCTGTCTGTTTGCGTGGAAACTCAAAAACTACTGAACAGATTTTGATGCGGTTTTCACCAGTAGATAAAGTGATACATACGTACGTATGTATACCTAAATTTATATTCTGAACTTGTATACTCAGAGTTTACAAAGATTTTTTGATTTTTACTGATGATTTTCCGATATTACTTTTCAATATCGATCAATCCTATAATAACATGCAAATTGAAGAAAAATCTACGAAAGTATTCGTTCGTCAAATATTCAGTAACCTAAACCGATTTAGCATCTAATCGAGTCGTTAATCTTTTAAACTCTTCTCGAACACAAGAATCTATATCTACTCCAAATTAAAGCTTCATTATTTACCAATTTAATATATCATTAGTTAATTTTCATGAAGTATATTCATCTAAGTGATTAACTAACGCGGTTATCGAGGACAAAACTTTAAAACTCTGCAAATGTTTAACAACTTGAATATGTAGGTGAAACATATCTAGGGAGTCTTGATTTTGGTCTAAAAGTACGTCAAAATACTGCATTGTAACTAACAGTTCATACCAGTGATATTATAAGTAAAATGCTGTAGATACCTACATGATATTTTGATAAGCAAATAACACGTTAACGCACACATACGTAAAGTAACATTATAACACCACACGGTCTTAGATAAAACGTGGAAGTAAGATGGCATGTTCTCAATATCGGTGGTGAAAAAGAAATAGTTATACATTGCTTAGATACGGGCGGATTGATGGGGCTGCCGTCAAAAATAAGCTAGCTAGTCAAGTTTTAACAAGTCAAGTTTTTAGTTATATTATCCTTGGTTAAAACTGTCTAAGATAAAAAGAACCGAGAGATAAGAAGCTTTTCATTTCATTGTCAAATGTCCTGTAAGGTGAGGTGCAAAAGGAATAGTGATTGTATTTCCATTAAGATCGTAATTGATTCAATCGTGTACAATCACACTTGTACATTTATCTAAAGGATGAAGGAAGTCGAAAAAAAAATGTGGTTTATTGCACAATCAATCAATACAGTACTCGTGTATACTTTTGGGTAAGTATTTACCCAAAAAGATTATTATGATGGACATGTGATTTTTTTTTAAATTTGGACAAAAATTCAGTTACCATATTATACATTCTATTCAGTTTTTAAGAAAATGGATATTAGTTGCGGTTATCTACGCGTCAAATTTGATACCAAGTGCATTGGTATTGTGCAAACGATTTTGTGGCACATTTATAGGTCTTAGCGTTTGGCCATAATCTCACATGATGGTAAGTGATGATGTGATTTAAGACTGTAAACGCTTTAAAGCTAAAGGAGGACTGGCTCTCGAGTCATAGTCATTACCATAATCAGACTCTCTGCAGGGCCATAGACCCCTTCCCGATGTGAGCATAATCACCACGCCAGGCCACGACGTTGGCGATTTCAAACTCCGAGAAATTATTAGTTCTATATTTTCTCAACATACGAGGGACTACAAGAATACTTCTTAGATTCAGGTTTCTAACGTAAACGTACGCGAATTTTGAAAAATTCGTTAGAACATGGGGTTCGAACCTGCGGAAATCGAATTGATATTTTACGAGTCAAACCACTCAACCACCAATATTTTCATGCGACGGCTCTTAAGTACAGCATATATATATATAGTTGGCTGATGGAAATGAAATAATAACGCCCAAAGAGCCCAAAGAGCACTTTCTAGAATTTGGGACTAACAACGCATTAATAAGGAATCCTCTAGACCAGTGGCCGGTAAATAGCGACTCTTCCAGTCCTTAGTTGCGGCTCTAACACAAAGGGTTTAAGTGGAGACATGGAATATTATCTATTAACTTGACTTGTAAGACACGAGTAAACATTCTTGAAACGTAAGCCAATAGACAAAAATAGGCACATTTTTAGAAAGCAACAATAACACGGCTAGTCGTTCGCAAAAACACATCTTGAACAAAGGCTAGCTCGAGAGTGTATTTTTAATCCTTATTATTTGGATAAAGATGTATTTTTAATGCAAATCCTAAGTTAAAAAATAAGGCCCTCTGAATACATTTCAGTTTTATGTTTTTTTTTTCAAACTGATCACGCTATTGGCCTTGTAAGGCTTTTACAGCTTCACCTGACTACAACAGTTTTGTGTTGTTGTTTATATTAGGCTCTTTTAAATTACGGGTTTGCTGACCACTGTTCTAGGCTATGGTAAAGTCAAGTAGTACTTGGATTATCTAATTTATATATCTACGATTTCTGTTAACGATATAGTTTTGGGATGTTCTAGTTAAATTGACAAATAACCATGGCTATAAACTTTCAACGTACTAATTTTAAAATATGCTTCGAGTTATCAAGTTTTGTCCAACGATTACTTCCCTAATCGTGCATTCACATTGATTTATACAACTGCTACTTACAGTCATCTAAAAGAAAGGCGTTACATCTACCTCATTGTCTACACTTAACCACTTATGAAAAAAAAGTTTCCTAAATTTTATGTCACAGAAACAAAATCTTTAGAATTTTTGCAATTATATTATAACTAAAAAGCTGTAGATACGTTATATTTTGACAAAACAAATGGCACGATAACGCACACATACGTAAAGTAATATTGTAACGCCACACTGTCTTAGAATTATCTATACATAATAATGTGGAAGTAAGATGGCCTATTCTCAATATCGGTGGTGTAAAAGAAATAGTTATATGCTGCTTAGATACGGGTGAATTGACGGGGGGGCAGCCGTTGAAAAGAAACTAACTAGCCGAGTCTTAACAAGGCGCTGTCGAAGCGCTTATGACGTATCTACAGCATTTTAGTTATAATATCGTTGATTTTTTGTTTCTACGTCACAAAACATTTCTATTCTACTGGAGGTCTCGAACGAAATTCTAAATGTGTAAAAGGCATAATACACTTATTTACAAAACCCAGCCTTTGAGATCGACCTACAAGCACCAGTTCTAAGTTGAAAATAAAACGAAATACATTTAAACTATGATATGATATGTTTAGTTAATCATCTCAGTCTTCATACTACTGCTAGAGTAAGTCCTAGGCTAACGGATTTTACAATCCCATAAGAAGAGGACGCGATATTTCCAAAACGTAAATCATAAAAAAGCTTCATCGAATCACGATTATTAATATAACCTCCAATCTCGTAATACACGTATCTAGAAAAATATTTAGTTATAATGTTATCAGCAACGAGTTCATTATAATTATTAAATATTGTAATACTCACAGCATTTATGATATGTTTCGTCTCCTTAACATTATTTATATTTAGTGCGCTTAAATCTATAACATTTTCCGTGATATGTTCGTCTTGTGCGTAACCTAAAGCGAGTGCATCGTGCTCTGAATCATTTACAACGACTTCATTACATTCAATAATATCTATATAACTCTTCAAAATAGACACAAAATTGACATTTTTATTTATAAAATATCTCTTCTCTACGAGAGGAACGATGTCTAATGAAGTAGGAGAGCGATTGATATTGATTTTAATATCGAATAAGTTTGACAGAGATTTGACTATATTTTTAATAATAAAAACGATAATGATGCATTTTTTAAAGTTATACATAAAAGTAAGAAGGACAATTATAATATATATTTGCTTATTTGGACGATGGATGGTGATGGCAGAGCTTGGAGGAGCAGGATACACGACATCCACTTCAGCTATCTTGAAGATTGAAAGCAACAGATGTGAGGATATGTCTTCATGTTGAGAATTGATGCGAGACTTGACCACTTTCAGGACATCAATGCATTCCTCCTTCAAAACAAATTACATTCTATAAGTGATTTAAATAACAAATTATAGACCGCGAGGTGTAAGCTCTGTTTTGAATTTGCGTGAGTGCAAGACACGACGCAACTCCGCCGTTGACCTTCCACACTTCCTCTCTTATACTGATAGCAGCATTACGTGTTTCGTTTTTAATATTACCTTTTTGCGTTCGATTTATTAAACACTAGCCGACCCGTGCCCACTTCGTTGGGCGGTAATAGGCATTATCAAGCTACAACTTTTCTCCAGAACTCAATCATATATATCTCATAATGAAGGCAGCGTTCGTAAGAAACATTTTCGTTCGACCATTTTTCTCCGACTCCCCAGATATTACCCCCTACAACCTCACAAACTTTACTTCTTTATAATATTAGTATAGATTATAGATAATATAATTAGTTAATAACTTCTGCCCGCGACTTCGCCACGCGTGGAATAGTTATTTTGGGTAAGACGCAGCGGAAGCTCTCAAAAGGAAAAATACCCCGATTTTAAAATATTTTTCATTGTTGCTCCGCTCCTATTGGTCTTAGCGTGATGATATGTAGCCTATAATACTCATAAATAACGTGGCTTTATATTGGTAAAAGAATTTTCAAAATCGGTTTAGTAGTTCTTGAGATTACCCCCTACAACGTCACAAACTCACAAACTTTACCTCTTTATAATATTAGTATATAGATTATAACCCCTGCCCGCGACTTCGCCCGCGTAGTAATAGTTACTACTCTGGGCTAGCGCTGACATACAGCAGAAGCTCTCAAAAAAAACATCTCGGTTTTGAAACATTTTTCATCTGTGCTCTGCTCCTATTGGCCTTAGCGTGATGATGTATAACTTATAACCATTCTCGATGAATGAGCTATATAACACTGAAAGAATTATTCAAATCGGACCAGTAGTTCCTGAGATTACCCCTTACAACGCCACAACGTCACAACGTCACAAACTCACAAACCCACAACGTCACAAACTTTACCTCTTTATAATATTAGTATAGATAGTATAGATTATAAAGTTGACATATAAAAACCCAAGACAGAAACTCTCGAATAAAAGTAGCGCTCAAAACCGGCCGCAAAAACTCCCCAATATACATACGTAGTTATAATTATGGGATAAATTTATGATATTGCAAATTCAACCTTACCGGAATGATTTAAAGTTGTTTTTACAAGGACGAAAGCAAAGCGAGTCTATTTGAAATTACTGCATAATGCACTCATTTTTGTGTGCCGGCTGTGAGACATTAAGTGTAGCGTCTTGGGTTTTTGTATATTAATGGTGCTAACACAAATAAACGAAAAATACGGAAATCTTTTAATAGCTAAGTAAAAGAAATGTTGTGTAAATTGAACAGTTATTTTAAAGACATGAACGATAAAGACATAAGTATCACTACATGGTTACTTTTAATTTATTGATCCCTTATTTCTCTGTTACACTTGCATATGTACAAATACTCACTAGTCATATATATTACATATGTTTTAATTTATTACATATGTTTAAGTAACTGTTTGTTTTAGTTCTCATTATATGAAATTGTGATATCTGCGATACGGTTTGTAACCAGTGTCAGTAATATTGGTATATTACTGTTAATTATGTACACATTGACTTGGAACATTAAAATATTATTATTATTATTATATCTAGTTGGACTTTTTGAACAATGTTTGCTTATTTAGTTTTATTTTACTTTTAAACTAGAATACCTCTCCCACTTATGTAATTACCTAAAATATAATAAAATTTATTTGTAAATATTTTTTGTCTGTCTCAACTTTTGATAATCACTCGCACAAAATGTCAAGCTCAGGTTACGCCTCGTGGACTGTAACCGACTTTAATAAAGAAGGTTCTGTATTCGATCCGTAAGTATGTATATGTTCATTATTTACCATATTGGTTTTTTTGACTTGGATATCGTTCAAATCGTTAGTATAAAGCATAAAAACATTTTAAATCAGATGCCGTTTAACTATGTCTAAATGACGAAACATTTCCCATTCATTTAAAATGGGGGATTGATTATCCACTTTATAGAAAATAATTTTTATCTTCCTTATTTCATTGAATAACTTACCAAATATTATTAATTCCCCATATACTATGGATCCCTTGAGATGAACAAATTTTGATATGAGCGTCAGAAATTTAATTTGTATATTTTGATAAGGTCAAAATTTATTTTTACCCATTTTTCATTGTTGGATATTTTTCTTTTCAGTGAATGTAAAGGAATCAGCATCAGGATCTGATGAAGATTCTCAGAGATATGTAATAAAACTCTTCAATAGCTAACAGCAATTGACTCGCGACTGCTGTAATAGTATATCTATGTATAGTGTCTCTTACACAGAACATAGTTTTCTTGACCCTCTACAGAGAATAATGAAGTCAAAAGTGTAAAATAATATTTTATTCACTTCATTTTACATAACACTTTGTCTTAATTCCAAAAATTAAGATGCAATTACAACATTCTAATATTACCTATCATAAATTTGAATTTTATGCCAATTAATTAATTCTTTAATAAATGATTAAGTGAATAAATTCCTTTTATGTTTTACATAATACAAATACTATATTTTATGTGAGGAAAGAATATGTTACTTTGGAGGTGGGCGACATCGCAGACACAGGACAGCAAATGTAGTTGATATCGCTCCTTTTTCATTTTGTACAAATTTTTTGGTTCCCATAGATAATTGTATATGTATGTAAGTAAATAAATAAAATAAATTAAAAAATAAAAGACATGAATTTAGCACCAACTTTTATAGTTGATACTTGAATTTTCGATCTTATTATTTTTTTAAAAATAAAACTATGTTTTATTTAAAATGAGGTGATTAAAATATTATTTTACACTTTTGAGTTGGTGTTTTTTGGAGGCGGTTAATTTTTTTTTTGTAACAAGTTTGTGGTTTATTGTATATACCATACCTTTTCTTTATCAAGTAGTGCTTCACCGGCCTCCCTTAGCATATCCTGCTCTTTCTGCGGAATGCTGGCTGATATTATGACATTCTCGTTGCTTATGTTGTACAGAGTTAGCGTGCAGTTTGTCTGTAAATAATTTACGTTATACATTACTCAAATACTAGTAACTTTGCAGCACAACTATGCAGCAATTATTTTTGACTATTATGTATATTTGTGTATATATATATATAAGAAAAAAAAAATGATTTATAGAAAACTGACGGATTTTTATACAATTTATATATAATCCTTTTTTATATATTAAACTTTAGTGGTTCAATGTCCTCAAAATCTTTCTTAGTGCTCCCTTAATGTAAGGCTATGTTCAGATGACAAGCGCTTAACGCACGTTGAGCGCGAGCAAAAGATTTTGTATAGTGTTCATATGATGCTCGCTTGTCAGGTGTTGAACGTGCGTTGCCGCGGCCGCCCTGGTTCAGTTTCTTCTACATTTGTCCGTTATCCGCGTCAAAGGCTATGTTCACATAACAAGCGCTTAACGCGCGTTTACAACTACATTCATTTTATTCAGGTCGTACACATGCTAACGCGCGTTTTCATAGAGCGCGTATTGAACACTGCTTTGACGCTCGACAGTTGTCAATGCGCGCTTTGAGATCATTGGTTTTCTAGGTTACATGAGCGCGCGCTTTTGACGCGGATAACGGACAAATGTAGAAGAAATTGAACCAGTGTGGCCGCGGCATCGCACCTTCAATGCGTAGATTTGACGTTCATAAGTGCCTTCTCAGGGCCTAAATTGAATAAAGAGTATTTTGATTTTGATTTTGATTTTGACGCCTTCACTATACAAACACTTTTGCGAGCGCTCAACGCGCGTTAAACGTTTGTCATGTGAACATAGCCTAAAAGTTTGTGCTGTGTGGTGATATGTCAGTCAGTAAGTCGGTTATTGTTAAATACCTCTTTGTATTTCATTATTTTTGTATTTTAAAAGGACGTATTTTATGTCATTTATTTTAAAAAAGGTTACGACAGCAAAGTATAGAATTTTACAAACGGAGCTTTTGGCGTGAACTTAGTCTGTCACTTGGTGTTTTTTTTTATTTTATTCATAATCATGTGTTATTTGAGTGTATACTTTGTAATATTGGTGATGTTTTACGGTTATTTACAGGCTCACAAACCAGGCTTCACAGTGAAGTGGATTGGTCGGAGCGTGAATTCTAAGATGCCAGAAAACTCCATGGAATGTTCTAAACAAAGGAGCCACCATCTTTTTAGAACATTGAAATTACCACAAGAAACGTATTATTGTTACTTACTCGACAATGGCAGTAATAATATAATCTATAAGATCGGTTGCCAAAAATAAAAGTAAAAAAAAATGCAACCCTATTATTTTATTCTATTATATATGTATAGGTAAGTGTAGATCTTCTAGTATACTGATTACAAAACGAACCTCAAATTTACAGTTATTCTTTTATATTTATAGATAAATAGCTGACGGCGTCACGCGTTGCTGTGGCTCAGTTATTACGTGTTGAATTAATAATATGAAAATTAAAACGTGACTCCATCTATGAGATACCTATAACAATCGTTTCTACAGTTTTTTTTCAACAGACTAATTATAGCGCCATCTGTTCGAGACTGATGAAACTTACAATTAATAACAATAATCAACATTGACAATAATTTACTTTGTAATTTAAAAATATTGCGGTCATTAATCGAAATATAAGTTATCCTATCTCTCAAGTTGGACTAAACTATACGTAAATGCCAATTTTCATGAAGATTGCTTGAGTCGTTTCGGAGTTCATCGTGGACAAACATTATGACACTGAATTTTTATATATTTTGATAACAATGCCTTGTTTCGTTTTATAACTTTCAAAGTCTTACCCCATCATCATGTACATGGTAAAGGTACTGCTGCAGCAACCTCACGGCGTCTTCAGCTCCTAGGCCCGTATGTGGTCGAAGTAAAGCTTCGTCTACTGCACTGAATCCGAGCAATAAGTATACACCTTCGGGTAACTTGTATTCTCCTGAAACCAATGATATTATAATTAAAAAGCTGTAGATAAGTTACCTACATGATATTTTGACAAAACAAATGGCACGATAACGCACACATACGTAAAGTAATATTGTAACGCCCCACTGCCTTATTAGATAAAATGTGGAAGTAAGATGGCTTATTCTCAATATCGGTGGTGAAAAAGAAATAGTTATATGTTGCTTAAATACAGGCGGATTGACGAGGCAATTGTCAAAAATAAGGTAACTAGCCAAGTTTTAACAAGGCGCTGTTGAAGCGCTTATAACGTATCTGCAGCCTTTGCTGAAACAAAGTATACAGGTATTGTAAGCTAAGATGGCTCGGTTGGTAGCGTGTTCGGATACAGCGTTAATGAACGTAGGTTTGTATCCTAGTAACTGCGTCGGAGCTTCCAGTGAAGGAAAATATCGTGATGACATCATGGCATGATGGTAGGGCTTTTTCTAAATCCGCCTGCCTGGCTACCACCCTGGCTTTCAAGTTGAAAATCTGTCGCCAAGCACGTGTTGGTGTGTCCCGGCAGCTGCACGTGAAAGCCAGCCCCCTCTAGAGTTAGCGTGTCTACCATCTTGAACCGCATGGTCATTCAACATCAGATGAAATTGTATTCAAACGCTAAAAATCATTGATAATAATTAAACCTTCTTCCTTAATTTACTATTTCATCTTAGGTGATGTCTTGCGTTATTTTGCAAATAATTGTACTTCCTGATGCCCTGAAAGAGTTACAATTAATAGTATTTCCAGCCTTTTATCATAAATACGAGATTGTAGAATTATTTCTGTTAAAAAAGTATTTGTACCTTTGCGAGCCAGCAATTTTGCTCGCATGCGTATAAAGCATATTTGGAAAATGTACCTACTTATGTTGTTACATTACATTTAAAACAATCTATACATATAATAAGAATGTAAATCTGTACATTTTCAATTTTCGAGAAAAAAATTGTTGCAGGTGTCTAGGAATAAGTAATAGAATACATTTCAATCATTTTTAGAAATGTCTGTCTGTTTGTATGAATACGCATCACTGCTAAAGTACTGGGTACACTACTAAATCGTAAAGCATATCCTCGGGAGTAACTTAGTGATTGTTTCATTAAAATCGGTCCATTCTATCAAAAGTTTTTAATGACGACGCGGCGTAAGTACGAGAGAAAAGTAGACAAGTAAATGGACTTAATACATTCAGATGATTTTATTAATCACTGTTTTTTACGTAAGCTTCCACGCAAACGAAGTCTCGGGCACAGCTAGTACTGTATATGGGTCTGAAATAAATTATTGCTATTGTTTTTTGTTTAGCATGTTGTTGTTTGTTTAGCATAATTATACTTAGGTTGAAAAGCTGCCAGGATAACTATAACTATTACCATATTTTGACAATTATGAATTATTTTATACTGTGTTTATTCTTACCACAGAGTAAAAATAATAACAAATATGTGGAGACATTTTCACACATGACCATAAAATTCTAAACATAACTTGAATTTCTTAATTAAACACCTGATATACATATATTTAAAACACAGACTCATCAAATAAAAAACAATAATCATAACGAACTTGCGAGTCCTGGGCTTAATAGTAGTAGTACAAAAGTTTGATGAAGTTGTAAATAAATGAGTCTCTTTGTTTTGTGCCTTCATACACCCTTTAGGCGTGGGAGAAGAGACTGCCAACTCGTACTGCGTCTGCTCCCTCGACAGGGTCCCTGACTGCGGTCTGAGGGGTCAGGATGGTAGACCCAAGATGGTAGTGGGTGTTACACCCCCCGACGAACTGTGGGAGTCGGATCGGCGAATAATAAATGAATACCTGGGTTGGGTCTCATGCAGATGAAGGAGCCGGAGTAACAATAACATCGCCCCCTGTAGGGCTGATACGCTGGGGCTGAGTGCGAATAGTGTGCGAGGCGAGAGGAACACGGCGCTCGAGGCACACACGCAACCTTGCACGATACCTGAAGCGTTACTTCGCATACGCACAGATCTGTACATTCAGCCAACTCTGCTGACCGATATAACTGAAACAATAGCCTAACCTTAGAACCACTTGACACGAACATGATATTTTTCTAGGTGGTAGAGACACGCTGAAGCTATTACTGGTTTCAGCATGAATGGGTCGGCTCACCCGGGGTACTACCACCCGACACACAGAAACACCCACGTGAAGTAACAGTGCTTGCATTGTTGCGTTTCGTTCGGTCCGTGAGAGCGCAGGAGGCCCACCTCCCCTTCCCCTCTTCTCCCTTTCCCCCTTCCCCCAAACACAGGCTGGTTACGCACTTGTTGCTCCCCTGGTGTTGTCAGTGTCTATGGACGGTGGTGATCACTTTACATCTGGTGACCCACCTGTTCGTTTGCCTCCTATTGACATAAAAAAAACATGGGAAATTTGTATCTTTCCCTATACCTACTAGCGTAATAATTCTTTCTTACTTAAAAAATACACGAATTCTTTCTTACTTAAAAAATACACGAATAGTTCGACTTTTTCGAATGGTTCGAATAATCGATTCGAAATTTGAATTGAACATTATTCGATTCGATTGGAGCTTTATTTGTACACCCCTGTTTTTTATCACTAAATTCCTAATTGTAAGTGGACACACCCGTCTTGTTTCTCCCATCTTTATGTATTGTGCTTGATCGTCGCTCTCTGGTTTCTTCACGATGCAATACTTGATCGGTTCTGTCGTAGTTGGTGGCTTTGTTGTTGTCGTTGTTGTCGTGGTGGTTGTAGTGCTTGTCGTCGTGGTTGTCGTTTCGGTTGTGGTCTCGACAATTGGTTCCGATATTTGGGCGATCTCATTCGGTCCCACAGTCTGTTCGGACATGGTTGTGATCGGGTGTAGTTCTTGGTGATTCTCCTGAAATGTTTTTTATACTTATATCAAAACTTATAACTTTTAATACAGTTTTATTTTAAACTATTATTAAAATTAGAATGACTGAATGTTCAGTAAACTTGAAGATTTGAATAAACTAGTGCCCGTTCAGTGGTTAGAATTCGACTCTAATTACATATTTAAGTTGCAAAAAAACCTTAATAGTAGGGCTTACTACAGCAGCCTTATGAGGTGTCTCGCTGCCTATCAAATCTTTTTTTTTCTCGAACTGACTACGCTATTGGCCTAGCAAGGCCTTAACAGCTACCACCGGATTACTAAGGTGAGCGCTAACTAACTAACTAGCTCAAGAGTGCGCGACACACCTCGGCCTCGGCTGTTACCTGATTCATGCAATTTGCGACCTAACTGAGCTAACCTAAGTTAAGCTACATTTTCATATTTATATGAGTTATTGAAATATTAGGTCTTTACCTATGAAATAGCAGTTTTGTATGAAAAAATTTAAACGAATTTTTTTCATGTGTTTTTTATTTGTATTAATCGAAGTAAACACCCATGCAATCAATGCATCTTTGTCAACGTAGTGGCAGTGTATTGATGCCCTTCTTAAAGAAATAAGCTGGACAGGAGACAACAAATTCTTCAAAGGCATTTTGTACTGCCTCTCGGGTATTGAATTTTTTTCCCGCCAAGGAGTTATCCAAATTCTGGAAAAGTAGTAGTCTGTAGGCGCCAGGTCTGGTGAGTAGGGCGGATGACGGAGAACTTCCAACCCCAGTTCTTGCAACTTGGAGACCGTCTGCTGTGCAGTATGAGGTCGCGCGTTGTCGTGCAGGAACAGCGGAGACGAGCGATTGACCAATGCTGGTTGGAGATGTGCCAGCTTCTCCATCATTGTGTTCAGTTCTTCACAGTACACATCTGCAGTAATGCTCATCCCGTTTGGTAAGAAGCTGTGATGAATCACACCGGCGCTAGACCACCAAACAGTGACCATCACTTTTCTAGGGGTAAGTTTTCGTTTAGAGCATTGTTTAGGTGCTGAACCAGGATCCAACCAACTTGCTGAGCGCTTGCGGTTATCAAACAGAATCCATTTTTCATCGCAAGTAACAATGCGGTTCAAAATTCCTTCATTTTTGTGTCTGTTGAGCAGTGCAAGGCACGTCTCGACGCGTAATTCGCGCTGGAGATCATTGAGTTCGTGGGGCACCCATTTGTCAAGCTCTTTTACCTTGCCAATTTGACGCAAATGGACCAATATTGTTTTGACGCTAACATCGAAAGCTGCTGCTAATTCAGCCGTAGATTGTGTATTATCAGCTTCCACAATCGCCTTTAATTCGTCATTGTCGACCAAAGTCTTCGGACGACCGCGAGGTTCATTTTTCAGGTCGAAATTCCCAGAACGGAAGCGAGCAAACCAATAACAGGTGGTACGTTGGTTTGTAGTGTTAGCTCCGTAAACGTCGTTGATGTTGCGTGCCGCTTGTGCCGCGTTGCTGCCACGACGATACTCATATTCCATAATTACTCGAATTTTTAACGTATCCATGATGACAAAAAAGATTGAAATGCGATGAAAATGTAACACTAATCAATAAACAAATGACTACGTTTGGAAAAAGAATTCCATGTTTTTAAAATAAAATTAAATTGAAATTAGAATTCTTAGCTAATCAAAAATTATTTTCATTTGAAATGGCCAGTACTGCAGAACGGCAATTTTATAGGTAAAGACCTATTATATATGTATGTGTACTAAGCATACATACCTCCATAACTCTTATATGTATTTCGTGTCGGGTAATTTTTCTGAACGAATTCAGTTCGTGAAGGGAAATAAAAACCCTTCCACTTTCATGTGGAAGCATGTGCGTGCACGTGTGTGGAGGTGATATGTGTAATGTTGTTGCAGTGATGTAAGATTTTGTGTCACTGTATTCGCGCGAGCAGCGTACTCACGAGCTCCACCTAGGCTTGAGCCGCTGCCGAGGGTGGTCTAGTCTGGTGCCTATCAAATCAATCTTATGTTTGTAAT
The DNA here is from genome assembly GCA_036509395.1 of Antheraea yamamai. NCBI lineage: Eukaryota > Metazoa > Arthropoda > Insecta > Lepidoptera > Saturniidae > Antheraea > Antheraea yamamai. Next base: position 7,833,493 of record AP028450.1, read on the forward strand.
TTATGATAAAAAAACTTACTTCAGCTCGGTCGATCTGTGCATTCCCATGTTGGGTAGTATGACGGTGGTGGTGAGTAGTGGTGCGGTGGTAGATCGGAGATTCCGGTGGCACCGTAATGTACCTGATGCCGTTGTCGAATTGCGTAGTCGTGAGGAGGGAGCCGTAGGTCTTCACATGGTAGTCGCTTTGAGATTCCACTAAAATAATACAATACCACGTTGGTGGCAAACAAGCACGCGGACTGCCTGATGTTAAGCAGTCATCGCAGCCTATGAACGCTTGCAATATCATAGCAACAAGAGCATATACAATTCTGTTAAAGTACTTTTAATGAAGTCAAATTTAAATATGAGCCATAAATTTGCATTGTTACGTATTTAATGGTAGTAATACATTTAGTGTCGTTATTAATGCAAAATATATTAGATATGAATATAGTCAATTTGGAAATTAGAGATATTTGATACATGTTACGTTTGCGTATATATAATATTAATATAAGTATAGAGTTTAATAATGGTACTAGAGAAATTAAATCAGAATCAAAAATATCACTTTAACAATAAAAAAACCTGAATCTATCAAACTTATATGTACAAAGTTTAGTTTTAGTTTCGAATTTAATACATTGCAGGTTTTATCGCTTAGACCACAATCTCATTTTATGTTATGTGTTAACGTGGTCCAAGGTAGTGTAGATAGTGGTAGACACGCTAAAATTGAAGGGCCTGGCTCTCAAGTGCAAGTGCCGAAACACGTCCATTGGTACTTGGCCACAGATTTTCAATTTGAGGGTGGAAATAGCTAGCCAGGCGATATTTAACAAACCCTACCATCAAGCGTTATATAGTTAATTTATACGCAATATTTTTTTTTAATTCAAATCTCCTTATCTTATTGTTAATGAGGCCAATATCTATGTTTCAAATACAGTAGAACTTCTATAACACAAACCTCGATAAGATAAAAAAACCTCTATCACTTCAAAAAATAACCTGTTCCCTTCCCCTTAGATCCTAAAACTTCTATTACTTATAATACGCAACTTCTATAACTTAAACAAATAATTTCTCAACTACCTAAAAAAAATGTTTCAATGAGCAGCGTAACATAAACTGTCCGCCGGTGAGTCATTTCGAATAAATGTACAAAACAAGGAGTTTCTCATAATTTATTGGTTGCATGTGTTTGCAAGTTAAATTGTTACCACAAAAATTAACAATACTAATATACGCTGATAAATTAAAAGTGATAAAAGCGGTGAAAAGTGGATTAAAAAGGAAAGCTGTTGCGGCTCAGTTTGGAATACACGAAAGTACATTATCACTTATTATTAAAAAAGAAGCTGAACTCTTGAAGAAACGAGAATCTGGAGAAAGTGTTCTATGTAAAAGGCGAAAAATTGCTGAATACTCTATTTTGGAGCAATGTTTATTTACGTGGGTCAAACAGTGTCCAAACTAAAACATCAGTGTTACAGACCCATAATGAAAGAAAAAGCTGAAGAGTTCGCCAATAATCCATAATTTTAAAGGTAACAGTGGCTGGTTAGAAAACTTCGAGAAACGGCATGATTTAGCCTTCAAGAAAGCTTCTGGTGAAAGTGTGAGTGTAACATAAACCCTTGATAAGTTAAAAACTCTATAACATAAAATATTTTGTGTTTCCCTTGGATTTTAACTTATCGAGGTTCTACTGTAATAACAAATCTTTGAACAAGAAAACAGTTAATCCATTTCGATTTAAATGAAAGAAATCAATAATGAAAGTATAAGGACTCACCAACGCAAGGGTTTAACCATAGCAGACGTTGCCAACCCAGGCAGTCGTATAGCTGTGCAAAGTCGGTACCACGGCAAGCGCAAGCAGCACGCAATTGGGTACCTAAGATGGCGACTACCGCAGCTCGGCAGGCGGCAGGAGATCCGGCACAACCTTGTGTGACGGCATCAACAGCACACCATTGTTCGTAATTCTCAAGGCGAATCCTGTAAACAGAACTGGGTCTACACAAGAGGGTTTCGGCGTTAGCGCCCAGGGTGGCAAATTTTCAAATTCTTTTCGTGTTATCGAAATTCTTTTATTTTGTTTTCCATATATAAATGTGTTTTCCCCTTCATATAATGATTGTAGGTGGTAGAGCCACGCTTAAGCTATTACTGGTTTCAGCATGGATGGGTCGGCTCGTCCGGGGAGGTACCACCCGACCCACAGAAAGCCGACGTTATGTAATAGTGCTTGCATTTCTGCGTTTCGTTCGGTCAGTGAGAGCGCCGGACGACCACCTCCCTCCCCCCACTTTCCCCTCATCCCCACATCCTCAACCCCTCTCCTTCAAACACAGGCTGGCAACGCACAGGCGACTCCCCTACCTACCGCGACCTATAATATAAAAGGAAAGATATCTTTTTTCAGGTCAGATTTTATAGTTTCAATCATAAAGGGTAAAACAGTAAAGAAGTATTCGCAAACAACTAGCTTTTGCCCACGACTTCACTTGCTATAATGTAATCGCCTATCATCCCTCGGGAACACCACTTGTTTTGCATGAAAAGTATCTATGTACTTTTCTGTACCCCTAACAAACTGTACGTAAAATTTCATGAAGTTCAATATATTTTTTTGAAGTATAACCTATTTAGGCGCGATTGGGAGGTAACTGGACGACAATGCAACGGAAGTCCGTTACGGTAATATGGCGTCACGTTTCTGTACTATCCGGTTTTTAAATATTTTTATTTCGTCAATAAATAGTTTATAAACAAATTAATCAGATTTTTTTTTAAAAAGGAATTAATAAACAATATTAAATTGAATACTAATAAAAATCATACAATATAATTAATTATGTATATATGAGCGAGCGACCGTGCTCCCATTTGGTTTCAAAGTAAGTAAGTAACAAATTAAATCAAAGCTTCATTATCTGTAGTGCCATCTATCAGCCAATTCGGAACTTAAATAATACAGGAAATATTATTAGCAACTCTTTGTTATAAAGTAAAAAAATGTACATCTATGTCTATACATCTTCTTTTTCTATACATAATACATACATATAATAATAATAAGAATGTAAATCTAACGTGTCTGTACTTTTTCGATTTTTGTGAAAAGAATCATTGGAGGTATCTAGGAATAAGTAATAGAATACATTTCAATCATTTTTAGAAATGTCTGTATGTCGGTCTGTCTATCTGTATGTCTGTCTGTTTGTATGAACACGAATCACTGCTATGCAGTACTGGGATCACAATATAACCTCACATAAAGCATATCCTCGAGAGTAACTTAGTCTTTGTTTCATTAAAATCGGTCCACTCTATCAAAACTTATTGCAATTTGAATGACGGCTCGAGTTAAGTTCGAGGGAAGAGTAGTAATCTATACTAATAATAGGTATTTATCTATGAAATTGCCATTCTGCAGTACTGGCCATTTCAAATAAAAAAATTTTTTTTTTGGCTAAGGATTCTAATTTCAAATTAATTTTATTTTAAAAACATGGAATTCTTTTCCAAAAGTAGTCATTTGTTTATTGATTAGTGTTACATTTTCATCGCATTTTAATCTTTTTTGTCATCATGGATACGTTAAAAATTCGAGTAATTATGGAATATGAGTACCGTCGTGGCAGTAACGCGGCACAAGCGGCACGCAACATCAACGACGTTTACGGAGCTAACACTACAAACCAACGCACCACCTGTTATTGGTTTGCTCGCTTCCTTTCTGGGAATTTCAACCTGAAAAATGAACCTCGCGGTCGTCCAAAGACTTTGGTCGACAATGACGAATTAAAGGCGATTGTGGAAGCTGATGATACACAGTCTACGGCTGAATTAGCAGCAGCTTTCGACGTCAGCGTCAAAACAATATTGGTCCATTTGCGTCAAATTGGCAAGGTAAAAAAGCTTGACAAGTGGGTGCCCCACGAACTCAATGATCGCCAGCGCGAAGTACGCGTCGAGACGTGCCTTGCACTGCTCGACAGACACACAAATGAAGGAATTTTGAACAGCATTGTTACTTGCGATGAAAAATGGATTCTGTTTGATAGCCGCAAGCGCACAGCAAGTTGGTTGGATCCTAGTTCAGCACTTAAACAATGCCCTAAACAAAAACTTACCCCTAGAAAAGTGATGGTCACTGTTTGGTGGTCTAGCGCCGGTGTGATTCATCACAGCTTCTTACCAAACGGGATGAGCATTACTGCAGATGTGTACTGTGAAGATCTGAACACAATTATGGAGAAGCTGGCACATCTCCAAACAGCATTGGTCAATCGCTCGTCTTCGCTGCTCCTGCACGACAACGCGCGACCTCATACTGCACAGCAGACGGTCTCCAAGTTGCAAGAACTGGGTTTGGAAGTTCTCCGTCATCCGCCTTACTCACCAGACCTTGCGCCTACAGACTACTACTTTTTCCAGAATTTGGATAACTCCTTGGCGGGAAAAAAATTCAATACCCGAGAGGCAGTACAAAATGCCTTTGAAGAATTTGTTGCCTCCCGTCCAGCTGATTTCTTTAAGAAGGGCATCAATAAACTGCCACTGCGTTGGCAAAGATGCATTGATTGCATGGGTTATTACTTCGATTAATACAAATAAAAAATACATGAAAAAAATTCGTTTAAATTTTTTCATACAAAACAGCAATTTCATAGGTAAAGACCTAATATTATAAAGCTGGAGGGTTTCTTTGGTTAAACGCCCTAATCTCAGGAACTACTGGCCCTATTTGAAAAATTATTTCAGTGTTAGATAGCTCATTTATCAAAAAAGGCTATAGGTTATATATCATCACGCTAAGACCAATAGGAGCAGAGTAATTGATAATGTTTCAAAATCGGGGCTTTTTTCCTTTTGAGAACTTTCGCTGCGTGTAACTATTCCACGCATACGAAGTCGCGGGCAGAAGCTAGTCATTAATAAATTCTGGTCTTTTTAAATTCTCATATGATTTTTTTTTAATTAATCGCAATCTCTTATAACGCCAAAGAAGTTTTACTTAAATCGCGTGTGACGGTTACACGTACTCGTTTTTTTTCTCTTTCTGTTTTTTAGTTTTTATAATATTTCAAAATATGGTTTTAGAGTAACAATTAGTTTTCGAATTTTATATTTTTTCCTATGACAATTTCCTAGTATTCGTATTATTATGTTAAATCTCTAAAATGTAAAGTAGTTCAATAAGTAATTTTATTAAAAAAATAATTTATTGTCGGAGCATGCCGTGGTTGTCTCTAAATATTACTGCACTAAACATTCAATCACAAAAGTGCTGCTGTTAATAGCTTTACAAACGTATTACTACCTATAAAAATAAATAAACTCACATTCGCATTTACGATATTAGTAAGGAGTGACGATGCTTCATTAGATAACATGTTATCAATGTATTAAGGTGTATATTTGTATAAGCATTACTCAAGTATAGTCCGGCTCACGTCTAGTTTATGGGCCAGTTTACACTCAATTGCAGATTGCTATTCGCGCCGTATTGTGCACTCCTCATTGAGCCGTGACTAACTCGTTTGTGTGGGCATGACGGTGAAAATATGAAATACTAATTATTTTACCATAAAACACAACGCAGAATGGGCACTGTAAGAAAGAAAACTGATCAAGTGTCAGAAAGTCACTCAATCACTTAGGAGCTAATTCACAACAATTGATAAACATATATATTGGTTTACCAAAATTAAAGATTAAGGTGTTGAAAACTACCGAACTATTTCCATCAAATCTGTGTGTAAATATTACGTGGAAGCTTCTAGATAGGTGAATATGAATAAGTTAAACCTAGCATGGTATAAATCGTATCATAGTTTCTCTGGCATGATTTTTAATTAATACTAGCTATCCGTCTCGACTTCGCACGGGTGTATAGACAGTGAGATCAAATTTTCCTTACTAGCAACTGAACAACTGAAGGTCAATCTGTCAATTTTGTTAATATTTTTGAAGCTCTCCTAGCTGGCTTCTGTCTCACTCATTTTTTTAATCCAAATTTTTCACTTAGGCGTATCTTTTTTCAATTTGTCCAGGCAATTCACATTGACAGGTCGAAGAGATGTTCCCATAGGATACGGACGTAATCACCGGGACAGCTTACGACAAATTAACGATTTCAAACGCAGAGAAATATACAGAGTGATGTTTTTCCGACTTACGGTGGTATACGAAAAACATTTCCAAGGTTCAGGTTTCTTCAGCACGTTTTGCTTCACCGTTAGCGGATAGTGTAACCAACTTTTTTTTTATATCATTTGGAGGCAAACGAACTTGTGGGTCACCTGATATTAAGTGACCACCACCGCCCATAGACACTTGTAACACCAGAGGCGATGCAAGTGCGTTGCCAGCTTATGTTTGGGGGAAGGGGAGTGGGGAAATGGGGAGAGCGAGGGAAGTTGGGTATCCGGCGCTCTCACTGACCGAACGAAACACAACAATGCAAGCACTGTTTCTTCACGTCGGTTGTCTATGAGAGGGTGATATTACCCCGGGCGAGCCGACACATTCATGCTGAAACCAGTAATAGCTTCAGCGTGGCTCTACCACCTATATCAACTTAAATGAGTACGCGAATTACCAAAAAATATCATTAGTACACATGGGGGTTTCGAACCTGCGTATATAGAATCGAAGTTAATATTCATATATAGGTACTAATGCTCAATAATTTATGTTAAGAAAATCTCATTAACTGATGGTCTTCCAGTGGTCGAATTTTGACCATAACTAGGAGTACAAATTTTAACTTCTTGTGGTAATAGACATTATTAGTATTTGACAAATAGAGTCTTATAAACGAAGGCTTCGATTCTTCGACGAAATGGAAAAAACGATCTTCCGATTTTTAATTATTAATACCACTTAACTTAACACAAACTACTTACTAATGAAAAAATACTGCTATTGAATTGTCTCAACTTTATCTATCTGTTAAGAGCTTCAAAACATGGAATTCAAAATCTGTTTAAGGATAACAATATTATTATAAGCTTTTGGAGGGAAGCTTTGCAATAAATGAACGTGAGCAAAAAGGGTAAAGTCAATAGCAAAGTTCTAAGCAGTCTACGTTCAGATTGAATTTTGTCCGCGCGTTTCGTTTTGTTGAAAACTCAACCGGCCGTTGCTAACTCGTTTGTGAGAGAGGTTTGTGTACGTAATAACTGAACTGTACTACAATGGAAATCCGATTTGTTGTTGAATTTGTTGTTTCTTTATAAATCTTTTTGATCGTTTTAATATCCATTTTCTATACATATATATATCGGGGCAGGGATAAAATGGCGTCCATGTAGAAGTATGACGTGTCATGGTTATGATTTCATCGATCAATTCACCAAGGACAATCGAATAAAACGTTAACCGATACAGAAATAGAACACTGAATATAGTTACGACTTCCGTAGATGTGACTAGCCTAACTGTTTGAGCGAGTATGCCTCTTATCTAGCCGGCGGTCGCCTTTTAAGGCATCAAGATACATAAACAGTCGATACTTCCAACCAATAGCGTTTGAGGTCATTAGTAACACCTCCGATATAGTCAATAGCGCAGTACCGTAGGTCAATAGTGGTCCCCTGATATATATTTTTTACTTGAAATAAATTCTAGTTAAATAAAATGCTTCCCTTTCTTATGAAGGTACTTCAACACCATATTGAAAAATAATATTGATTTGACAAATAATATAGTAGAATCTCGATAAGATGACAGAGATGTGGAAAAAATTGTAGAGATTTTAGAAGGAGTTAGACTTTTTTTAGATAATAATCGATTAAAGCGTTGAAATAAAAAAACTTGTCACAGAATTAATGTGAATTATAGTAAGAATTATTTTGAATATTAAATAAAATAAATAATTGAGAACACAGTTTAATAAACTTTCTTTTTTATATATTATTGGAGGCAAACGAACAGGTGTGAGGTGTGTCACCTGATGTTCAGTATTCACCGCCGTCCATAGACACTAGCAATATCATGGGAGTCGCAAGTGCGTTGCCAGCCTGTGGTTGGGGGAGGGGGAGAGGGGCGATGGGGAGGTGGGTCTCCGGCGCTCTTACTGACCGAACGATACGCAATAATGCAAGCACTGTTACATCACGTCGATTTGATGTGAGAGGATGCTGGTACCCCGGGCGAGCTGACTCATTCATGCTTAAACCAGTAATAGCTTCAGCGTGGCTCTACCACCTACAAAACTTTAAAGTCAACTTTAAAATTTTGCGGATGATTAACGATTACGATTCGGAATGGAATTGAAAAATCTAGTAGCATAATTGTACTCCAAAAATTCCACTTTTATGAACGGAGTTAGCGGTATAGGCCCTTATTTGTTTTTGGAGGTGCTACGATCGATACGGGTCGCTCGGGGTACTACCACCCTCCATAAAAAACCGACGCGAAGTAACAGTGCTTGCATTGTTGCGTTTCGTTCGGCCAGTGAGACCGCTGAAGGACCACCTCCCCACCACTTCCCTCTCCTCTCCCCCTTCCTCCCCTTTCCCGTTCCCACCCCTTCGCCCCAAACACAGGCGACAACGCACTTGCGACTGCCCTGGTGTTGTTAGTGTCTATGGACGGTGGTGATCACTTAACATCAGGTGACCCATCTGTTCGTTTGTCTCCTATGACATAATAAAAACAAACCTGCATTCCGGTTCTTCGCGGCACTCGTGAGCAAGGGTATGACAGGCTGGTAATGTTGACCCAACCGGAGGCCGCTGAGCACAAGATGGGTGGAGACGTTCCTGGGCGTTCATACAAGAATCCTCGCGGTTGTCAGTTTTTCTGAAGAAAAAAACACCAACCTTTCATAGCATACTTTTTGGATAAATTTTCCAAGAAACTAATTGACAAATTGTACATGTATGATTGTCTATATTTATTTGGATTTTATTCATATGAATTACCCGTGACTTCCTCAGAAAATGATTATTTTCCTTCATGAGAACCGCATGCTTTAATTTACAAAAATGAATTATGTTCTATTTTATTTTGTTGATTGTAGTTCTGTTCTTACCATTTAACTCCTATAAACATCTATCCGTTTGTAAGATATCTATATTAATAACGCTTAGCCCCGATGGAAAAGCGTAATGATATATAGCGTGGATAATACTCTAAAAAGTTCTCCAATTGCCAATTAGTCTTGTTAAGATTGGATTAGTTGTTTCCTGGCTTAGCCTTGGATAAACAATGACTTGAATTTTATTTATAAGAGGGCCTTATACTCAGTCCAGTTATATATCTCAGTCCTTTATAGTTTTATGCCACTAACTTACTAACGGAAAATATCAGGATTCAACACGTATAAATGCTAACCATTTATTTTTTTCCATGGTTCACTCACTTGCACAAGCAGAAAGCAATCTCCGTGTTCCATTCGACGCCAGGCTTCCTGTAGAACCCTCGCAGCGCCGTCATACACCCCTCCCTGTCGCAATCGTTGGAGTGACACTTCTGGAGAACTGGTGTCAATGACGTCACGCACTCGCTGTCTTTGATGCACGCGTCTAACGCGACGTGGCACGTCGACTGCAGGGCCACCTTCTCGTCACCTGCTTTACCGTTTTCTTTGCCAATCCTCTCTGTTGGTTGTTCGTCATGAGTTAATTGGGATAGTGTCGAGAAGATATCCGTGTAGTGTTTCTTAGTTTGTGATTAAAATGTCTGTTAGTTATTTGAAATTATAATTATTACATACACCATAGATAGATACCATAGATAGATACACCATAGAAGCTTATGTAGTAATGACACATCAGTATTAGTGTAGTTGTCTGCGTGATAATTTGTTTGAGTAACTTTAAACATTTGAAATGCTTATTTCGATTCTTTTACTTTTACACTTGAAATCTATCGTAAGTCCTGGACAAATTTCACACATTTTGTTTACTAGTAAAATCTACTAGTAGCATCAATATTCCCTATTAAGCATCGACCACTCCTATCGGAATTTGCTTTTTTAATGCTGTAATGATTGAAACCAACGTTTTTGAATTTGAATTGTAGTACTGTTTTATAAATTGTTTTTTTTTCCTATAATTATTGGTACGTATGTCACCGAAAAGCGAGCCTTTCCTTATTATGAAAGTTTGAATGTACGCTATCACGAAAATACTAATTATTCCGTTCCATTAACGTTTTGATGACGATTGACAAATTTAATTTATGGTTTTGTTTTCATAATTTTAGCTATAATCGAACTCATTTATATCCTACATTAATAGGTAGTGTAAGCATTATCGTCCAATTTCTCTATATTACGACATCCATGCCTAGCGTCCCGCGTTTTAAATTTTATAACACAGTTCTTGTTGCAGATCACTAGGCGAATAAAAAACGCATTCGCCATTGTTAAAGTAGATATATATTTGTTTATGTCAACTTATATTGTAATAATTTTAAATGTTTTGCCAATACGCAGAGCTATTTTAGAACTGCTGGAAGTTTAAAATTTATTATATATATATATAATACTTCGATATATTTATAAATACAATCATTGTGATATTGTTAGCGATAAAAACTTATGTTTTTTTTAACTTTATTCTTGACAACCAATCTTTTAGATTATTACTGCCATTGTCGAGTAGTTAATAGTATTACAAGTTCTTCTTCCATTCCATTTTTGGCAACCAGTCTTCTAGTAGACTATTACTGCCATTGTCAAGTGAGTATCGATATTACAAATTTCTTGATATAATTTCAATGAACTAACAAGATGGTGGCCATTTTATTAGAACTTTCCATGGAGTTTTTGTGGCATCTCAGAATTCATGGTCCGTGGTATTATTATTTTCCATTCACTTCACTTATGCACAATAAACAAACTATATTACATAAAACACCACCAATTTTACACAATATAGAGTCAAGTAACACAAGATTATGAATAAAAAATAAAAGCCACTACATGACAGACCAAAATCCCGCCAAAAACTCTCAAAACTTATGTTAAATATAATATTCTACGAGAGCATACAGATTAAAAATATTGTTTTTCCTGTACGTTTTTTATATCGTTTTTAAGTATATTTTACAAAAAAACCTGTTTGTGCTTTTAAGTGCGTGTACACAAATTTGTATATTTATTTTGAGAAATGTTACACGTATAAAATAATAAAAAATTCGAACGATTAAAACATATTCAAAATCCGTGACAATATTTATGATATTTAATAGAAACAAAAAAACATATAAATAATAAAGAATGTATTATACATACGTTCATGCCATACATTTATATAAAGGTGTTTATAAAAATAATTGGTTATATTAATAATAAATCTGTGGTAAATCTCAATCAAGGTTGTTGCGAATAAAACGTGATGAATTTCAATAATTAAAATGTCTCATGGATACAAATTTTACAATAAAAGCGATTGTAATTTTCATTACTCATGCTTACAAATGTTGCCTCAGACTTACTAAGGAAACGTTTGATTCAATTTCTTAATATGACAAATAATTTCAAAGATTAATTATTCTTATTTTAACTCTGTTAAATATAGGATTAGGTTATTTAGTATCTTTGAAATAATTTGATATACTTATATAACTTTTGACAGTTCTCAAAGCAAATTTGCGCTGATATCTTCGAATGTTATTATTTTTTTCAAATTGTTAATGTAACGAAATTAATCGGATGTATTTAAAATAGTATGTATAGCATGTGTTCTATAATTAGAGTTATCTATAAGTTAAGAAATGTTTTAATTCTAAGCGTCTGTTCAAATTGTTCAATATTTATGTAAAGTTAAATAATAAGAATTGTATTATTGCATGATATGAAACGAATATCAATAAATTTCTTAGACTCATATAATTTTCTCATGCACATCAAGTGTGTAAACCTCTCATAATATCCAATATCATTTATTTGTCTAACCTAACTAAACTGTTAATAGATCATGCACTGATTAAGTCAACATTAAAGCCGTTATAATAGAGTGTTCTTTTAAATGTCCTAATACTGCGTTTGTTGATGAATGAGATAAATTTGAAAATATTCGTATAAATTGTAAAGCTTCGCGAAGACCGTGTGACACAGCACCTTTTCTATATCGTTCTGTTAATACTTAACCCAGTAAAGTGCTTAAGAGTAATCAATTATTTGGTAGGTATTTTAACAAGCCGATTAAGTTTGAATCAGGAAATAGATAAAGGGTGACTAAAGCCTCTTTTCTAAATAAATTATCTACGCAAAGCTTTACTTCGTGTATTTATTTGTCTATTTTATACTATAAAAATGTGGAAGGTCTAAACTAAAGTGCTCAATTACAGGGAACGAAATAATAAAAAGGGATAATAAAAGAGCACTCGAAACAAATAAACATGTGATGCTAACGACGAATTACGAACATTATTCTGATGGTTTTACATAAATGTCTTTCTAACTGTACAGATTGCAATCCCATTTAGTGTCGCCTACGATGTCTATGGTTGCTAAATATAAAGTGTTAATGGATACGGTTAAATAATTTTATTAAAGAATCATTTCCAATTTCATGTGTTTATTTAAAAGGAAATTTAAAGGAAACGTGGATTGTCTTGAAAAGGTTTCGAGTGTTAGAAGAGTTACGTCCAAATAATGCCAACGATACGTACGGTTTTCATCAATGTATCCAGCTCCGTAGACTGTCTTGGTTGCATATAGAGGGTCTTCGCTGCCCCCTGGCTCATGGTTCCACCGATGGTAATGATGCCCATGTGGGTTGTAGTGCGGACTTGCATATCGATGGATGTGGGTCATTATTTTGTCCGGTGCTATAACGTTCCCATCTTGTGTTATGGACATACCACCGATCCATGAAGTCACAGCTGTTCCATTCCGATTTGCGATTCTTCCGTCCGACATCAGCTTTACTGGAATTTCAGCCATCGAATCGCTTAGCTCTGGCAAGGCTAGCGACCGAGCCATAGCGCGACGGGACTCAAACGAGCATAAAAGACGATCGCGCTGGTCGATCAGGACACAAACATCGATAATAAAAACCCTACTATAGAAGCAATCAATCAACAACGATATCAGTAAAATAGGATAATTAACGTACAAAAATATACGATTTTTGAAACTTGCCCTCAAAAACTATATAAACGCCTTCGATTGGCAGTCCCGTCCGTACTATCTTATCAAAGCCAAATCTATGCCTCGCAGTAACCATAGAGATCGTAGAAAACAGATGCATAAAGAAACATGCATACATGCGAATGGCAGTGTCCACGTCTAAACCCTTGCCGAGTAAGTTATACTCACAAAAGCTTATGACGGATAGGAGAAGGAAATAGCAGTAACTGAAGCATGCAATTATAAAGTAGGAGCGTTTTCATCAATGCAGCAAGAAATATAGTATTATTAATCAATATTATACAATATCATATTTGATTACACTAATACGGGGAAACATAACGTCCTGATTAAGTTGGTTTATGTAAAACTGTGAGGACGATTTATATATGTTTTCTTCTGATTAACTTTTGGTTAGGAAAGTTTAAAAACTTTGTGAAACAATGTTATTATGTGTAGGGGCACGCTCCTCCTCTAAAAAGCGTAGTGCGAAGCGTGCAACACTAAAGGCGACGGTTTTCGACAGAGATACACAGAGAGAGAAGAGAAGAGAGGGTGCGGCGGCGGCTCACCATGGCGGGGCCGAGGGGGTCGCGGGGAGAGGAGAGCGGCACGCAGGAGGCTGGCGGCAGCAGCGCGCGTCATCAGCCTGGTGCCGTTCTCGGTGAGAAGGAGTATGGTGCCGTCGGGCGCGGCATAGCGTGTGAGGGACGGTGCACGCGCAGACGGTCTCCGTGGGGCCTCGAACAGTGCACGGACCGCCGGCGGGCAATCGCCCCACGCCACCGCTGCCCCACAACCACGTTACCAACAGCTACCAACGCCGACCACCCGTGCCGCACTACGATTACCCTCAAAGGAGTTTTAGGTAATAATCCTTTGAGAGTCCTCATATAGATAAGGTAGATGAGGAAAGAGTATGCCATCCCTATAGTCCAAATGCTATCATCGAAGACCCAAGGTATTGGAAGCCAAGAGTTGAGGTAACTGCGGGCATGTACGGTGTGTGAGGTCAGGAGTACACTAAAAAGAAGCTCGGTGTCCGGTGAAACAAAGGAACAGCTTGGTGTGGTAAAGTCGTGATCTAATTTAATCCTAAGGCCTAGGCATCTATTGTGTTAAATAAAATAGGCTTGTATAAAAAAGGAACAGAAGAACAAAACAAAACTTATACGTAAAACAACTAAGTAAACACGTTGACGGCTATTGAAACTGAGTCTAGTACTCTTTCATAAGCGTTTGTAGGTGTGAGTGTTGTTTTTGTTTATTTTGGTAATATGTTTTATTTTAGTGACGTTTTTATAAGAATATTTATGTTTTTCTCTTTTATTTTATTTGCGATATTAACAATATTCTTAACATATTTAAATGGAGTACCACAAGGTGCATACCTGGAGCCAATGAGCTCATCAAACATTCTGAATTTGTTAATTAGTAAAGTGTACCGCAAGTTACTCGTGGGCTTATATGCGTTGCCATTTTAAACACTTAAAGCTATAACTATAACGCTTCTTATAGTGTACAATTTCACGGGTTCTGAGTGAAAACTACAATCATAATAATACTGTTTACAATAAATTATCAAGCAAAGGAAAGAAGATTATTGAAAAGCACATAAAAGCTGCATTAAATCGTGTTATTTCCAGATTATCTTTTGGGAACATAACAACGGGGGTTGAAAGGTATTTTTCAATGTTAGCCCTGGCAGCGTACATTATCCCTGGACTCGGTAAGTTAGAGAAAGTAATTTGAACAGCTGTATGTGCTCCCACGCTATGAAAGCAAGCCGGGTAGGGTACTACGTTGAATTTTAAAACTGGGACGTTCACCGATATGGGGCCTCTTACTGCTTAAGAAGATAATTAATAGTCAGGTAAAATGGTTTTAAATGGTGAGACTAAAGTGAAAACAAATGATGAATGAAGTTAGTTTGAAATAACTAATCAGTTTCATAATTGATTTTTTTATAATAATATTCTTATAATAATACAGATTAAGATCAAGAATTAGAGTAATTTCATCATGTTATTTCTCTAAATTGGCTTAACTGCAAATATTTCGCATTACCTTTATCAAGTAACTTAAATCTCATATGCATTTAAGGTAAATGAGACTTTAAACAAAATTGCGTCTATATATTTTGTGAAAGCATTAGTAGATTTAAAACTCAACTGAATAGTGAGTTAAATTATATGGCAGGACTGTTTGTTGCACGAATGTTTGTTTACAAGTACTGTGGGGAAATTTAATTAATCGTTATATTTACACGAAGGTCAAATTCTCAGGAAAGATAAATTACGGACTTGCCAAAGTATTTTGACTTTTTATCAAAGGCTTTTGACCGCTCTAAATATAGTTGAGTAGAACACAAATTTAGATATATATACGTATTATATGTATATATAGAGAAATTAAGGATAAATATATGCCAATTTTTGATGGTTGACCGTTGGAATTTTTGCCAAAAAACCGTGACAAATTATATATCTAATTCTTCCTCACTTTATCTACTGGTAGAAACCGCATGAAAATCCGTTTAGCCGTTTTTGAGTTTATCGCGAACTTTGTTTTATACTATGTAATGATAAACTCTCGACTATATTACGCGCAAGCCCAAACTTATGGCTATATTCAGAACAGTCAAAAAGATTGAAGAGGACTGCAGTATCAATTTTATTGACAACTAGCTGATCCGGCCATGCGCTGCTGTGGGTCAGTTATTACATGACAGTGCACGTGCACCATAAAATAAACTGGAGTTGAAAAAAAAATTCAAAATCAAAACGTGGCGCCATCTATGAGATTCTATAACAGCCGGCCCTACAGTTTTCTGTTATCAAACTAATTTACAGCACCATCTGTTCGAGACTGATGAAACTTACAATTAATAACAATAACAAACATTGACAATCGTTTAATTTGTAATTAAAAATATTCAGGCCATTTATCGAAATATAAATTATCCTATCTCTCAAGTTGGACCAAATTACACATGCCAGCCTTCATGGAGATCAGTTGAGTAGTTTCGGAGTATATTGTGGACAAACATCATGACGGTGGATTTTTATATATTTAGATGATGTACTTAATTGTTATTAAATAAAATTAACAGTAGTATAAAGGAACAAACTTAATATCTATTATGTTATAATTGAATAGCTGACCCGTGCCCACTTCTTTGGGCGGCAAAACATTTATAAAAAACTACTTTTTGGGACTTAAATATAAAAGTTAGACATATGCCGTCCATGACTTTTTTGTATACATTATCAAGCTTTACTACCTTTCTCTGGAACTCAATGATATATCTCTCATCGTTAATGGCAGCGTTTGTAAGAAACGTTCTCGTTCGACCGTTTTTTCTTCGACTTACTTTGCAAGTCCGACTTCCACAAATAACTCTTAATTTTTCAGGTTAATATGTAGCCTATAACACTTTTTTTTAGTAAAAGAATTTTTAAAATTGGTTTTGTAGATCCAGATATTACCCCCTACAACGTCACAAGCACGCAAACGTTACCTCTTTATAATAGTATATATGTATGTATAAGTACAATTTTTAACAATCATAAAGTTGTAATATCTTATTCAATTTCGGTTACAGACAGACATCTTTCACCAAAACGCTACGATATTCCACGGATATATTCAAAATAATATGTATGAGATGATTTTGTATAAGCTACCTAACTCCCGAATTACATCCATTACCATAATCGTCGTGTAAGGGAATGTCGAACGAGTCAAAGGGAAAGAATAAAATCTGCAAAAGCCTTTCACAAGGCTCTACGTCAAATGTGTTGGATGCAAAGGTCTTTAAGTGTCAATGAAATTTTTTCCTTTTGTTTTCCCAATATGTTACCAGATTTTTTTGGATTAATATTCGATTAAAGTTATTGGATAACGTGAGTCTATTTTTAGAAAAATACTGCTAAAGTTTTTGATCTCAAGAATGATAATTTCGAGAGAAAAATTCAGGGTGCCCAAAAAAACGTTTGCTTGAATTTGATTGTTTTGTGTTACAAAACAATGTATAATTGATGCGGTCAGGGATGCCTCTGTAGGTACACTGTGACTTATCCGGGCAGAGATTCGCCTTACAACAATATCCACATAGAACTGCGTGTAGATCAACGACACCTTGCTTTTTTATGTGATAAACTGTGGAAGTCAAAGCAATTACTATTTACTCAAATTACCCCGAAATAAATTAATAATACGAAAATAATAACGATAAAATTATTGTTATTTAATGTAATACATCAATTCTATATAATCGTTCTTATTTATGTAAAGAATTGATGAATCTAATATAGTTGTGCTAGTGTTAATGTTCTGGTGGCGTTGTAGTTTCGCCACTCGGGTATGTCGTAGCGCTACCGGATGTAGCCAATAACAATTGCTTTAAGGCATGTATTATATAACACCCTCTCGACTACTTATATAAGACTAGGTGATACCCGCAACCTTGTCTGCTTTGTTCATTATGTTATTAATATATTTTATGTACAGTAAGAAAAATGGAAGAACGACATCTCTTGATCCACCTCTTCACGGCAAGAAAACATATATCGCTGAATGCGTACAGTTGATACAAATCTTAGTTACTTAACATTTGAATAACTTTACACTAAACTAGTTTGCCCGGCGGACCTTGTCCTGTCTTGATAATAAAAAAAATCCTAAAAGTCTTCCGCACCGCCACCTACCGTCTCCAATGCCAACCTAAACTATTTTTAAATCCACCTGAACGCACACAAAAATCTTCATCAAAATCTGTCCAGCCGTTTAGGAGGAGTTCAGTCACAATCAGAACAGAAGAATTATATGTATAAAAATGTAGTTATTGTGACAATTCTTGGATAATGACCAAGTGATTAAGTTTAAAATTTAAAAAAATGAGTGCGTGTAACCGTCACACGCGGTTGAAGTAAAACTTCTTTGGCATTATAAGAGTAGCTGATAGATCGCACTACAGATAATGAAGCTTTAATTTAACTTGTTACTTACTTACATTGAAACCAGATGGCAGTACGGTCGCCCGCCCTTATATACATAATTAATTGTATTGTATGATTTTTATTATTATTAAATTTGATATACTTTTCAAAAAATTTTGCTTGATTTGTTTATAAACTATTTATTGACAAAATCAAAAATATTTAAAAACCGAATGGTACAAAAACGTGACGCCATATTACCGTAACAGACTTCCGTTGCATTCTCGTCCAGTTACCTCCTAGTCATGCCTAAAGAAAATTTACTTCACAAAAATAATCCAAATATATCCAGTCGTGATGTTGAGTGTTTAATGTATGTGCAACGACACACCTCTATTATTTTATCACTATATATTATAAAACAAAGTCCTCTGCCACGTCTGTATGTCTATCTGTCTGTTCGCGATAAGCTCAAAAACCACTACGGATTCTCATGCGGTTTTCACCAGTAGATAAATTGATTCACGGGGAAGGTTTAGGTATACAATTTGTCAAGGTTTTTTTTATTATCAGGGCAGGACAACGTCAGCCGGGACTGCTAGTTCATATATAAGAAGTAGGTAGGTAAAAATTTTCTTTTAAAAGCCAAATTTTCCATCTAATCCAGTTTATATTACTTCCAACTTTAAATTCTTAATGTATTCTCAGAGATTTCGAAGAATCTTTCATTTGACTGACATTCGATACAGAAAGTTTTCACTGAAATCCCTCGAGAAGTAAATTACAAATCAGTTAAGTGAATTAATGAACCTCTCGGAATTTAGAAATGAAAAACTCGAGATAAGTATCGAGTTTGTCGGCTTCGTACTTTTGGTAATAGATTTAAAAGTAGTTAATTTGAATAATTTATGTTTAAATTATTTTATTTATTTAACAAACTATTAAAACGCGCACTTGGAATGTTCTACCATACCTATAATCTATCTTCTATCTATACATATAATAAGAATGTAAATCTAACGTGTCTGTACTTTTTCGATTTTCGTGAAAAAAATTGCTGCACGCATCTAGGAACAAGTAATAGAATACATTTCATTCATTATTAGAAATTTCTGTCTGTCCGTCTATTTGTATGAACACGCATCACTGCTAAAGTACTAGGTTCGCAATAAAACCTCACCTCATAAAGCATATCCTCGAGAGAAACTTAGATTTTGTTTCATTAAAATCGGTCCACTCTATAAAAAGTTATTGTAGTTTGAATGACGGCTCGAGGTAAGTACGAGAGAAAAGTAGTAATCTACGAGCATACTAATATTATAAAAGTTATTTGTTTGGTTGAACGCGCTAATCTGAGGAACTACTGGTCCGATTTGAAAAATTCTTCTGAGTTAGATAGCTCATTTATCGGGGAAGGCTTTAGGCTATATATTATCATGCTAAGATCAATAGGAGCGGAGCACCAATGAAGAATGTTTCAAAATCGGTTTTTATTTTCCTTTTGACAGCTTTCGCTGCGTGTTAGCGTTAGCCCAAAGTAACTATTCCACGCGAACGAAGTCGTGGGAACAGCTAGTTAATGATAAAGATATGTGAATTTTAAAATAGGGCGCGGTATATGTTTATTTTGTATTTTCCTTTGTCAATAGCAATTTTTTTTGTCAACAGTTCAATAAACATTTGACGTGCGTAATTGGTTCATTATAATGGTATGGTATAGTCCGCGTCAAACTGTTTAACCGCTCTGAAGTAGATGCGCAGAACACAAATTTAGGTATCAGAGAGACGTAGTGAGGTAAACGGGGAGCAAGCACGCCCGCGCGCGTACCTCGCCCCCTATTTCACCCACGTTGACACATGTGTCCTGTCATTATTAGTTGCAGTACAGTTGCATTCAGAATTCAATTTAGTTTTGTTTTTGGTAATTAAATGTGATTGCTATTTTCGTTCTTTTCTTTTTCTTGTAGATTTGTCTTTATTAGAACACCCATCCACTTCAAAAAATGATGTTTATATGGAAGGCGTTTTTTATTACAAATTATTTATTTATTATGAATATATTTTATTTACAATAACGGTATTGTAACACGCATAATACCTGCACAATATATGCTTCAAGATATGTCCCATAGATATAAACAAATACTGCATAAGGCGGATCATTCAATCAAGTACGCGATCACCCAAAACTCACCAACCAGGTGATTAAACGTTATTTGGATTTAATTATAACTGACAAATACATAATGTGGTGAACTGTTAATTTTCTAGTTTTGTCTATTGTTCAGCTACTATTGTCCATTTCTAGTTTTTACTGTTGTTTTATTACCTTAGTAATGATTCAATTTTTATTATCTGTTCGTTTTTATCTCTAATAATTGGCAAATAGTCTATATGTATGTAAAATAAAGAAGTTTACGTAAATTAGCTGTCAAAGCGTTTACAAAATGACACGATCAAAGTCGTATCTTTATTCTACAAAATCTTTTGACAGTTGTAATGTGGTCGTTGTACTACCACATTCTTATTACTTAATGTAATAGGCAAATATCTCCTAGAATCATAATTGATTAAAAACGAATACGTTTATCAGTATAGTAATACTGTACATATAATGTCGTAACAAAGATGAATAAGGAGAAGAAGAAGTTTTGTATTAACTTCTTGACTGTACTATGCGCAAAGCCGAATTCAAAGCTACATTCAGAGCGGCCATAAGATTTGACGCGAACATAACAACATATATAATTTTATTTCGATACTTAGGGTTTAGTCTCTTGATGAGAATGCATCGGAATGAATACAGAGTCATAAATCGTCTTGATTATCGATTACCGTTATTAAAATAGATACGATATTTACGTAAATATGAAAATGGAACATTCATTTATTCGATTTTAATTAATACTACCTTTAAGAATCGTATAATAATAAATAAAATATAATAATTATAAAATAAAATAAATATAATTATAATTTCACAAAGAAAAAAATGACGAGAGAGAGAGAGATATATACTACATATTCAATACTATTAGTGGTAAACTAGCGGTCGAATATTTGACTATAACTCATTAATTTCTCAAGATTTAATATTAAGCGATTTTCCATTTTTTTTATTGCTAATACTAAAGCTCATCAATATTTACTAAACAAAAAATAACAAAGAAAATCGGTTGAGAAAAAGAGAAACAAAATGTACTTAACTGTTTTGTCTCTGTCTGTTAATATGTAGAAGGTAATAGTTAGGAAAATTGTAACTTTAACTGTATGCTCATGTAGAGATCGTTGTAGCAAATGATCTCTCGTAACATTTCGTTTATAAACTCAATAATGGATTCGTTGCGTGGCTTTGTATTAAAGGAAAACTACGTCAAAAACGTGTATTGAGATTACGTTGTTTCAACTCAATGATATTATAACTAAAAAGGTGTATACGTTACCTAGATTACATTTTGACAAAACAAATAACACGATAACGCACACATACGTCAACTGTTTTAGATAAAGTGTGGAAGTAAGATGGACCCATTGTCAATATTGGTGGTGAAAAAGAAATAGTTATATGTTGCTTAGGTACGGGCGGATTGACGGGGCAGCTGTTTAAAATAAATTAACTAGCCAAGTTTTAACAAGGCGCTGTCGAAGCGCTTATGACGTATCTATAATTATAATATCATTGCTTCAACTCAATTAAAAATGCAACATATTAATAACTAAGACTTGATATAACATAGACAATTTATACAAACCAGAGATCAACTTAAATATACAAGTGTGCAGTTCAATTGACTGTAAGGATTTAAAAATTCCTATAAAATCAATTTACTGATGTACCATTTTTTATTAGAAAAAACAAAACGTTTACTTTCTGATATTTCTTAAAGAATAACACTAGGCAAAATCATTACACAATATCTTCTGTCTGTTATAATTATAGTGTCAAAGAAAACTTCTAAAAATGCCCAAAATACAAATTACATTGTGTCAGCGAATTAGAGAGATGAATACGTGGAAGCAAAGCTTTTGACTCGACCGCTTAATTTATGTAAATTATACAAAGAACAAAGAAGCAAACGCTGCGAATTTACGCCCGTTCGCGCTTTCAAACAAGCAGTAGAGTTTGTTTCATTTGTTTCGATTCTTTAGTAACTTTACCTTTAATATAAACAAAGTCGTTTCCCTCGTTCCCATGTATGTTTCCTTAGTTTTTCTAAACTACACAACGACTTTTGATGCGATTTTAACTATCGTTTAGAGATATTCTCCCGGAAGGTTTGTATGTGTAATTAATTCATACAACTTTATTCAAATTTCCCGCGCATTATCTTCGGTTCTTCTTCTATTTTATTTTTGGCAACCAGTCTTTCAGTTGACTATTACTGCCATTCTCAAATAAGTAACGATTTTACAAGTTTCTTGATATAATTTCAATGAACCAACAAGATGGTGGCCATCTTGTTAGAATTTTCCTGGGAGTTTTTGAGGCAAGACAGAATCCATGCTCCGTGGTATTATCTCCGATCCACTTCACTAGTGCACGATAACCAAATTTTATTACGTAAAGCACCACCAACATTACACAATATAAAACCAAATAACACAAGGTTATGGATAAATCTAGCCAACCCGTGCCCACTTCGTTGGGCGGTAATAGGCATTATCGAGCTACAACTTTTCTCTAGAACTCAATCATGTCTCTCATAGTTAAGGCAGCGTTCGTAAGAAACGTTTTCGTTCGACCATTTTTTCTCCGACTCCTCAGAAATTACCCCCTACAACCTCACAAACTTTACCTCTTTATAATATCAGTATAGATAATTATTTGATAGCTTCTGCCCGCGACTTCGTACGCGTGGAAGAGTTATTTTGGGCTAAGACGCAGCGGAAGCTCTCAAAAGGAAAAAAAGCCCCGATTTTAAAACATTTTTCATTGTTGCTCCACTCCTATTAGTCTTAGCGTGATAATATATAGCCTATGACACTTACAACAAACGTGGCTTTATATTGGTAAAATAATTTTCAAAATCGGTTTAGTAGTTCCTGAGATTATCCCCTACAACGTCACAACTTTACCTCTTTATAATATTAGTATAGATATAAAGACAACTACATCGCATTCCAAGATCCCGCCAAAAACTCTCTTGTCTTTGGTTATGTACTATAGCAGTATAATCTCCATAGTTTATACTCTTTATGCATAAACTATAGTTCATACAGGAATAAGACAAGATGGCGTTGGCTTCATAAAAATACATGAATGATTTATTGCAAAATACAAAAAATAATTTGTGAAATAATAGCTTTAAGTGTTGTTTCTCTTTTCAGGTATTATTAGTGTTAATTGTTCTTAATATAAAGTAAAATATACAAAACTATTGCTTAAAATAAAACTTTGCTCTTTTCTGAGCAACACGATGTTGTTTTTTATTTCACTATTTGGCAACAACACTTTATATATGTACTAGCTGTGCCCGCGACTTCATCTGCGTGGAACCTTATTTAAAAGAAACAGTTACTAATAAACTCATCTGAACGTAATAAATCCATTCACTTATTTACTTTTCTTCGGTACTTAAGTCGCATCGTCATTAAATTTATAATAACTCCTGATACTGTGAACCGATTTTAATGAAACAATGATTAAAATATTACCCGAGCTTTATTATTCTCTTTGCGAGGTTTTATCGAGAACGCAGTACTTTAGCAGTAATGTGTATTCAAACAAATAGACAGGCAGACATTTCCAAAAAATGATTAAAACGTAGTTTATTACTTACTAGCGGGCCCGGCAGACGTTGTCCCGCCCTGATTATGAAAAAATCCCTGACAAATTATATACTAAAACGTTCCTCATTAATTACTCTATCCACCGGTGAAAACCGCATGAAAATCCGTTCGGTAGTTTTTGAGTTTATCGCGAACAGACAGACAGATAGACAGACGCGGTAGGGGACTTTGTTTTATACTATGTAATAATAATAATAATGATACCTAGTCACCGGCAACATTTTTTTTTCACAAAAATCTAAAAAGTACAGACACGTTAGATTTACATTCTTATTTTATGTATAGATATGACAATATTAAATAACAATGAGCTCTAACATAGTAAGCCTGCTAAATCTAGAGAAGGAGTGGCTTGCAATTGCAGCTGTTAGAACATAGCCATAGAAGCTTGGCGATAGATTTTTAATATTAGGGCGTTAGTTATCCAGACAGGTTTGGAATAAGCTCCACCACAAAGCTATGATGTCATCGCGATTCTTCCTTCTTTAAAAGCTTCAGTTCATTCGCAAGTTTTCGAACCTATGTCGTTCGACGTTTTATCAAAGCCAATGAACTATTATTACTTCTGATAAAATTTGTAATAATTTAAAATTCAGATGTTTAGAGGTGTAAAGGCATGATTTACTTGAAAGTAAATACAACTCGATAAGTAATAAAAAATTTAAAGAATCTAAAACTGTAAAATCTTAAATTAAGAGGCAGTTCTTGTTAATTACCTTACCGGGTTTAAACAGAGTAAGTAATTTTCTTGAGACTAAAGTTCGATACGCGCGAACTTAAAGCTCGAAGTGGAACTTAATAGGAAAGTACAAACAAAGCATACGATTCTAACAGTCGTATAATTATACTAACTTTGCCCTCGGTTCTGCACACGTTTTGATTAATCATTATTTTCTATCTGTTCAGTATTAGGTATTCCTAATTTTGTATGATATGGGACATATTATTTATTTATCATAAGAATCAACAACAGTAACATAAAATAAAGAGGTAAAAACATACATGGAAAAAACTTAAAATTATTTATGTCACTAATTATAGTTGACTACAGCATTAACCGTCATAAGATGCGATGCGGAAAACAATAAAAGTAGAAGAAAGAATTATGAAAAAATTAAGAAGAAAATAAAGTAATCCTGCAGAGATTAATTAAATAAAAAACTAATTTTTGATTTGAAATTTAGTAGGGAATTACTAAATAAGTCTATCATGTAATCTTTTTTAACAAGGTCGTTATATTGTCGAGATAATCTGGGAACAATGGAGAAATGTCCTAAATTGGTTCTGTAGCTTTTGTGACCAAATAAAGAGACAGGAAATCTAGAAATCAATGGCTAAACTTAAAACACGGATAGTGGTACCAAAACCGGTGTTATAAGAACCACCCCTGCATAACATTATTTCAATTACTATCATTCTTATGAATATCAGGATTACTGGTCAACAGTATATGTTAATAAATTCATCATTAAGAATTTTAATGGCACACAATCAAATTGATTGTACTGTAACCAGAGATCTAAAATTCATCACTAGTCGCAGCTACACCTGTGTCAGTGAGATTGGATATTTCTCATTTTCCTTCTATATGTCTTAATTAATCTGGTCTACTGCCTATCAGCGAACTTCATTACGTCATCACTATATATTTGTAATCCCTTTTTGTCCATCGGAAATCATCGGTAAGGAAAACATTATAACGTTGTAAATTTAGTTTAGTTAGTGTCAAATTCCCGGTATATTCTCGGTTTCTCGAAGTTTATTCTGCAATGTTTATAAATCGTCGTTATTGAATTAAACAAAGTCCCGTACCGCGTCTGTCTGTCTGTTCGCGATAAACTCAAAAACTACTGAATGGATTTTCATGCGGTTTTCACCAGCATATAAAGTGATCCATGAGGAAGGTTTTGGTATATAATTTGTCAAGGATTTTTTTATAATCAGGGCGGGACAACGTCTGCCGCTGCCGCTAGTTAATTAATAATAATGAAACAACGTAGAAGCAAACCTAAACCGAAATAACATTTAATTTAAATCAGCAAGCTATAATAAATACACAGCGAAGCCATCAGTGTGTGGAACATACAATAATAATTTATTTATTGTTAACTAGCGGGCCCGGCAGACGTTGTCCCGCCCTGGTTATAAAAAAAATCCTGGACAAATTATATACTATAACGTTCCTCGTGAATCACTTTATCCACTGGTGAAAACCACATAAAGATCCGTTCAGTAGTTTTTGAGTTTATCGCGAACAGACAGACAGACAGACGCGGTAGGGGACTTTGTTTTACACTATGTAATGATTAATACTTAATTATTGTATTTTTAATTATTAATATTTGTAATACAATTTAATTATGTAAGAATAACATTGTTAATTAATAATAATTGTATTATTTACTAGATTATTATTTTATGTTCCACACACTGATTGCTTCGATGTGTATGATTGCTTGTTGAATCTAAAGTCAATGTTTTATTTATATTTTAGGTTTGCTTCCATATTATTTCTGTTTGTATTATTGTTAATTAGTTTCATATTATTTTATTTATTACAATTTAAATCTACTACGAACTTTGTAACTGAGCCATATGTTAAATCTTTAATTAAATATTTATTTACAGACGTACAGACATAAAATTAATATGTTATTGTAGGTATGATTAATTATAATTGTATTTGCTGAAAATAATGAGTTTTAGAGCTTGTTTACTTTACATTCTGGCACAGATAGAAAAATTCTATAATGCATAAAATTTGAAATAGTGATTATATTGCATATTTGTGTAAATTTTTTTTTTCGGTTATTGTTTCGATTTATCAAATGTAGTATTTTCGCAAATTCCATCGAAGTTATTGTTTTTACTTAGTATACGATTTTAAAAGCTTAAGAGGTCGAGCTAAAGTGGTAAGCATTCATTAGCTTAAAACTCATTATTTCCAGCAAACACAATTATAATTAATCATGCCTACAAAAATCTAGTTTTTTTTTATATCATAGGAGGCAAACGAACAGGTGGGTCACCTGATGTTAAGTGATCACCGCCGTCCATAGAGACTTGCAGCACCAGAGGAGACGTAAGTGCGTTGCCAGTCTATGTTTGGGAGAAGGGGGAGAGGGGAAGTAAGGAGGGGAAGGGGAGGTGGGTTATCCGGCGCTCTCACTGACCGAACGAAACGCATCAATGCGAGCACTGTTACTTCACGTCGGTTTTCTGTGGTTCGGGTGGTACTATAAGTACTATAATAGTACTTCTGTACGACATGAATAATGTTGACTTTACAAGTACTTCATCAAAGATTTAACAGATGACTCTGTTACATAGTTCGTAATAGATTTAAATTCTAATAAATAAAATAAAAATACTATTACAGTTCCCTTTATTTAAACTACCAGTATTTCTAATCTTTACATAGTATAAAATGAAGTCGCTTACGTTGTCTGTTCCCTTAGATCTTTAAAACTATTCAACAGATTTTAATACAGTTTTCACCAATAGATCGAGTGATTCAAGAGGAACGTTTATATGTATAATAGATACACATTATACTATAGAAAAGCCGAAAAATTCAAAAATTTTAATGTGATGTCGTAACAAACATATATAATATTTAATTTATTGTTGGAGCATGCCGTGGTTGTCTCTAAATATGACTACATTTATAATGTATCACGATACTCCTACTTTTTATATACTTACTAGTGTATTGTTATGTTGACGATCCTAAAATAAATAAATAAGAAGCTACATTATTAATACGTAACGTCGATTGTATTTATTTTCAAAATCTACATTAATACGAGAGAAACCGCGAGCAAACGCTTGAAAATATTCCCCATTACCAGAGGTTGTAGTGGGAAATACGAAGATTTACATTTATTTTCATTTGTTAAATCTCACTAATCCGTAATCCGACGTTTCGTATTACAAACCTGAACTCTTTGAGATCTGACCCGAGTTATAAGTGAAAAGCGATTATAAATTAAAAATTAATATATTTAAAAAAAAGTTGCAATCTCCCCTCATTTTAAATGAAAATGAGTAATACTCTTGAATGTATAACTAAAATTAATCCTCTGGAGGTACCGAGTACTGAAAAGAACACCCATAATCACGGTTCATGATAGTGAAGCGATAATGGCTTAGTGGATAACGTATTCGTAGATGGCGTCGATTGACGTACTTTCGAGTCCTTTTCATTGGCTTCGACTTTCTGTGAAGGTTTTTTTTTTCGAACTGACTACACTATTGGTCTAGCAGGGCCTTTGCAGCTTCACCGGACTACTCTTTCTGTGAAGGAAAACATTGTAATGTAACCGTAACACGGTGGGAGCTTGTTCTAATCTCGCGTAGCTAGCCACCAGAAAATTGAATATTTCTTGAAAATTAAGCACCTATTGGTGTGTTCCGGCAGCTAAACTTTAAAGCCAGTCCCTCTAGGTTAAGCGTGTTTACTATATTGGACCCCATCGTCATGTAACAGCAGGTGAGATTGCGGTCAAAACGTATAAAGTAAATAAAAAAAATTATAAATGAGTTTATCATAGTTACCTAAGTACAGTCCTCGACATTTTTTTGGGCGTTCTGAATATTGCCATAACTCCAAGTTTGCGCGTAATATAATAAAGAGGTTAATCTATACTATAATAAAACTGTAGCAAGGTCAAATCTGTACATTAAATAATTTTTGTAAATTTTTATCGGGGTAGACTTTGTTATCGATATAGAAGCCAAAAATAATCTTTTTACAATTTTTGTCTGTCTGTCTGTCTGTCTGTCTGTCTGTCTGTCTGTCTGTCCCTATGAACACGCATCACTCTGAAAGTACTGAACCGATTTTGACGAAACTTGGCACAGTGATAACTAATATTACGAGATTACATCTAGGATACTTTTTATCTCATAAAACGCAAGGGATTCTCCAGGATCTGCCTGTTTGTCTGTCCCTTTGAACACGTACCACTCTGAAAGTACTGAACCAATTTTGACGAAATTTGGCACAGTGATAACTAATATTACAAGGTTACATGTAGAATACTTTTTATCTCATAAAACACAAGGGATTCTCCAGGATAACGGACGAAAGTCAAAAATTTGTAGTTAATGAAATTTTTGACGGATTTTGGTAAATTTTCATTGTGCTATATATAGCAGACAGATTAGCTAAAAAGATAAGCTATATTTCCCTAAGCTACTTAAAAAAAAATACCAAAAAAAAAAAGACCGCCGGGATTCGAACCGTCGGCTCCGGCGGACCATATAATGTCCAGTACGTTATAACTGAGCTACGGCTATATGACGTTTCTATGTGTAATTATCGACCTGATATGAAGAAAATATGTGTAAACGAAACTGTCATATGTTGTTACATTTATTTTATTGTATAAAAAATGTTTGCTAAACAAAGGTGACCAGATTTTTTCCTAAAACATAAACCTAGATAATAGTTACATTGCATTGTAGAAGATGAATCTCAACTAGAGTTCTATCAGTACGTGTGTTGTTTCGATATTTGATAAAATTAGGTTTCTAAATGTTGTTGAGTCTTGAATTAGTTGGGTTCAGGTTTGTGAATCTAAGATTAAAATAAATCAGTTGAGGTGTATGCAGTTATTTTTTTTTTCTCGAACTGACCACGGTATTGACCTAGCAAGGTCTTAACAGCTTCACCGGACTACTGTTTGCAGGTACTATGTTCTATTTATACTAATATTATAACGAGTGGTAAAGTTTTGTTTTCGAGGAATGCTTGGTACCTACTACTGGTCCGATTTCAAAAATTATTTCACTGTTAGAAAGGTATATTATCCCAAGTTCAGTATCTCAGTAAAAAAGGTGGTTTGTATGTCAAAAGTAAAATAAATGTAACCAAATTAAAATTGAATGCAGATTTCACGTATACTTTACAAATTCTTATAAAACAAACAACTAAAACAAAATGGAAATTTAATGTAGATGAAGTTCAACTTTTACAGTATGTTACGTGATGAAGTTACAAGGGGTACTGGGAAGACATTTATCGGCAATATATGTAAGTTAGTTTTGATCTTCACTTTGATGACACTACTTTAGGTAATGCTGCGAACAGATTCTAGGCTTATTTTAAAAGATTTCTCACATACCAACTGGGTATATGTTTGAGTGAGTCCCTGGATAGTTTGGATTCACGATTGGAAGTGCTGGATAATGCTGCAATAGGGTTTTAGGTTTTTTAAGATTATTTGCGTTTAAAAATACAATTGAAACCGGTAATAACCGATTTGGTGCAGACGAAGTTGCACGGGTCAGCTAGTACAAAATAAAGTTAAATTATTATTATAGGAATTTAAAATTTGCATTTATTTATCCCTAAGTTATCTCGACGTTATATATATTACACTAGCTAGCGGGCCCGGCTGACGTAGTCCCGCCCTGGTTATTAAAAAATCTGTGACAAATTATATACCAAAATGTTCCTCATGAATCATTTTACCCGCTGGTGAAAACCGTACAAAATCCGTTCAGTAGTTTTTGAGTTTATCGCGAACAGACAGACAGACGCGGTAGGGGACTTCATTTTATACTATGTAATGATGATATATACATATATATGTGATGGAATGTAATACATATTTGCACTTAAATACAAAATAGTCCTGAGGCATGTAGTTATTCACACTAAATTGGGAATAGCTGAAGGTCTGATTTCAAAGCTGGAGTGACTATCATATAGTACCGGAATAAATTGCAGAAAATTAGATATTTTCAAGCTTTATACAGAATACGTATTTTAAAAGAGAGTTGTATTTATATATATTTGTATTTATAATATCGACTGTTTATATATCTCTAATCAATATTTTCACACCTTTTATGTAAATATCAATATAGTATCCGCTAAATCTCGCTTAGCAAATGTTCTGAACACTAGTTAACTAACCTGTACATAAATTAATACGCTTGGCAAAACTAAAATTTTCCCGCGATTTCATTGATATTCGCCTTCAATTTTTATCAAAAGCCCAACCTAACCTAATCTAGCATATAGCTAGCTATAAGGATAGCATTAGATTGATAAGGCTTAATACTCGCCAATATAATATGTTCCCACCATAAAAATGAGAGGCCAAACAAGTTTCGACTCAATGTTCTCACCATAAAAAGATCATAAACATTTTCGATTCTTTAATAGATAACCTTGGTTAATCTGCACATTACCGAGTTAATCTATACTGTCGTAAAGTAAAAGGAACGCATCTGCCGTTTCTTGATATATGTTCGGGGTCAGAATAAAAAGGTATATCTGATTTTGTGTGTTCCTATGAGCGTTTCTCGAATTACACTTAGTCTAAAAACAAGTTACATGTACTTCGCTATAGTCCCACAATTTTTTCGGCTTTTCTTCGGTTTATGTTTTAGTTAGGGTAAACTCTTTTTCCTTGTGACGGCTGTTTACAATAACCGATTTCTGCACTTCAGTACTAACAAATATAATTACATAGTATAAAACAAAGTCCCCAACCACGTCTGTCTGTCTGTCTGTTCGCGATAAACTCAAAAACTACCGAACGGATTTTCATGCGGTTTTCACCAGTGGATAAAGTGATTAATGAGGAACGTTTTTAGTATATAATTTGCCATGGTTTTTTTTTATATTCGGGGCGAGACAACGTCTGCCGGGACCGCTAGTTTATTATATTTCTAAATTGCATGCCTAGTCAGAACACTAGCAAGATTAGTCAGCGTTAGAACTTTAGTACCTACTGGTTTCATAGTCGAACGTTGCATTTGATCAACTATAAGAGAATGTTATAAATAAATCGCTACAAGTTTATACATTGGGAAGGAGTAAGATCGAATATCTCAAGATTTCAGTTTTCAAGCAAATCAAAATGGAAATTTGAACTCAAACTACTTTTATTTACTTATTCATGTTCAAGTATTTATTTTAAGCTTATTAGTATAAGCAGAGTTTTAATGGGCTTATCCCAGCTACTTACTACAGTAAATGTATTTTGTAGGTTCTTAATCTATACTAATAATATTATAAAGAGGTAAAGTTTGTGAGTTTGTGACGTTGTGGCGTTGTAGGGGGTAATCTCAGGAACTACTGGTCCGATTTGAATAATTCTTTCAGTGTTATATAGCTCATTTATCGAGAATGGTTATAGGCTATATATATCATCACGCTAAGGCCAATAGGAGCGGAGTACAGATGAAAAATGTTTCAAAAACGAGAAGTTTTTTTTTGAGAGCTTCTGCTGTGTGTCAGCGTTAGCCCAGAGTAGTAACTATTACTACACGGACGAAGTCGCGGGCAGGGGCTATAATCTATATACTAATATTATAAAGAGGTAAAGTTTGTGAGGTTGTAGGGGGTAATATCTGGGGAGTCGGAGAAAAATGGTCGAACGAAAACGTTTCTTACGAACGCTACCTTAACTATGAGAGATATATGATTGAGTTCTAGAGAAAAGTTGTAGCTTGATAATGCCTATTACCGCCCAACGAAGTGGGCACGGGTCGGCTAGTATACAATATTTACATAATAAATGATATCTCTAATATTTATAACAAACTCGGTTAGTATTTAATATATGTTACTTTGTGGATTATTGTAATGAACTAACTAAAAGATGGTAGTTTGATCCCCGTAACTTAATAAACAAAGTGTGTGTGTGTACTTATGTACACGCGTTAGAAGTTATACTTCTTTGGCGTAGCATGATAAAAATCTTTTCAACAATTATATCTTTCGCCTTATTCTACGTTTGTAGAAAAAACGACACTAACAATAGAAAAAAGGTATTTAATACATTGAAAGTTTTAATACAAAGAAATACAAATTACAAATACAAAGAAACAAAATGTTGACTATAGCTAACTTCAGGGTGTCGGTGTTTCGTGACGGTGTGCGCGCGCATCGTAAAAATTTACTTTCATCATTTTTCCCTAACGCACCAAAAGAAGTATAACTTCAATAATGTTATTCGGAATAAAATCGATTCCACTCAATTTTATATCTAAATAATTCTTGTGTAAATTGTAAAGATTAATATATTTAATAAAGATAGCGAAATTATTTAATACATATGATATTAACAATGTTTTCCATATCATGTTTAATATATTCACTTTGGGTCTTCATTTAAAAGCGATCACAATAATTTATTTCCCAAATAAATTCACCGTTATCATTACATAGTATAAAACAAAGTCCCCTACCGCGTCTGTCTGTTCGCCATAAACTCAAAAACTACCGAACGGATTTTCAAGCGGTTTTCACCAATGGATAGAGTGATGCATGAGGAACGTTTTAGTATATAATTTGTTTTTTTCATAATCAGGGCGGGACAACGTCTGTCGGGCCCGCTAGTAAATTATAACTTACATATACAATTATTAACATATTGGTGTATTCAAAAAAGATTGTAATCGCAGAGAAAAGTTTATTTTCTTTGCAACCACAACAAAACTATGCATAAAGTGTAAAGAATTTAAATATAAATGCCTGATATATGTATTTTATCAATTATATTCTAAATAATGGTCTTTCATATTATCTATATATTAATATGTGAAGCGAAAACTTTGTTCCCCTTTTTAAGCGAATTGCGAAAACGGATGAACGTGAAATTTGGCGGAGTTAAAGTTTATATGCAGGAGAAGTGCACAAAGCACAATCTTTTTTAAATATAAAATGTATTAAATACACATTTAATTAATTAAAATATACATTACTCACACTACTGCTTGGATGACAAACAACATATACACACATTTGAATGAAAAAGACGTTTCGCCATCCGTCATTTTTGTCGTAAGAGACGTACCAATTACGTTTTTCATCCTACATTCAATATTTTTAACATGACTTACGTTCTATACCTTATGCCCTCTGAAATTAACTGGTTAAATGATAGGTTAATTTTAAATTACTACTAGCGGGCCCGGCAGACGTTGTCCCGCCCTGATTATAAAAGAAATCCTTGACAACTTATATACCAAAACGTTCCCCATGGATCACTTTATCCACGGGTGAAAACCGCTTGAAAATCCGTTCAGTACTTTTTGAGTTTATCGCGAACAGACAGACAGACAGACGCGGTAGGGGACTTTGTTTTATACTATGCAATGATAATATGTAAATTCATAATATACATTAATAATTAATTGATTAATAATTTACGAAACCACTGAAATAATTATTATTCTTTTTGGTCTTATTGAATATCAAAATGAATTATGGTCGAATCTCGACCATTAAGCGGCCATTACCATTCATGAATATGTAATGATTTATCTAAAATATAGAAAACCGAACCATGTAAATTGCTTTGGTAATTTTCGAATCGTAAGCGCACTAATGTACATATACTGAAAGACATTGGCTTTTATAATATGTGGAGATGTTATATATTATACTAGTTGACCCGGCCACACGTTGCTGTGGCTCAGTTATTATATCATTACATATTGATAAGAATTCATAATTGTTGTTGATAATATGACCAATAAACATCATTTAACGATTAATTTTTTTTTAATATAGAAAACTACTTTTTGTGACTTAAATATAAAAGTTAGACATACGCTGTCCGTGACTTTTTTGTGTGCATTATCAAGTTCTACAACTTTTCTCTAGAACTCAATCATATATCTCTCATCGTTAAGGTAGCGTTCGTAAGAAACGTTTTCCTTCGACCGTTTTTTCCCGACTTACTTTGCAAATCCGACTACCACAAAAAAGTCTTTTCATTTTTCGGGTTAATATATAGCATATGACACTTACAAATAACGTGGCTTTCTATTGGTAAAAGAATTTTCAGAAGTTCAGTAGATCCAAATATTACCCCCTACGACGTCACAAACTCACAAAGTTTACCTCTTTATAATATTAGTATAGATGATAGTAATATACTAAATAGTAAGTATATATAGTATAGATTATATATTTTATTTACTTATGCATTGGTAAAAAAATAGCTAGCTTTGATAACATCTAAGTGCCATGTTTAAATTAAATACCTTTAAAATGTATTAAAGAATTCGTAAATAAACTACGAAATATTTCTTCTTTAAAAGTATATATTACGTATAATAGAATCCATTAGTAATAAAAATTTTCGTACTCCAGGGGTTTCATTTACAAACTTATCATCTCAATCACTGTTAATGGAATGAAAAAAACAAAAAAAAGTCGCGATCAATTTATGAAATGAAAGGGCTCCGTGAGAGATTGAAACTTGACGCGCCGGCGCCGGGATGAGCCCGGGATTACTGCGGGATTAGGGCCCCGGCCTAGGGGATCGCGGGCCATGGCAATAAGAACTCTGGTGAGATTATAAGAAATGAATCAAACGTTAGCTTATATTGAGGTCGAAGATGTAAAGAAACAAGTAATGTTAAATCATATCTAAGTACGCTCTACTCAGTAAGCTTTATTTGGTTACGTAAATAATAAAGTGATTTTGATTTACGTGTGTCATAAAAACATAGATTATATTTTTTAAAGGCTTTAGAAGAGGTATAATAACATTTAAAGTTTTCGTTATTGTCTTACTATCGTGACTTTTAATATGAGCGACCTCTTCACACTTTGGTTGTCGCATAATGATTTCTTATTCGTAAGTTGAGAGAATATCGGTCGACTATTATCATTTTTAATAATAACGAAGGATAAATAATAGCGGAATTATTCTATCATAACTAATATTGTAAATGTGAGTTCGTTTGATTGTCACGCTTTCACGCGTTATCTACTCAGTCGGTCATCATGAAATTTTACATATACGTTGTATGGCTACTGTTGCGGCCGCGTAAATAGTCAATTAGGAAAAATAGTGTCAGCGAGAGTAGGAGCATTTGTTTGTCGATCCCCCCCGGCGCTTGTGACGCCGGACGAGTTCGCCGGCCCAGTTCGCTCATACACATCGTAGGCGAAGCACGCGCGCTCGATTCACATCGTTTCTCGTTTCGTCATAACCTATTTGCACCATCGCCATTCATCGGCGCCGACCACTGGCATCGAACCTCGAACGAGCCGGTGAGTGATCACAACATTCGCTACTTTCTCTCGCTGATATCGCATTTGATTCGCATCACAGGTGGTCTTCGATCGGAGGAACCACACCAGCTACAGATAAGGATATATAGGGTTTTTTATCTAATAAAAAAATCCGTATCGGAAAAAAAACAAATCAATATTAAAACGAGGTAATTGCAGGCACGGCTTGCGATCATTAATTTGTTATACATAGATTCAAGATATTATACATGCTAGTTGTTGTAATAATGATTCTATGTATTTTGGAATGTAGAATCAATTATGAATGTAGTTTACGCAATGAAAATAATAAAATTTTATTATAATTAAGCCACATCTAGATATAAGAACTATATCCGTGTACCTAAATCACTCAGTTCAAGTCACGGCGTATTTCGTTAAGTTCTTTTATGTAATATGGTTTTCTTATACGTTATATCGTTTCTCAATTGTAGTTATCTATAACACATTAATTCAGTCCGAGTTCTATTGAGTGAGTATGAATTCATTTTATCTTAGGATACTAATATACGTTTAGAAATTATACAATGGATAACTATTTTTAATTTCTTATATATTAGGAACCATCTAGTCTCTAACTAATTCCATTATTTATATCGCACAACTCTAATCGATGGGTTTAATTGCTTGAAACTTTGCACAATAGTATGTTAAAAGATTTTTAACCGTTATAGGATCAAATAGGAGGACTCTTCGAATATAGGTATTGAGAATCCATTGGGAATATATGAGTTAGTATGTCAATAGCGGTTATCAAAATATAAGGCCTTTTCAAAAGTAAGTAGTTGGTGATCAACTAGAGACGAAACGTGTGTTTTTTAACTAAATACTATTAGTTAAATTTAGACTGAAATAGGCTTTTAAAAAATGTAAAATAAAAATTTTATTAGGAATTTATTTATTAAAAATCTATATAAAGTATCTATATAAACTGAGTGTAACCAGACGGTAGAACACGCTCAGTGAGGCAATGTCTCTACGCAACTGAAGCGGTT
Organism: Antheraea yamamai; assembly: GCA_036509395.1. Taxonomy (NCBI): domain Eukaryota; kingdom Metazoa; phylum Arthropoda; class Insecta; order Lepidoptera; family Saturniidae; genus Antheraea; species Antheraea yamamai. The sequence continues at coordinate 7,870,360 of AP028450.1, forward strand.
CTACAAACTGTGTAATGTCTGCATAATTAACAATGTGGACAGCCTGTCTCTGCAACCTATCCAGGGCATCTAGTAGGTATTTGGCGGAACCGTCCCAGAGGTGCGAACAATATTCTACGCAAGGCCGAACTTTTGCCTTATAAAGGAGGTATAGCTGAGACTATCAGAGGAAGTATAGACTTTGGGTTAAAAGATCTCTATATAAAAAGTGACTGAGTGATTAAGACAGATTTGACGTTAACTTGCTTAGTTGCCATTATGTTCAACTACATGGCCATACGGTAAAGGATATATTTCGTCTTTATTAGTATACCCGTGAGGCAACTAGTAGAATATTAATATGATATTGACGATTTAAATTGTAACATTTTTCACTCAGAACCCGTAAACACATTGAGCTTCAGCAAAACACATAAAGGCGTTTACTCACCGACGCACGGGTTGTGGTTCACTACAGCGAAGATCCTGTCGCAACGTTTCTTCATATGTGTGTTGGGGCAGATGCAGCCGAATAGAGGAGACAAGCGTAGTCCTGCCCAAGCTTCGCGGCACGATTCCCTAGTACAATATACAATTTTTATAACTGAGTTGTTATATTTCAAAATTAGTTACATACCTACAATTTTAGCCGTTCCTAATATACCACGATATTTTTCTAGATCTTTAAATTATGTACACGTAAAATATAAAGATTGTAAACAAAAAACTAATAAAAATCTTACGGACGGTAACATTCGAACTTCGTTCTGGGAGTATAAAGATTGGAAATCTTAAAAAAAGTCGAAGCAGTCATAGAAACTGCCAACAGAAGTGAAACCTTAATACAATGAAAAGAATGTGTTCTCTTTTGATTTTTCATACTAATTATAGCGTGAATGACAATATTTAAATTTCAGAATTTGTTTATTTTAATTATTAACATTAGTGTGGTTTTCATATATATTGGCACTCGGAGGAATAATTATATACGTTTTTATAAAGTATATTAATCAATCACACGCATGATGAGCTGCAAAATATCAATATTACATGTACAAAGTAATCGTATAGAGGTATTATAGTACGGAAGCCGCGATACTGCAAAATTATAAATCTACGACCTGCTAAATATAACGCTCATCGCGCCTTTAGAAGTTTTCACTCCAAAAAATTAAATATGTACGAATAAAATTAGATTTACCTCATTTTGAAATGTAACGATTGTGTAATGAATCATGGTAGAGAACTTCGCAAAATGTCGTGGTTAATAGAACTTTTTACGAAACTTGATTCGATGACTAAATAATCAGTAAATTATATTCATAGCAAATATATTAAGCTGTACATTTTAGGTACATGACTTCATAAATAACTTAAGAATTAATAACTGTCGTGATCTCATGCTACACTAAAGTTAGATCGTCAAGAATAATGTAACGGGTAAGATTCCAATGAACATTGCGGTATGTAATCAAAATTTAAATTATTTTTATTTTTATTGAGAGATCTAAAATGAGATTACAAAGGAACTAGCTAAACGTCACCTATACATATAATAAGAATGTAAATCTAACGTGTCTGTACTTTTTCGATTTTCGTCAAAAAAATTGTTGCAGGTGTCCAGGAATAAGTAATAAAATATATTTCAATCGCTTTTAGAAATGTCTGTCTGTCTGTTTGTATGTACACGCATCGCTGCTAAAGTACTGGGTTCACAATGAGTCATCACCAATAAAATAAAATAAAGCATATCCTTGGGAGTAACTTAGTCTTTGTTTCATTAAAATCGGTCGACTGTATCACAAGTTATTGTAATTTGAATGACGGCTCGAGCTGAGTAGGAGAGAAAAGTAAATGAACTTAATACATTTAGATGACTTTATTAATCATAATTTTTTTCATAAAGTCCCACGCGGACGAAGTCGCGGGCACAACTAGTAATTCCATATAAGCAACTAATATCAATTAACATAATAAAATGAGTCGTTACATTTTAAAACGAGACAAATTCAATTTTAGGCGTTCATATAACAAACATGTTTACTTTTTTAAAGATTTTTTTAAGATTTCCAGTTTATTTGGGCCGAGAAGAAAGTTCAAATTTAGCCCTCCACAAGGTTTTTAGTTTTTTTTATGGTCTCCATTTTTTATATGTATAAAATTTGAACATTTTGAGAAATAACGTAAAATATTAGTAACGCCTAAATTTGGATTTAACTCATTTTGAAATGTAACGACTCAATTGTAATTTTATTTTATTCTTATTAAAATTTAATTTTACAAGACCTTTAATTAATAGAAATTAGCGTAGAAAAGATTAATAGTATATAATTAACTAGCCCCTGCCCGGGACTTCGTCCGGGTGGAATAGTTACTTTGGGCTAACGATAACACGCAACGGAAGCTCTCAAGAGGAAAAAAAACCCGATTTTATAACATTCTTTATTATTGCTCCGCTACTATTGGTGTTAGCGTGATGATATATATCCTATAACCTTCCTCGATAAATGAGCTATATAACACTGAAAGAATTTTTCAAATCGGACAAGTAGTTCTTGAAATTACCCCCTACAACGTCACAAAGTTTACCTCTTTATAATTTTTGTATAGATATAAAAAGGCTACCACAATAGAGTAGAACTGTGTAGAATGAATGCAACAGTTTATAGTTTAAAATAATGATTTACGAAGTACAAAATTCTTCTAAGGTGCAAAACAATTATTAACTTATCTGTACTTGTGAACTGTAATTTCTTATGCTTGTCATCTACAGTTGTTCTGTAACTTCAAACGAAACATCTGAATTTACATTTTGATTTTAATTTTATGGCTATGTTGAGGGTCGAAAATTAATTGATCGTTTGATCTCCACTTTATTGTTTTCTGATACCATTATAGATGATTTAATTTACAGATACGTTAATTGAAAATAAGTGTATTGAACCTATTCACTAATTTATCTTTGTGACATATATGTATGTATATCTATCTATACATATAATAAGAATGTAAATGTAGCTTGTCTGTACTTTTTAGATTTTTGTGAATTTATTTTGCAGGAATTAGTAATAAATACACATTTCAGTCTATTTTAGAAATGTATAGCTGTCCGTTTGTACGAAAACGCATCACTATTAAAATACTGCGTTCGCGATAAAACCTCTTCAAGAAAATCCTAAAGCATATCTTCGAGTAACATTTAGTCTTTGTTCCATCAAAATCGGTTCGGTCTATCAAAAGTTATTGCCTAATACATTCGGATGACTTTCGTAATCACTGTTTTTTACATAAACTTCCACGTGGACGAAGTCGCGAGCATAGCTAGTACTGTAATATAGATGATGATGAACATATCTTCGAAACGCTATAATAAGCATGGGCTTTCGGTGAAGGAAGCCATGGTGATGAAACCATAGCATTGTTAGCTACCCTTACCACCCTTGTGCTGAAAATCTGCCACCAAACACATGCAAATGTGTTCCTGGTAGGTATAATTTATAGCGAGTTCCGACTAGGCTTAGTGTACAATCATTTAAAGCCTCCTCGTTATTTAACAATAAGTGGGAGTGCAGTTAAACGCTTATGTTTATAAACAACTTATGAGCACAGCGGGCGTTGTGCCGCCCTGATCATTAAAAAAAACTTTGACAAATCATATACCTAAACCTACCTCATGAATATCTTTATGTACTGGTGAAAACCGCACGAAAATCCGTTCAGTAGTTTTTGAGTTTATCATGAAAAGACAGACTTGGCAGAGGACTTTGGTTTATGATATGTAGCTATATAATAGTGTAAAGATAGCTGCATAAAACGAAAACTACAGATTGGCATTGGTGTCAATAATAAATTGTTTAAATAAAACTATTTGAATTCGTGACAGTGTACGTTTTTATAAAAAGAAACGGTACCAGCTTGTGACTGTTCTAATATTGAGTAAAGGATTTCAGAGATAAGATATGGGCTCAATCAAGTGAAGTAATAACTTCACACGACCTCTTACGAATCTGGCTTCATGCATTTATTTATAGTTTAGAAGTAATATGACTTATCATTTTGGTTTATTATGTCATTATGATATTATTACCTATCTTCCATACGACATTCTCCATCACGTGCCTTGCAAGCGTTCTTGAAGCGATCAAAGAGTATAGAACAAGCCTTTTCGTTGTGGCAGACGCTCAGAGCGTAAGTGCATGTAGGCAGCGTCTCGACTGGGTACGGATCTTTCTCTGTAACAAATTTATTCTATGACACAGTATAAATTAATTTACGACTATGATTAAGTGGTCGGTTGTTGAACGTCGTAAATGGATGTTCTTGACGTTTACCTTTTTGTTCTGAGAGGATAGAATTGTTAATAAGTAAAAGCACATTTTATTAAAATAATGGCCTTATAAAATGATATAGTGCCGAGGTATGTATTGTATCGTTTAATATACAAACGAAACGAATTATATTCAGAACGCTGCAAATTATGCAGATAATGTTATGTTATAATTATTTAAAAATATAGCCCTTAATGTATAAAGACGCCTTTTTTATACTATAGGAGGCAAACGAACAGGCGGGTTACCTGATGTTAAGTTATCACCACCGTCCATCGACACTAATAATATCAGGGGAGGGGAGTGGACGAGGGGGGGGGGATGGGAGGGAAGTTGGCCTCCGGCACTCTTACTGACCGAACGAAACGCAACAATGCAAGCGCAAGCACTGTTACTTCACGTCGGTTTTCTGCCTGTTCTCTCTCTGCCTATTTATATACATATAGATGTTGTTAATAAAATTCTCATACCTTTCTTGCTAACAAATACGCAGGGATGATCGAACAGAAAGTCCCGGAATGAATTGCACTCCGGATCAACGTTTGGCTCACGACATAGGCATGTTGGTTTGAAGAACGGGAAAGCTTGCAGGGTCCTCAGGGCGGCTTGGCATTTCGTCACAGTTACCGTCGAGCATGCCACTGCAACAATTTTTTTAGGTTAACTCACTTTCTTACACATTGTTATATTATAGTAACTGTTGCTCGCGACTTCAACAGCGTGGAATTTGATTGAAGAAGGCGTTACTTTGCGGAAATCTATCATTCAATATTATAGTGCACGTTACTTTGCACTCCCGCCTGGATATTATTTAGCGTGGAATTTGATTGTTGAAGGCCTTATTTTGCGGAAATCTATCATTCAATATTATAGTGCACGTTACTTTGCACTTCCGCCTGGATATTATTTAGCGTAGAATTTGATTGCTGAAGGCGTTATTTTGCGGAAATCCATTATTCAATATTATAGTGCACGTTACTTTGCACTTCCGCCTGGATATTATTTAGCGTGGAATTTGATTGTTGAAGGCGTTATTTTGCGGAAATCCATTATTAAATATTATAGTGGACGTTACTTTGCACTCCCGTCTGGATAATTTTTAGCGTGGAATTAGATTGAAGAAGGCATTACCATGCGGAAATCCATTATTAAATATTATTGTGGACGTTACTTCGCACTCCCGTCTGGATAATTTTTAGCGTGGAATTAGATTGAAGAAGGCGTTACTTTGCGGAAATCCATTATTAAATATTATTATGGACGTTACTTCGCACTCCCGTCTGGATAATTTTTAGCGTGGAATTTGATTGAAGAAGGGGTTACTTTGCGGAAATCCATTATTAAATATTATAGTGGACGTTACTTTGCACTCCCGTCTGGATAATTTTTAGCGTGGAATTAGATTGAAGAAGGCATTACTTTGCGGAAATCCATTATTAAATATTATTGTGGACGTTACTTCGCACTCCCGTCTGGATAATTTTTATCGTGGAATTTGATTGAAGAAGGGGTTACTTTGCGGAAATCCATTATTAAATATTATAGTGGACGTTACTTCGCACTCCCGTCTGGATAATTTTTAGCGTGGAATTAGATTGAAGAAGGCGTTACTTTGCGGAAATCCATTATTAAATATTATTGTGGACGTTACTTGGCACTCCCGTCTGGATAATTTTTAGCGTGGAATTTGATTGAAGAAGGGGTTACTTTGCGGAAATCCATTATTAAATATTATAGTGGACGTTACTTCGCAATTCCGTCTGGATAATTTTTAGAATGGAATTTCGCATAAATATGTTTGTTCCGTGAAAATGTGCGCGCGATACTGGACAGTATCTTTGATATGAATAGTTTATTATATTTGCGTAGAATCATTTTTTTTCTAAACTAAAAATAACTTAAGTTTATAACTAAATATTTTTTTATAACGTCAACTATCAGCCCGTGAAAGTCTCGTTCAAATCGGTCTACCTGTTTCAGAAGTAAGTCGTAACAGACAGACGGACAAACATGTAAAATGTAAAATGTAAAAGAAATGGTTTTTGTTATATTTGTTTATTGTTATTAATTTTGCCATTACAAACAGACGCTTGAATGTTATTTATGTATATACATTGGCGTGTTCTTTTTTATGTGAGTATGTATATCCAACTACTGGATATATATACTGCAATTTTTTTGGATGTGTACATTAAAATATACTGAAAAAAATGGCGGTAAAAGACATTGTATACGGATGAGGTAAGGTATGCCTTCTTTTACAGTAGCTTCCCCATAGACATCATTAGTCCTTCGATCTTAAATGACACGTTCTTTCTTTTTTCTTTCTGTTATTTCTGGCAACCAATCTTCTAGATTAATAGAATCATTATCGAGTAGGTAATAATGTTACAAGTGTCTTGTGATCATTTCAATATTCTAACAAGACTCTTGTTAGAACTTTCCAGGGAGTTTTTACTGTCTCTCTCAGAATTCATTTTCCGTAGTATTATTTCCCATCCACTTCACTTATAATAATCATACTATATTACGTAAAATACCACCAGTATTACAAAATGTAGAGTCGAATAACACAAGATTATGAATAAAATATAAAAGGCACTACATGAGACACCAAGATCCCGCCAAAATCCCTCGAAGACAATTAAACAATAATTAAAGTGGAAACATAAATACACAAGCTCAAAATTTGAATTTGAAATTCCTAACCGAGCGCCGGATATTCGAGATCAAAATGGCCAGTTCGACAAAACACCAATTTCATAGACAAGGAGCTAATATTAATTGGACTGTCGATTAGCAGAAATAGACGTGGACTCTATTTAATCAAATTCAATGTTTCCAATAGAATTACAGGAATATCAATTCATTCACTCGATGTTGAAAAGGGGAGAAATCTAATAGTCTCGAGCGAACCCTCTTAATGTGTTACGGAAAAACCTATCTAATTTCTCAGATAATCGTCCCTTTAGTTTTTGTTCCTTAAACGACGCTTCCATTGAACATGTTAAAGGCTGCCTGGTATTAGTATGTCGTGACCTTTGTCGTTATGATGATTGGGAGATTTCTTCAGTTTTTATTCCATAGTTACCTCAAATTATCCTCTTTAAATAATCGAAGAATAATATTAGAACTTATGTTTTTATTTAATATATTTCATGACAAAATTGACTGTCCACAAATTACTAATCACTTCAAATTGAATATTCCTGTTATGCTTCCGAGATCGAATAAATACGTCCCTTTTTATATTTCTCATTCATGTACTAATTTAGGCTTTTACTCTCCGGTCAACAGAATATCTAACAGAATATAAAACATGCGACATTTTCTCAACTAAACGAAATCATTTCAAAACAGCGATAGAGACATATCAGTTTGTTCACAAAGTACAGTTATAATTGTTTGAGTATTTCTTTTTTTTTTTCTCTCTTTCTGTTTCAATTTCCTTGTTTTTGTATTATTATATTATGTATGTTAAATTTTTAAATATGTAAAATAGTTTAATATTTAGTTTATCGTTGGAGCACGCCGTGGTTGTCTCTAAATATGACTACATTTATAATGTATCACAATAGTCCTACTTTTTATATACTTACTAGTGTATTGTCATGTTGACGATCCTAAAATAAATCCTAAAAAAAAAGTTATACCCGCACCAGTTTATTATTAATATTTGTTACAAAATACTGTACAGTCGATGCGGTCAGTGATGCCAATTACCACTCTGTAGGTATACTGTGACTATTTATGGGAGCAGAACTTCGTTTTACAACTTTCACATAGAACTGCGTGTAGATCAACGACATCTCGCCCTTCTATGTAACAAACTGTGGAAGTCAAAGCAATTAACATTTACTCAAATTTCCCCACAATAATTTAATAACATAAATAATAATAAGGACTACATTATTGTTATTTAAGTAATGCATCAATTCTATATAATTGTTCTTATATATGTAAAGAATTGTTGTATCTAGTATAGTGGTTGCTAGTGTTCATGTTCCGGTGGCGTCGCGTTGTAGTCTCGCCTCTCGGGTGTGTCGCAGCGGTACCGCACGTAGTCAATAACACTATAAGTACGACTATAAGTCTGTTTGTTTGTTCCGCTTTCACGCCTTAAATACTGAACCAATCACAATAGGATTTTGCATACACGTTTTTAGAAGTACAGAAAATGACTACGAGTATTTTCATTGAGAAAATATATGGAAAAATTAAATCTACATTTAATATTGCCCGAGAATAAACTTGTTATTATAGGTAAATATAAAGGTTATATATATTCTTTAGATCAGAAAATAAATTATGTATAACTAGCGGGCCCGGCAGACGTTGTCCCGCCCTTATTATAAAAAGTCATGCACAAATTATATACCAAAACTTTCCTCGTGAATCACTTTATCCACTGGTGAAAACCGCATAAAGATCCGTTCAATAGTTTTTTGAGTTTATCACGAACAGACAGACAGACGCGGTAGGGAACTTTGTTTTATACTGTGTAATGATGATTTTTATGTATAAATCATTTTATATATATAGGACACCATAAAACAATTTAATAACAGGTATATAATTTCATTTTTTCTTCAAATGGTAGTAAATTTCTTACACTAAATCATAATACCTTTCCCGCAAAAGAAAAAAAAATCAAAGGATTTTGATTTTAAATAAAACCTTCAATAACTTTTACAGGAGAGGATTTATTAAAAAATCATAAGACACCTTTTTCGTAGGGTACTCAATTTCGTATAAGAACATAAGTTGGTTTTATCAGAACGATTCTCATTATATATCATATATTTCATGATAATTCTCAATATATTTGTATATTATGCAGCTACGATTTAATTTTAATAATATATTCAGTTTCGTCATAAGGTTTGAGTGCTCAACCATTTAGCAACTAGACACATAGCAATATGGACTGGAACTGCCTGTTAACTTCCTACGGTTCCTATAGTTTTTTTTAACTTTATTTTTGGCAACCAATCTTAGATTATTACTGCCATTGTCGAGTAGTTAATAGTATTACAAGTTCTTCTTCCATTCCATGTTTGGCAAAAAGTTTTCTAGTAGACTATTACTGCCATTGTCAAGTGAGTATCGATATTACAAGTTTCTTGATATCATTTCAATGAACTAACAAGATGGTGGCCATCTTGTTAGAACTTTCCATGGAGTTTTTGTGGCATCTCAGAATTCATGGTCCGTGGTATTATTTTCCATTCAATTCACTTATGCACAATAAACAAACTATATTACATAAAACACCACCAATTTTACACAAGTAACACAAGATTATAAATAAAAAATAAAATCCACTACAGGACAGACCAAGATCCCGCCAAAAAAACTCCTTTCTATACTATTACTTTATAACACAAGACAGCCTTACGTCATAACTTTACTACAATATAAGTGATCCCATCCCCAGCACATCCCTTAGGAATGGTTGCCCATATTTGGTTAGTTTTTGTTTTTTGTGTTTGTTATTATAAGGATAAAGGTTGTGTGAAAGAAAATGTTTAAAAATCGTATGGAAACCTAAACAAACTTGGGTTAAAATATCTCTATATAGAAGATTGAGTGAGAGAGACAGAATATATTTATTTATAAATATTGACAGATTGAGGTTCAGTTGTTGAGTTGCAATTTTCTTTCATTGCATGGTCGTTGTGTAAAGGGAAAATTGGGTTTCATTTTCTTGGTTAGTAAACCCGTGTGATGTCGGGGCGGGTAGCTAGTATATAAATAATTTCGTTTATGATGCCATTATTATGTTTATTAAGAGCTCAATATAAGTGATTGACTGATGATAAGTGTGTTTAGAAATGATTTTATTAACCAGACATTGTACAAAATCAAAAAAATAAGATATAATATTAATATTTTTTTATATTACAGGGGCAAACGAACAGGCGGGTCATCTGATGGTAAGTGATCACCGCTGTCCATAGACACTAGCAACACCAGGGTCGCAAGTGCGTTGCCGGCCTTTTATAGATGGAGAGGGAACGGGAGGGGAGAGTGGTTAGGGGGAGGGGGTAAGGAAGAGTGGTCCTCTGACACTCTCAGTGACCGAACGAAACACAACAATGCAAGCACTGTTACTTGACGTGGGTGTTTCTGTGAGTCAGGTGGTCCTACCCCGGGCGAGCCGACCCATTCATGTTGAAACCAGTAATAGCTTCAACGTGGCTCTACCATCTACAAATAAGTAGTGTAATAAGAATATACAATACATATGTACATACATACATAAATAGTCATTTCATTATTGTTTTCAATTATTGTAAGTTAGTAACAAGTCTAGTTAAGTTCCTAAATTCCTTGTCTCTTATAACTTTTAGTTCAGTTTTTTTTTGTTTGTAATCGTCACTTTTATATTTAACGTTTCGGTTTAGTTTTAATTGTGTACTATTAACTTACCGTATTTCAAAACTGTTAACATTGTCAGCCAGGATAAGGTCTCTTTTACTAGTTAGAGGATTCACTTGTTACTTAATAATAATAAAACAAAATATCATAACCAAAAATACTTTGATAAATTTACGCCCTAAAAAGGCGCTTAGGAACGTGAAATTTACAAGCGGTTCGGACAAACAACCTAGTCGCCGAAAGAAACTGGCAAAAAATTCAATAGGGTTTATTTTTTTAACATATATAACATTAGTGAATGCACAGAGAGAGGTGTCAATTCCGGAAATCAGCATCGTTCACATATTCACCCACCTTATAAATAGTCTTTGATACCAAAGCTCGCTTGACATGGTGCTTAAACTACCAGTCCAGCAACTCGGTAATATTCTTTGGGACTTTGTTGTAACACCTAACACTATTACCTAAAATTAATATAATATACAAGTTCTTCTTTCCTTATTTATAAACTCAAATGTATAAAACTCTGAATGTAATTCATAAATATCTAGTATTTCATTTTTGCGGTCAAAAATCAGCTAAAATCTCTATACATGTTCATGTCGTTCATGTCATAGCCAGGTGACGAGGGTATTCTCGCTTTATCGACGATAATGTTTAAAAATTGCCTCCAAACTCACCTAATTTGCCTCTTGGTTCCTTGAGCCGGAGAAATATGACCGGCAATTTGTCATTTTAAACCTTTTCGGTGGCGCTCTTTACGGCACTTACCTTTATTATATTCATCTTCATTCGTTGAAAGTTGAATGAAAGATTTTTTTGAACATTCATATGTTCTCTAACGCATTCGTGTACGTTTAATAATTATACCGCAAAGTTAAACCTGTTAAGATGAACGGCATAGGAACTCTAACGCATTTAGTTTTACGTACTGAATCAATGCTGCGTCAATGCTTTTGGGCACTGCATAGAAAATCAGTCAGGTGATTAAAATGAGTAGGGACATTCACTTACAAGAATTACGATGGAAGCTTAGGATGAATGCAGCGTATTATCTAGTTCTCCATTTTTTGTACTCTACAGTTTAAACGTTTGACACTCATTTGAGTTTCATTGATGGTTTGACCTTACATGACAACATGGTAAGCTTAGAGCGGGTTCGTTTGGTTCAATTTGTTCGCAAGTGCAACTGCCGGAACATACTTATACACATTTTGCGATAAATTTATGTCACCCACTTCGAAAGATTCCCCTTAAAATTATTATAATCTTATGCCAATATGTTCATTGTTAAGCCTCAAAGGAACTGTATCTATGACTTTCTTATGTTCATAACATATCCCGCTAACGTACTACTGCACAACTTCTTTTTCATTCTTACTATTTTCTACTTCCTGTTTCTTCTTTCTTAATTGCTAATCTTATCAGTTGCAGTTAGACCACACGTCCATTTTAACGTTCGCATATCTGTGAAATGTAACCTATGTTAATTATTTTGTCAAATCGAATAACAATGCAACAAAGCCTTTATCTTTCTCTGTAGACGTAGCATACTATTAGTGAAAGATCAATAATTACAAAAATTACCTCTTAGTAACACACATTCATATCCAAAACTGTACCTGTATATAATAGTAGTCCCTCCAGATATATGAGTATATACTAAATTGATTAATAAATTTCCAGAGATAAGTGGCATTTTATAATAATTTTCCGACCTAGGATGACACGAAGAAAAGAAAATCTTAATCCTAGCTCTGTTACTAGCTGTCAAACGTTTGTGCAATCTATTGATTACTTCACATGTATAATGGCGAAAAAACTCTCATTAAAACAAAGTGTTATAACTATCTATAATACGTTTATTTCTATTGCGAAAATACTGCTTATGAACAAACGTCTTTCTTTGAGATTAGTGCATACCGTGTACTTAAAAAAAAAAAAAATGTGTGCGTGTACTAGTGTACACACGTAAGAAGTGAAACTTGTTGAAGGCCTTATTTTTCGCAAAATGTTGGTTAAGCCCTAAAAAAAAAAAAAAAAAAAAAAAAAAAAAAAAAAAAAAAAAAAAAAACCCTTTCTTTCTTTGTGGCAAACAATCTCATTAATATATTAAAAAAAAAGAAAAAAGAAACAAGATTTTTTTTTCATATTCATAAATACAAACAAAATGGCGCGTATCGGAAAAATGTTACGGTAAATTTTTTCCAACGCCGATAAAGAAGTTTCACTTCAAAAATATGTTATATTATTTGTAAAATGTTGGTTAAGTCTTTGTAATCTATCTTTTCATATTTGTTATATACATTAACGAATTATGCTATTTTGCCATTGACAACATTTATTTTCGACGTACCCAATTTCCTCAAATTAGTCATAAGCTGTCAGGAGTATAGTGGGCGTCATTAGAGTTAAATGCCAGCATAAATCAAAGTATTCACTATTCCGTACAATTCTTATAATTTCTTATAATATAAAGTACTCTGTGAGTATGAACATTGATTCAAACCAGGCACAAGTTTGTGAACATAACGCCAAGATGGCGCGGCGTATCGACCACTCTCAAAGTTTGCTCTGATTGGATGTAGCAAGTAATACAATTTATTTACTTCAAATTAATATTTTTTTTATTTTGTTACATTTATTATTATAGAAAAATGTAACAAATCATATTTCATGTAGTTGATATTTAACAAAGTTTTTTTTATACATCAAGTAATATTGTATGTTACGTAATATAAATAATCAGTAAGATAACGACTACTTCCGCCGACGTTTCTAATCAAATTCGTGCCCAACGAACATCATAACAAGATGGCGCCTAAACTAGGCTCTGATTGGATACAAAACGTAATTCAATGCATAAAGTAACTTTAAATAAATAACATTTTTTACATTATCTTAAAATGTATGCAATTAAATTAAGATTTAGTGAAGTTATGGTTACTATGATAATATATTATTTTTTGTATTTAATACATACGTTTATATTTTGTTTCTTAATTTTTAATTAGATCCCAGAATAAAATTAATCAATATACAGTTTCATGCCTCTTTCAATTTTTCAGAAGATTCAAACGCAGTATGTTTTGAACTAAATAAAAAAATACTGAAAGACTTTATTTTACGGAACAGTGAAAGACAATTAACTTGCTTTTGGAAGTAGGATTTATCTTAATTATAGATAAGACAAGTAGCCGGCGACTAATCACTGTCGAGTTCTGAAACAGACTAAGATATTGGGTGATCTGTTTCAAATGAAATTACAACTTGGAGTGATTCGAGCCTTAAATCTCGTCTGAGGATTGCTATTAATTTTGAATTACCTCTCGTCTTTAATGATTTATTTATTAACTATCGATTCGTTCCGGTTTCACACGACTGTAATATATTATGTTAACGTAGCGTCAAAGGTAGACAAGGAACGTAGATCATGTTTTTTGGTGCCCTTACTTTTATAGTTTATGGAAGTAATTTTTTTGAAGTGAAACTTCTAATGCGACTTCAATAAAGTTGCGTTAAACGTTTAATGCTATCATGGAGGGGGTATGAAAGCACTGCTGCGTTAAACGTTCAACGCTCCTGGGGAGGGGGAATAGAAAGAGACAGAGCGAGAAAAATAATCAAACATTTCGTATCTTACTTTAGTTATCACAATCCCATTGTAAATGTTATAGATTTGGATATTTCTCCACTCGAAAATTATAATTAAAAAATGCGATCAATTGTGAATTGTAAACAATGTTAATAAGGTTTGTCTTAAAGAAACAATATGATTTCACTAAAAATAAATTTCTACCCCTTCCTATTTTCATTTCCACATTACGAAGTGTCACTTCTTCCGCGCAGAGGGACTCTACGCATTATAATTTTTTTGTTTCGCGTAATTTCTAAATCTGTGGTATTTCCTAAGATATACCAATTATTCTTAAGATTAATGTCCAACGAAATTAAATTTTAAATAGGACGAGGATAAATACTATATTCGTGAAAATAGCGTCGCAAATAACGCATCGTTTGTAATGATGTGAAAGAGATAAACATAGTTATTTTGTGGAACCCCTATGCTATACTCATACCTGCGTGTATCTCCATGTAGTTTTGTCTATGGTCGCAATAAACTTAGGCATGGGAAGAGATATCGACGGAAGAAAGCGGAATTTTTGTAACTTGAAAAACCCAACTTTACACCAGAGCCAAAAAACTATTTCCAAAAATTCATAACTCATATTATACTTATAGAGATAGATAGTTAAAAATTGGTATGTATTTATATAGCAAACAATTCCAAGCAGTCCTTGTAACACAGAAACAAAGTAGTGTCTATTTTACGTTTAAAAAAATGCATATTTTACCCTAGTTACAACAATCTATGCGTAGTGCTAAAACTAGGCCAAATATCAAGGTCTATCAATGAAAAATTTAATCGTAGGAAAATGAAACCGAGAGCATTAGAAGCGGTATTTTTTATACAAGAATATGGTAGAAAGTGGTTTAGCCCAAAATGCAAGTTGCGATATTTCCGCTTTCTCTCGTCGATATTATCCTCATGCGTTACGAACTATCGGACTGCATGGTGATAGACGTAGCACGATAACTGGGCCTACGGTTTTTACATTAAAGGTATTCAGAAACGCTAATTTCGGGCTATTATTAAAATAACAAAGGTGTGCCAACGTTATTCTATGCCTTTATCGGAATTAATTTTGGGGTTCGTTTTTAAGCTAAACCTTGGTCACACACACTTTGTTGGTGGTAGAGCCACGCTGAAGCTATTATTGGGTGGGTTCGCTCGCCCTCAGGTCGACTTGCCCGGGGTAGTACCACCCTCTCATAGAAAACCGACGTGAAGTAACAGTGCTTGCATTGTTGCGTTTTGTTCGGTCAGTGAGAGCGCCGGAGGCCTACCTCTCCTCTCCTTTCCCCCCACCCTCCCTTTCCCGCAAAAACAGGCTTTCGACTCCCCTGGTGTTGTTAGTGTCTATGGACTGTGGTTATTACTTAACATCAGGTGACCCACCTGTGTACAGCCTGCTATGACATAAAAAAAGCATTAGAGATAGATATATAACACATAATCGGGTGATTTTCTATATATATTTTTATGATATATAACTCCGTAGTACGATATTTTGTAGCATCTCATAAAGTTTACACAATGTTACCAATCTAAGCGACCGAAAAATGTTTTATACGTATTGCAATACATGGAGCAATGTGTATTAGTAAACTTTCCGGAAAAAATTATGGAAATGATACTGAAAACCATATCAAAATCCGTTGCATAACTTAGAAGAGCGTGGGAAACATACAGCAGACGCGAAAAGATACTTGTGATTTAATATTCAGAAATGTAACAATCCATAGATATTTTTGGTTCAGTTGATAACGGGACGTACATTGCGTCGAGCAACATAGGTTCAAATACGACTGACTCTGATCTTTCGATGATGAAACAATACGATAATAGTAAATCTTCTTCTGAGCCCACTTTGCTAACTCGAATCGAATATCTGTCACCAAGCACCTTGGTTGGCCTCTTATAAATAAATTTAATAGTTGCGCTCCAAATACTGAGATGTGTTTCTGGTCTGTACCTCATTGATCGAGTACGGAGCATGCAGGCGCTAAAAAGGACCTTCCTGGCCGTCAAAATTATTGAAAGAGGAAAATAATTTAAATGAGAAGAATAATGGAACAAATTGAAAATTTCACGCACCGCACCGATATGTTTTTTCATGACAGTTCGCTTCATACCGCCGCCGCCGAAACATTGTGTCTTATCGTTTTAAGTTTTTTTGTTCCTGTGACTTCTAAGTTATATATTATCTCACATCATCGGTACCGCTGCACCCGCTCGTCTGTAGAATAATCCGCAGACACCGCACATTTCCTGGGACGCTGCTGCTC
Organism: Antheraea yamamai; assembly: GCA_036509395.1. NCBI lineage: Eukaryota > Metazoa > Arthropoda > Insecta > Lepidoptera > Saturniidae > Antheraea > Antheraea yamamai. Next base: position 7,886,958 of record AP028450.1, read on the forward strand.
CATACGAGGTGCTGAGTTGCAGGTCAGTCCACGCTTTTATTTGGGGTTCTTGTTATTTTATTTATTTATAGACAAGGCCACCACCAACCGCTCACACGCTTCTTATTTATTTTACCGCATATCCTGGTGGGGCCTATTTACACGGTCCCATCAGCCCCATCACACCTGTTGATGCGTTCCAGCAGCTACAATCGAGAGCCAGCCCCTCTACGTTAAGCATATTTATCATCTTACAATAAATCCTTATTTAACACCAGATGGGACTGTGATCACACGTTAAAACCTGCCAAGTATAAAAAAGAGTATGAAGGCAGACGAATGTAAGAGAGTAGAGAAGATAGAACATCTATACTAATATTATAAAGAGGTAAAGTTTGTGAATTTGTGAGTTTGTGACGTTGTAGGGGGTAATATTTGGATCTACTGAACTTCTGAAAATTCTTTTACCAATAGAAAACTACGTTATTTGTGAGTGTCATAGGCTATATATTAACCCGAAAAATGAAAAGACTTTTTTGTGGAAGTCGGATTTGCAAAGTAAGTCGGAGAAAAAACGGTCGAACGAAAACGTTTCTTACGAACGCTGCCTTAAACATGAGAGATATATGATTGAGTTCCAGAGAAAAGTATAATGCCAATGAAAAAGTCAACGACAACATATATCTAACTTTTATACTTAAATCACAAAAAGTAGTTTTTTATTCATATTTACCGCCCAACGAAGTGGGCACGGGTCTGCTAGTAAATATATAGGTATATATGCATAAATGTATATTGATGGTGAAGTTAGCGGCAGAAGTATATAAAATATATTGTAAAGCCGTAGTAAAGCTCCGTCCGCGATCCAGGCCGTCGCAACAATAAACCCCCTGACAAGGGACTGCCCTTTGACATAGCGCCGATTTGTCAGATAGTAATCTTTTAAAAATTCCTTTTAACAAATCGCATCGCATCGGAGAGTACTTTTTTGTTATGTTAGATTCCTATTTTACATTTAAGCTGGTTATAAACTAGACCATAACGTCGTGGTGGTGAAATCAAATATACTTTATACAATTTAGGCCCTAAGAAGGCGCTTATGAATGTTAAAACTATTTATTACCAGTTCTCAATGCCTACATACGTTTGGGTAGTAATATACGTTCGCTGACACTTCATCAACAGTACAATGCACGGCTTACCTTATTTTTTCGCGCTGCTGATATAGCCCGGTGACGTACGTGGCCGCAAAACACAGTACCACTCAATTTCGGCGTTATAAACAGCTGCACCGCTCACAAGGTTTTTTTTGGAAAGAAGCGTTTGGTACGCGACGATGTTCGTTGTAGGGTTCGAACAACAACTTGTTCGTTTAATGTTGAAAAATGCAGCAATCACAGAAAGCCATGCATCGATTGTTTAAAAAACCAACCCCTGTGATTGGCGCAGCGAACGTGAGTGATCTGAGCTTCGCGATGAGTGATTTGATTTAGCGATGTTCGCATAAACTCAGTCATCGAGAAGAACAAACAAGAAACTCGATCAGGTCTATCTTTTTAACATATATATGTATATATATATATATATATATATATATTCTCTGGGTCCTGGTTTCCTCACAATGTTCTCCTTTAACGTCAGCCGATAGTGTTACCAATTTAGATTAGTAATAGTAGATTGATGTATCGCATAGTACATGTATAAGAATACAAAGTAAATAATTTTTTTGGAACGATTAGCGCACGACTCAGCGTCCGGTGATGGCACACCCGAGAGGCGAGACTGCAACACCACCGGAACATTAACACTAGCGCCGCCATATATATACATCAATTCTTTACATAAACTAGTGGGCGCCCAGTGGTCGACATTCGACCATAGTTCATTGAATTTTTAAAGTTTGAACTTTATTAGGGTTCTTTTATCAAAGGGTATTATAACCTCTATAACCAAAGGCTTTCATTATGCCTACTTAGTTATTTGCCACTTTTTTTCAATTATATAAACATAAAAAAAATCGATGTCTAAATGAAAATTGTAATTAATTATAAATTTGAAACAAAAAACAGGCGGTTACATAAGGTGGTAAGGCTCTTAAATACTAAGTAAACATAACTTTACGAAAATAAAAAGAATTATCGGACCCCCTCATGACACAATTTTCAATTAATTTTACACGACACCATGGGCGCGTGGTATTTCTGGGTGATATTGAATTAAATATAGTCTATACATTATGAGGAATAGTGATATACCCATATCATCATTTGGAAAAGTAATGGATACACAATAGAATCAAATTCTGAATCCAAAACAAAGATGTTTATAATACTACCATTAACTTTTGAAAATGAATTCATTTTTGTTCATAATTCATCATCAACTGTACTAAATATAATTGCTACATCAAGTTGAACTGCATCATTGTAACCGCGGAGATATAAGTCATGGATTACTTTCATGACCAAACAAATTTTCTTATTTTGATTTTACAAAGTATTTTTCGCTCATTTTTTATTGAATCATCATTTGAGTGCACCATAAAGAAATACTAAACATTAAAATATTGACATTGACTTTGGAAATATTGCTTTACTCTTATGGCAACATGAAGCAAAGTGACATGAAGTGAAAGCAGTCTGTCACATAAAAATTTTGACATTCAATAAAACCAAAGAGAATAATAATTATTTCAGTAGTTCCATAAATTTACTAAAGATAAATTATTTATCAATTCCTATTATGTATATTATGAATTTACATATTATATTATTCTAAAATTGACCACTTGATTTCAAAGGGCATATTGTAAGGCATGCAACGTCAGTCATGTTAAAATATTTAAAAGGTAATTGGAACGTAAGAAGGTTGAAGGATGTTCGAAACGTCTTTTTCATTTACATATATGTTGTGTAAAATTCAAGCAGTAGTGTGAGTAATGTATATTTTAATTAATTTAATATGATTGTAATGCATTTTATATAAAACTAGCCGACCCGTGTCCACTTCGTTGGGCGGTAATAGGCATTATCAAGCTTTTCTCTAGAAATCAATCACATATATCTCACTAGCGGGCCCGGCAGACGTTGTTCCGCCCTGATTATGAAAAGTAAAATAAACTCTATTGTTAACGCCCCCGCAACCCCCCTTTTGGGTGGAATTTCGTAAAATCCGTTCTTAGCTGACCTCTACTCGGCGAAAGGAATATTCCTACCATATTTCAAGTCGCTACGCCTTATGGTTCCAGAGATATCGTGATGAGTCAATATATAGGTGGGAATCTCTTATATATATATATATAGATAATTAAGGCAGCGTTCGTAAGAAACGTTTTCGTTCGACCATTTTTCGCCGACTCCCCAAATATTACCCCCTACAACCTCACAAACTTTACCTCTTTATAATATTAGTATAGATTTTAGATAATATAATTAGTTAATAGCTCCTGCCCGCGACTTCGCACGCGAGGAATAGTTATTTTGGGCTAAGACGCAGCGGAAGCTCTCAAAAGGAAAAAATACCCCGATTTTAAAACATTTTCCATTGTTGCTCCGCTCCTATTAGTCTTAGCGTGATGATATGTAGCCTATGACATTCATAAATAACGTGGCTTTATATTGGTAAAAGAATATTCAAAATCGGTTTAGTAGTTCCTGAGATTACCTCCTACAACGTCACAAACTCACAAACTTTACTTCTTTATAATATTAGTATATAGATTATAGCCCCTCTCCGCAATTTCGTCCGCGTAGTAATAGTTACTACTCTGGGCTAACGCTGACACACAGCAGAAGCTCTCAAAAAGAAAAAAACATCTCTATTTTGAAAAATTTTTCATTTGTACTCCGCTCCTATTGACCTTAGCGTGATGATAAACTCACAAACTTTACCTCTTTATAATATTAGTATAGAAAAATAGCTTTGTGCACTTCTCTGCCATATAAACTTTAACTATGCCAAATTTCAAGTTCATCCGTTCGCGCAATTCGCTAAAAAGGGGTGCAAAGTTTTGGCTTCACGTGTTAATTATAAGTATGTTATAATATCATTTTAAGAAAAAAGAATGAACGAAGAGTAAAAAAAAATACATACAGTCGAGCATAGCAACCTCCTTCGCAACCTTTTTTGAAGTTTGGCAGTATGGATTAATTCCTTCGCCTGCCCTATTGGACGAATATTATTACTACTTTTTTGAAGTCCGTTGTTGACGGATGTCAAAATTTCTTTTTTATTTACATGTGTGTATATGTTGTGTAAAATTGGAGCAGTAGTGTGAGTAATGTATATTTTAATTAATTTAATGTACTTCTAATGCATTTTATATAAAATAAATAGCTTTCTGCACTTCTCCTCCATATAAACTTTAACTATGCCAAATTTCACATTCATCCGTTCACGCAATTTTCTTAAAAAGGTATACAAAATTTTGGCTTCACGTATTAATATATACGATGATGATAAGAACAATTATATAGAATTCATGTATTACTTAAATAATGATAATTTGATCGTTATTACTATTTTTGTTACTAAATTAATTTGGGAAAATTTTGAGTAAATAGTAATTGCTTTGACTTCCACAGTGTGTCACATGGCCACAAAAGGGCAAGATGTCGTTGATCTGCACGCACTCGTATATGGAAGTTATTGTAAGGCGAAGCTCTGCCCGGATAAATAGTCACAGTGTCTACAGAGTGTTATTGGTTTCCCTGACCGACTGGCCGACTATACGTATTTTGTAAAATACTACTGAACAGTAACTGTATGAAAATTCGTCTGACACATGTAAAGTACTAAAAAATAATTTACATTAGTTAAACCGTGTAACAGGCAGTGTGACCATATTTAGCAGAATCCTAAAATTTTACCAGTTTTTGACTATTATTTTAGTCCGTAACAGGCTTTATATTGGATCTATTAAACTATTTAGAAGAATCTGTGATAGACAAAAAACAATATCATTTTCATATCCTTTTCAAAGTATTTTCATTCGTTTACGGCAGATCTTATAAGCTCGTGATCTTAAAATACAACCTATCATGTACAAAGGGACTGAAATAAAAAGTATTTACAAATTTATTGAAAATACGAAAAGAATATTTTGAGATGCCCAAAATCTACGCAAAGAGGTTCAGTAAGTTTCCACTACATAAATAGTATATTTTTTGGATAAGTGGTACCCTATGTCTTTTTATATACCTACTCCCGAGTATGTACATGAAAAATTTCATAAAATTCGATTTAGTAGTTAAGACGTGGCAGCGTAACAAACAAACAGAAACACACATTTCCATTTATAATATTAGGTCTTTACCTATGAAATTGCCGTTTTGTATGAAAAAATTTAAACGATTTTTTTTATTTTTTTTTTTAATATATTATAGAAGGCAAACGAACAGACGGGTCACCCGATGGTAAGTGATCACCGCCGTCCATAGACACTAGCAACACCAGGGGAGTCACAAGTGCGTTACCGGCCTTTTATAGAAGTATACGCTCGTTTCTTGAAGGTTTGCATTTCATAATTGTTTGGAAATACCGCCGCTGGGAGTCGATTCCACAAGGTTGAAGTACGAGGCAGAAACGACTTTGAAATCCTCACCGTGGAAGACCTCCACTCATCCAGGTGGTGTGTCATCCCCAGCCCGAGGCACGAAAGCATGCTCAATTTTGTAGCCGGGATACGTCAGGTAGGCGACGTCTGCAGGGGAATATATTTGAGTCTCCGTTAGAAAAAGCAAGGCCGGCCTCTCCGTCTCAAGGTGGTGGTGGACGAAGTTGATATTTGAATGGATTCCCCTTATGTTGCAAAAGTCCACGCGAAACGTGGGAGGGGGTGCCGTAGACTTACGTTTGCTTTTGCCCTTCGCCATGACAAGCGGTTTTTTGCCTTCCCCAGAGTACGAGGGGCAGCCTGAGCGAGAATGCTCAGGGGGGATTCTCCATCACGGGACGTGCTGGTACCCCGCTGGGGTATATTTACCATTAAAGCCGCTTTCATGTTTGGGGGGGGGGGAGGTGGGCCTCCGGCGATCTCACTGACCGAACGAAACGCAACAATGTGAGCACTGTTACTTCACGTCGGTTTTCTGTGAGAGGGTGGTTCTACCTCGGAAGAGCCGACCCATTCAGGCTGAAACCAGTAATAGCTTCAGTGTGGCTCTACCATGTATTTTTTATTTGTATTAATTGAAGTAATGACCCATGCAATCAATGCATCTTTGCCAACGCAGTGGCAGTTTATTGATGCCCTTCTTAAAGAAATCAGCTGGACGGGAGGCAACAAATTCATCAAATTATCATATTAAAGACAGTGTAATGATTTGATTAAAATGCTAGTACATTTTAACAGAAATCTTTCCATCTTGACCAAAACATACCTCATTTAGTCTTATACACATATTTATTTAGTAATTACTAGCGGGCCCGGCAGACGTTGTCCCGCCCTGATTATAAAAAAACCCTTGACAAATTATATACCAAAACGTTCCTTATGAATCACTTTATGCACTGGTGAAAACCGCTTGAAAATCCGTTCAGTAGTTTTTGAGTTTATCACGAACAGACAGACAGACGCGGTAGAGGACTTTGTTTTTTTATTTAGTAATTATTATTGCTTTTATTACTTCTTTTTTTTAATAATCTATCAAGCGCATGGACGCTAAACAAAACTTACATTGTATAATATTGTAACTGAACAATGTAACACATTAAAAATCCATCAGTGAAACATACGTTGTTCTTGTTCCAGTTCCCCGTCAATGAACTACGTGGAAACTCCGGGATACAAGTTGCCGAAAATTTAATTCGTCTCATATTTCAGATGCTACAACCTAAAACTAAAACAAGGTCACGTACCGTGGCATAAGAGTGTGAAGATAAAAAGAAATTATTATCAGAGGGTATACACCGTCGCAAGATCTTCAAATTTCATGGATAAATTTGAAGCGAAGTGGTTCTTAGACTCGAGTGCGCCACTCGACGGCCCCCGGGGCCGCGCGGGACGTTACCGCCAAGATTGTGGCCTGAAAACTGCGCCCCGATTTCATTTACTGAGTTTTTTTAATTTTAAAACGTTATATATTGCCCGATCTCTGAATTTCGTGAGATTAATGACGTATTGGAAAAAAAATGAGAACTATACTAGCTTCGTTTTGGTGCACATAAGAGTTACATGTTATATATGGTTTTTTTTAAAGTGAAGAAACTTCTTTTGGATGATGTGAATTGGATTCTATGAAAGAAAATGTGTAACAAAACAGAGATAGCTACAAATATATATATAGATTTTAGGCTGTGAAAGAATGAGATACTTTAATCTTAATGTACTCGGAATGTACACAGACAGGAGAGAGAGAGAGAAAAGTTGAAATCTATAGCACATTATTTTCTGTTGGATCGTAGTGACTATAGCGCACTTTAAAAAATATTTTGTGTTGTGTATTACTAACATTATTAATATATATTAAAATATTACAAAATAATGCTGAAAACTAATGTTTACAATCTCCACAATGTATTCATCTCACTATCTTAAAAATTAATCAGAATACGAAGTTTCACTTCTACCGTGGGTAAACTACACACTACATTTTTTTGTAATTTGATATTACTTTTTAATGTCTATGGGAAAGCCTAATAGAATAAGAACTGTAGAACTCTGAACATCTCTTTATATGCCAGTAAAAATTCGTCAGTCATTCGAATGCGAGTCTAAAAAGTAACAGATGTTTAAATTTTATGTTTTACTAGCTGTACCCGCAGCTCCGCACGCGTTGTTTTAAATTGTATGAAATAAATATTAAATTGTGAGACCAAGTACAACTATAGAAATGCTCTTTAAAAACAATTGTAAGTACGACACGCATGACACAGTAACACGTAACGTATACATTAGATATATAAATACTAACAGTGTGTCAAATGAGGTTTATCATCAGTAACATATTTGGAACCTGAACCCACCATATAACTACCTCAGTGCTCACTTACACTGTATAAGGAACTAATGAAACAATGATTTAAACATGTTATTATGATGATATAATATATACATATTGTCAATAAATAATACGTTTATGGTCTAATAGCTTTTTAGAAAGATCCCTTCTATCTTCAAAATCACTATTAATAATTATAATCTTGAATTCTATACAATGAATGAGTGGACGTCTTGAAATCTTGCATATATAAATCAAGATATAAAACTTTATATCTCTATACGCTGTTTTTAATATTCGACAGTTTAAATAGTGCTCATTGAACTGGATACAATATTCTTATATGTTACTATGGTTACTGAGTTATGTAGACGAAAGCGCGGTAAATAAAACAAAATGACCGAAAAGCCAATATAATTCAAATTACATACATAGGTTACAGATATATGAATTTCAATTTTATTTATTCTTGGAGTCCAGTTCAACGCACATCTTATGCACATGTTTACAGTGAACAACATATTTTTGCTAAATTTCATGTGGACGAAGTCGCAGGCAACAGCTAGTCTAAAATACGGTTATTCTAATTAAATTAAGGTCAGGTATCTGCCAGTGAAAGTCCCGTAAAAATCGGTCAAACCGTTTTGGAGATAGCACTATGAGCGAAGACACGGTTAACAAGTAGTCTAAATTAAAATAGACTAATTCACTTTTTATAATGTCCGCTATCTGCCGGTGAAAGTTTCGTAAAAATTGGTCCAACCGTTTTGGAGATAGCATTGCGAACGAAGCCGCGGTTAACATCTAGTCTAATTTTGAGTAGCCTAAGTAACCCGCTGTAATTTTAACTACGCTGTAATTTTAACTATCTGCCAATAACATTCCCGTTAACATCGGTCCAGCCTTTTCGGAGATTACCCGGAACAAACAGACAGATAAAATTTTTGTCATCAGTAGCGTGTATACTTTCATACTCAATTAATGATATTTTGATACTATCTATGATACTGTTTGATACTAGCACGCGTTTTTTTTAAATCATATTAAAGAATTATAGAATTGTGAGATTATGTACAATTACAGAAACGCTCATAAAAGACAATTGTAAGTACGACGCGCACGCCACTAAAAGTAACATGTAACGTGTACATTAGATATATAAATACAAAGAGCGTGCCAAGTGAGGCTTGTCATCAGCAACATAACTGTGCACATATTGTAAACTGATATCTAATTTTGTATACCTTCAACGTGTGTGCAGTAAAGAGTTTTTTTATTATTATTATTATTAACATATTTGGAACCTTAACCCACCATATAACTACCTCAGTGCTCACTTACACTGTATGAGGAACTAACGAAACAATAACTTAAAATATTATTATTAAGATTTACATTTACATTACATTTAATATACAAGTACATTGCCATTATTATAATTAAGATTTTGTGACTATACAAAAAATAAAAGCTTGTCTGTTCCGCAAGAAATTGTATTATGGAACACTTTACGTAATACGTTTATAATCTAAGATCCTTTTAGGAAGACCTCTGTTATTAATAATTATAATGTCGAATTGTAAACAATAAGCTGATGATTATTTCTCTTATTAAAAATAAAGAATGAGTTGAAATCTTGCAAAATTTCATGCAGACAAATTCGCGGGCAACAGCTAGTCTAAAATAAAATAACCTGAATTACTTTTTATTAGGTTCGCTATCTACCAGTGAAAGTCCCGTGAAAATCGATGTAACCGTTTTGGGCATAGCACTGCGGGCGAAGCCACGGTTAACAGGTAGTCTAAATTAAAATTGCCTAAATTACTTTTTATAAGATCAGCTATCTGCCAGTGAAAGTCTCGTGAAGGTCGGTCAAACCGTTTTGGAGATAGCGTTACGGGCGAAGCCACGGTTAGTAGCTAGTATAAATTAAAATCGCTTAAATTACTTTTTATAAGATCAGCTATCTTCCAGTCAAAATTTCGTGAAGATCGGTCAAACCGCTTTGGAGATAGCGTTACGGACAAAGCCACGGTTAACAGCTAGTATAGACTAAAATTGCTTAAATTACTTTTTATAAGGTCAGCTATCTGTCAGTGGAAGTCCCATGGAAATTGGTTCCACCGTTTTGAAGATAGCATTGCGGACAAAGCCGCGGTTAACAGCTAGTCTAATTTAAAGTAGCTTAAGAAACCCCTGTAATTTTTCCTATCTGCCAGTGAAATTGACGTCAAAATCGGTCTAGCTCTTTCGGAGATTACCCGGAACAAACAGACAGACAGACAGACCGACAAATATTTTAAAAATTTTTGTTATCAGTAACGTGTATACTTTCGTACCCAAGCAGTAAAAAAAAATATTTTGATATTACATACAGACACTTCATTTTTATTATATGTGTAGATTACATACAGACATTTAATTTTTGTATGTATAGATTAATGCACGTTTGCAGGTTAACTTTCAAAATAATAATTTTACCACCACTCGAAGTATGCACTCGAAAGCTTGAATACTTTATAGAGTGGTTAAGATAATTCGGGATAACTTTTATTTGATATGGTACATATGTTAGCTCTTTTCATTCTAGCTCTAGCATCACTAAAGTTCTCATTTAGCGCTATAATTAAGAAGCTAGAGCTATTCAACCAATTATAAAAATGGATCGACTTATTTGTTTGCACATTTGTTTAATATCTTTAGGCCTAAGCCGATTGCAAAGTTTACACAACCACTACTTATAACTAAGAGTAGTGGAATGTCATCCGCTTCATACAAAACAACAATTGCACATTTTACATGTACAATTGTTATTACTTAAAAAGACAAGAGTTATTAATTAAAAAAAAGTCGAGGCAGTCATAAGGACTGCCGACAGAAGTGAAAACTCAAAACAATGAAGTAAATGTGCTCTCTTTTGAATTTTCTTTTTAATTATAATGTGAATGGCAGATGTTCAAATTTCAAAATTTGTTTATTAAAAATATTAACATTACTGTGGTTTTCATATTTATTGGCACTCGGAGGAATAATCATATACATTTTTATAAACTCTATTAATCAATCAAACGTATGATAAACTGCAAAATATCAATATTACATATGCACAGGCCCCTGTACTATGAGTCGCTAGTCTGACGCAAGCCGCGCAAGCGCAATACGGCCGTCCATGCTTGTAGCATATCGTGACGCGAAATTATAATTTTATCTCGTGCCAAAAATTGACTAAAGTCCGAAAAACTTATTGAAATGAAAACCTTTTCTGAGGCATTTGAACGGTAAACGAAAGTTACTGTCATGATCGGGTCGGTAAAGCTGATTCGGGTTTCATTCGACATCAAGGGCGATCGGGTCGCTCGCACGCACGCACTGAATTGTGTAATTTCGGCTGCACTATTTATACATACAGGTGTCCCTCATAAACTCAAAAATTGGGTTAAAAATCTCCATGTATATGAGTTCTTCAAAAATATTGGAAGAATTGACAAATTGCCTGTGGAATTGATTGATTTTATTTTATTACATAATCGTAATTTCAATGGAAGATTTGAGCTTGTTTTCCTCGTTAGAAGACCCGTGCATAGCCGGAGCAGGCATCTAGAGTTACATATTACTTACTACATGCCATTTGTACCACAAAATATTAGTAGGTTTAAACATTTCTTATTATTCGTTTTATTTTTGGCAACCGATCATCTAGATCAGCGTTTTTCAAAGTGTGGGTCCCGATCCCCAAGGGGGTCGCGAAGCCTCTTTACGGAGCTCGCGAAGCTTCTATAGCGGAGTTGCAAAAGGTTAGAAAAGCTAAAGCTAAACTGCAGTAAAAAAAAACAATAAAGTTTTATAAGATTTATTAAGAAAAATGTTAACTAAAGGACATAATCATTGGTATTAGATAAACAAAAACCTTAGGAGAACTCTTATGTATTTATCCGAACCCTAATTATGAAAATGAATAAATACGTTAAATTGAATATTTGTCACGAAATAAAATACATGAAAGAAAAACAAAGGGCAGGGGGTCGCGAAATATTTTTCCATACTAAAGGGGCCGTGTCAAGAAAAAGTTTGAAAAACACTGATCTAGATTATTGCTCCCATTGTCGAGTAGGTAATAACATTACAAGTTTCCAGTAAAAATTTGAATGTTCTAACAGGATGGTGGCTCTCTTGTTACAACTTTCCATGGAGTTTTTCTGGCGTCTCAGAATTCATGCTCCGTGGTATTATTTCATTTGTGCACAGTAACCGAACTATATTACGTAAAACATCATCAGTATTACAAGATATAGAGTCAAATAATACAAGATTATAAAAAGATATAAAATCCACTACATGACAGGCTTAAGATCCCGCCTAAACCCCTAATCATTTCTTATAGCTTTATCAAATTTTTCTATTATTTGTAATTTTGACCACAGTCCTATTTGATGTTAAATGGCGATGTAGCTTAAAATGTTAAACCGAAAGGGGAACTCAAAAAGGCAGCTGCTGGGACAACACCTATAATAGTAGGAGCCGGTAGTAATATTTTTTCTAGTAACTATTCGACTATTTTTATGAATAGAGGAATATTATTTTTTGGTATTGTGTAGCAAACGACAATTTATCATCGACGTTGGGTATTATTACGTCCTACATCTCGGCAAACATTCGTTATTAAGCCAAAGGTCTTCAGCTCCGTATGAGGTATCTATATACACGCAATTTAGGGTAGGAAATATATTACGAAAAAAAATTAATAAGCGACGCAAGTGGGGCAACGAAACCGACGTCACAATGGGTGACCGATATATTGTGTATTGTATATAGGGTTGTCACTTGTTTCAAATCTATACATATAATAAGAATGTAACTCTAACGTGTCTGTACTTTTTAGATTTTGGTAACAAATATTGTTGTCTAGGAACAAGTAATAAAACACATTTCAATCAACCTTAGAAATGTCTGTTTCTATGGACACGCGTCACTGCTAAAGTACTGCGTTCACGATAAAACCTCTCCAAGAAAATCATAAAACATATCTTCGAGTAACATTTAGTCTTTGTTTCATTAAAATTGGTTCAGTCAACCGAAAGTTATTGGACTTTTAATGACGACGCGACTTGTGTAGGAGAGAAAAGTAGGTAAGTAAATAGATTCAATACATTCAGATGACTTTATTAATCGCTGTTTTTTTACATAAGGTATCACACGGACGAATGCGCGGGCATAGCTACTTATTAATAAAGTAGAATAGAAATACACATATAAAAATGACACACCCAAAGAGGGTAATATAGAAATATTGTTTTCAGTAGATTTTACATTTTTTTTTAAGTGAAACTTTTTATGCTACTTCCAACAAGGTTGCGTTAAACGTTTAACGCTACCATGGAGGGTGTATGAAAGCACTGTTGCGTTAAACGTTCAACGCTCCTGGGGAGGGGGAATAGAAAGAGACAGAGCGAGAAAAATAATCAAACATTTCGTATCTTACTTTAGTTATCATAATCTCATTGTAAATGTTATAGATTTGGATATTTCTCCACTCGAAAATGATAATTAAAAAATGCGATCAATGGTGAATTGTAAGCAATGTTAATAAAGTTTGTCTTAAAGAAACAATATGATTTCACTAAAAATCAGTTTCTACCCCTTCCTATTTTCATTTCCACATTACGAAGTTTCACTTCTTCCGCGCGGAGGGACTCCATGCACTATTTTTTTTTATATCGTAGGAGGCAAACGAAGAGGTGGGCTACCTGATGTTAAGTGATCACCACCATCTATAGACACTTGCAACTCAAGGGGAGGCGCAAATGCGTTACCAGCCTGTGATGGGAGGGGGAGGAAGGTAAGGGCGAGGGGTTATGGGAGGGGAGGTGGTCCTTCGGCGCTCTTACTTACCGAACGAAATGCAACAATGCAAGCACTGTTACTTCACGTCGGTTTTCTGTGAGAGGGTGGTAATACCCCGGGCGACCCGACCCATTCATGCTGAAACCAATAATAGCTTCAACGTGGCTCTACCACCTACAAGTTAAACTTTAAGTGCAATTTATTAAGTATGTACAATTTAAGTTATATAACATATTTGTTGACTTACTTTCAGCTTTATAAAAAAACATATAGTGGATTTTAACTTGTACTGTAGAATTTCATCCCATTAAAAACATAAATGTGAAATGAGAGCCAAATTCAATATTATGCTATATGCTTTGGTTGTTGACTTCAACGACAATAGAAGTGAGATCTAAATGGGTGCGAAGTTCAATGGTCAGTCCTGAAATTTATTTATAACAACATAAAATATGTTATAACAGCTTAAAATATCATTTCTGCTTATAATTTGCGATAATATTGAAGCCCAAGGTCTGACTTGGCTAGTTCGAAAATACACTTATACATTTATTTTTGGCTCCAAATGGTTCGTGTAATATTACACACGGTATAGTATATTTAGTTTAGTTATTATGTAGTTTTTGCTCGCAGCTTCGTTCGTGTTAAAATGTAGTTTAGCGATCAAGTAATTTATAATAAAAATTTTAAGTTTCACAGAGTGTGTCAGCCCTATCGAAGCGGAGGGAGAGCTTAGCTATAACAATACGTGGAAAGAGGTCACTGGCACGGTAACATAGTTGTTTTAATAATACAGTCGAAACCAATTTTCGAGTACTATGTAGTTTTATTGTAGTTCATTTTTAATACTACCGAATATTGAAAATTAACCCAAGGACATATATCATTTGGTGACGTGTTAAAAGGTACCGAATTTTATAAAGAAGCTAACTGCCCGTCTTGGCATCGCCCAGACTTATTAAAGCCATACACGTGACGATATATAGTACCGATTAATCTGTGCAAATTGATTTGTGCAGATTTATAGATCATGTATACGAAAAATCGTTGCAGATTATCTATCGTTCATCGCCAGCAATTATAATTTCTTTATGATAAATCGTTGTGAACTGCATTTGCACAGTTTTGTCGTCGCGTGTCGATGACGACCGCTCAGTTCGGCTTCGTTTGTTACGGAGCTCCCTTATGTGTGTACGCGTGGATCACACTCGACAAACGAAAGAGATGGACACCGCGAATAACTGACACAGTCTATAGAAAGCTATAGAATATAAACTTGCCTTTAGACAAAATCAAAGGAATATATACCATAATCGCAACAACGACCAAAAGCCTACAAGAGGTTCGTCGAAAAATACAACGCCATAGACCCAAATGCCAACAGGTATATAGTGGTTAAGGAGATGAATAATCTTAGAACAGCATATAAAAAACATCATATTCTATTGAGGATGACATGTCTCTTGAGCGGGTTTCTGCGGAGAACTGACGATCGACATTGATATCGGTGGCGTGTGGAGACACAAGGAGCGTTCGATTTAACTATATAATCTGAAATCGCTACGATATATCGGTATGTGTGTAGCAGGATAAAAGAAGAAAATGAGATCAAACCTTTCCTTTACAGTACGACCATTTAATGCAATAAATTGGCAACTTAACAACTGAACATCAAAAATCATTTGACCCACTCATTTACTTTTATATATCTACATATTTATCCCCCATTTTTTACTTTTCCGTGTGATTTTTCCAACATTTTCATTGATACATATCTTGTCCTGGCAATTAAAAACACAACAAAAAATAATAGGTCTTTACCTATGAAATTGCCGTTCTGCAGTACTGGCCATTTCAAATCAAAATAATTTTTGTTTGGCTAAGAATTCTAATTTCAAATTAATTTTATTTTAAAAACATGGAATTCTTTTTCCAGAAGTAGTCATTTGTTTATTGATTAGTGTTACATTTTCATTCTTTCAATCTTTTTTGTCAACATGGATACGTTAAAAATTCGAGTAATTATGGAATATGAGTACCGTCGTGGCAGCAACGCGGCACAAGCGGTACGCAACATCAACGACGTTTACGGAGCTAACACTACAAACCAACGCACCACCTGTTATTGGTTTGCTCGCTTCCGTTCTGGGAATTTCGACCTGAAAAATGAACCTCGCGGTCGTCCGAAGACTTTGGTCGACAATGACGAATTAAAGGCGATTGTGGAAGCTGATGATACACAATCTACGGCTGAATTATCAGCAGCTTTCGACGTTAGCGTAAAAACAATATTGGTCCATTTGCGTCAAATTGGCAAGGTAAAAAAGCTTGACAAATGGGTGCCCCACGTACTCAATGATCGCCAGCGCGAAGTACGCGTCGAGACGTGCCTTGCACTGCTCAACAGACACACAAATGAAGGAATTTTGAACCGCATTGTTACCTGCAATGAATAATGGATTCTATTTGATAACCGCAAGCACTCAGCAAGTTGGTTGGATCCTGGTTCAGCACCTAAACAATGCCCTAAATGAAAGCTTACCCCTAGAAAAGTGGTGGTCACTGTTTGGTGGTCTAGCGCCGGTGTGATTCATCACAGCTTCTTACCAAACGGGATGAGCATTACTGCAGATCTGTACTGTGAAGATCTGAACATAATTATGGAGAAGCTGGCACATCTCCAAACAGCATTGGTCAATCGCTCGTCTCCGCTGCTGCTGCACGACAACGCGCGACCTCATACTGCACAGCAGACGGTCTCCAAGTTGCAAGAACTGGGCTTGGAAGTTCTCCGTCATCCGCCCTACTCACCAGACCTTGCGCCTACAGACTACTACTTTTTCCAGAATTTGGATAACTCCTTGGCGGAAAAAAAATTCAATACCCTAGAGGCAGTACAAAATGCCTTTGAAGAATTTGTTGCCTCCCGTCCAGCTGATTTCTTTAAGAAGGGCATTAATAAACTGCCACTGCGTTGGCAAAGATGCATTGATTGCATGGGTGATAACTTCAATTAATACAAATAAAAAATACATGAAAAAAATTCGTTTAATTTTTTTCATACAAAACGGCAATTTCATAGGTAAAGATCTAATATTTAGCCAAGTAGTATGGCCGTTCTGAAGTGATGCGCTTATATACAATTGATTTTTATTTATATAGAAAGAGATACCATAAAATTCCATTTGGATGTTTGTTACTTTTTCGTGCAAAAACTACTCAACGGATTTTGATGACACTTTACTGTAATATAACTTATACTATATTAATATAATATTTCTAAAAAAATCAATCTACGGTTGCACACAGTATCGATATAGGTTCCAACGAAGGAAGTTGTCCAAATACGTATTTATTATAGGCTTTATAAACAAAACGTGTTTTAATTTCGGCAGCGGCTCAAGCCTAGGTCCGTTCCGTCGGCGTGGAGCCCTTGAGTACGCTACCCGCGCGATACAGTGACACAAAATTTTACCTTACTGCAACAACATTACACATATCACCTCCACATACGTGGACGCACACATGCTTACAAATGAAAGTGGAAGGGTTTTATTTCCCTTTCCCTTACCAAACTGAAATAGTTTAGAAAAAGTTATCCGACACAAAATACATATAAGAGTTGTTGACGTATGTATGCTTGGTACACATACATATATGTTTCAGTAACTCATATAAGTATGAATATGTAGCTTAGCTTAGGTTAGCTCAGATAGGCCGTGAATTGCATGAGTCAGGCAACAGCACAAGCCGAGGTCTGCCGTGCATCCTTGAGCTAGTTGTTAAAATAAAATCGGATGAGTGCCTTAAGCGCTCGCATTAGTAGTCCAGTAAAGCTGTTAAAACCTTGCTAGGCCAATAGCGTAATCAGTTCGTGAAAAAAAAAAAAAAGTATTTTAATTTTATAAATCTATTTTCATCTCATTTCGAATTTTATTATTTATATATTACTAGCTGTACCCGCAGCTCCGCACACGTTTTTTTAAATTGTATTAAAGAAATATAAAACTGTGAACAGTTATAGAAATGCTCTTTAAAAACAATTGTAAGTATGACACACACGCCACCTACAGTGACATGTAACGTATACATCTTAATATATATATTTCTTGTGTGCGTGTGTATGTGACTGAACTCCTCCTAAACGACTGGACCGATTTTGATGAAATTTTTTGTGCGTGTTCGAGTGGATCCGAGAATGGTTTAGATTCACAATTGGACCCGGTAGGTGGCGCTGCGGTTGACTTTTGGGATTTCTATTTTTTATTATCAAGGCAGGACAACGTCCGCCAGGTCCGCTAGTTAGATATATAAATCCTAACAGTGTGTCAAATGAGGTTTATCATCAGCAACATATTTGGAACCTTAACCCACCATATAGCTTCCTCAGTGCTCACTTACACAGTATAAAGATCTAATGAAACAATGACTTAAAGATGTTATTAGAATATATAATATGCCCATATTGTCAATAATTAATACGTTTATGAACTTATGTATTATTACAAAAATCTATTTCTATACTACTATTAATAATTACAATGTTGATTAAAAACAATGAATGAGCTGACGTCTTGAAATCTTGCATTAAAATAATTCAAGATATAAAACTTTATATCTGTATAAGCAGTTTTTAATATTCGACAATTAAAATAGTGCTCATTGACTTGGATACAATATTCTTATATGTTACTAATCATAGTAACATCATGCTGAGTTATGTAGATGAAAGCGCAGTAAGTAAATCAAAATGACCGAAAAGACAATATAATTCCAATTACATACATAGATACAGACATATGAATTTCAATTATATTTATTCTTGGAGTCCAGTACAATGCACATCTTATGCACATGTTTACAGTGAACAACATACTTTTGCTAAATTTCATGCGGTCGAAGTCGCGGGTAACAGCAAGTCTAAAAAAAAAATAACTTAAATTACTTCCTATAAGGCCAGTTATCTGCCAGTGAAAGTCCTGTGATTATTGGTCAAACCGTTTTAGACATAGCACTGCGGGCGAAGCCACGGTTAACAGCTAGTCTAATTTAAAATAAATTAAATGACTTTTTATAATGTCCGCTATCTGCCAGTGAAAATCCCGTAAAAAACGATCGAACCGTTTTGGAGATAGTACTGCGGGCAAAGCCACGGTTAACAGCTAGTCTAAATTAAAATAAACTTAACTACTTTTTATAAGATCAGCTATCTGCCCGTGAAAGACCCGTGAAAATCGGTCCAACCATTTTGGAGATAGCATTGCGAACGAAGCCGCGGTTAACAGTTAGCCTAATTTAAAGTAGCCTAAGTAACCCGCTGTAATTTTTTATATCTGCCAGTGAAATTCCCATCGAAATCGGTCCAGCCGTTTCGGAGATTACCCGGAACAAACAGACAGACAGACAGACCGACAATTTTTTTTTAAATTGCGTTTTAGTTATTAGTTGCGTGTATACTTTCACACACAATCAGTAAGAAAATGTTATTTTGATATTACATACAGACACTTCATTTTTATTATTATTATATGTATATATAGAATAGAAGAAGATTATATTAAGTTTATTAAAAAATAAAAATACAATTATCAAGTTTTTGTCAATACATCATTTATCGATATTTTCAAGATTTCTAAACCGCACGTCGATATATTTTTTTAACTCACCACATCCTTAGATTTATTTCTAATATCTGTATATATTTTGCGGCAATATTAAATCATTATTCTGTGAATTATATAAGTACATGTGCTCAAGTACGAGATACGAGATCTTGTAAGTAATAGGGATGAGAAAAGTTACTGGGAAATAGGAAGCCGCTCTGTATTTCACACACTCCTGGTTGCGTATCATCCGAGAATGGACGGGATTTACAATAATTCCGATTTTTTTCACATTAATAAAATATGCCGAGCTAACGGACATCAGATAGAGAGGCACTCGAAGACTAAATTTACTAATAAAGATTTATCAATGGTTATAAATATTAATTAATAACGCATATTACATATATCAAATAAAGATTACAGATGAGGGTCGTATAGAAGTCAATTTTAATAGTCATGATATATTATTATAGTTCAAGTTTCTAGCAAAGGCTTTTAAAGTTAAGTTTTGAAGTTAAAAAAAAGTCAAGTAAAGTTAGATTCCAGGCGTAGATTAAGAAGTATAAACGCCAGTTAGAAAGTCACGAGTAAAGGTTAAAATGTATTGCATGAGTTACAGAGGACGAATCACCCTTGGATCAAACGATGTACGTTCAAATTATATGCATACTAGCTACCCGCCCTGGTTTGTTTTTCTCTACACAGTGACTGGACGGTATCAATACCTGTACTGTACCGCAAAATTATCCGAAAATAACAATCATCGCTGAAAAATTGCAATCCATCGATATTTGTCGCTGTCATACCAGCCTGCAAACTGTTTCCGAAATGTACTAAGCCAAACGAGAGTCACTTGACTTGAACTCATCATTAGATAGTATAAAACAAAGTCCCCTACCGCGTCTGTCTGTCTGTCTGTTCGCAATAAAGTCAAAAACTACCGAACGGATTTTCATGTGGTTTTCACCGGTGGATAGAGTGATTGATGAGGAACGTTTTAGTATATAATTTGTCACGGATTTTTTCATAATCATGGCGGGACAACGTCTGCCGGGCCCGTTAGTATAGAAATATATCAGTATTAATGAAATTGTTCTATTCGGAATTATTCAACTCTAATGCTTTTTACAAGTTCTTTGCCTCTTTTAGTGTATAGTTGACATCTTTGTAAGATGTTTTCCATCCCGTTTCAAATTTGCTAAAATCTAAATATACTTTACTTTCTAATCTATAGGTCTTATAAACAAGCAATCTCTATCATAAATTATTTAGGAAGTAATATAAGTTTACAGAAAACTGTTTAAAATCGTCTATATTTTTAATTAGTAGAAGTCGCATGACATCTATTATGAATAACTTGTACTAAATACCTCGCATACCGTCTGTTGTAAATAACTTGTACTAAACAAATCGTGTGCCACTATTGTAAATAGCTTGTACTAATTTAGAAATATTCACGGGCGAATGGATAATAATTAATTAAAAACTTATCACTATTGAATGTATGGTAAATGAAGGTACAGGTGACTGACAAAAAGTTCATTTTCAGGTTTATAGAAAAATGTAATATTTATTTTGATACTAGATGGAATTTCTTAGTTTATTATAACAAAAACATGCTTCAAGGTTACATTTCTTATTTCGTATCATCCTCCATCGTATTTATTATTGATAGCATGTATTTTATATACAACATTGAGGTCTACACTTTAAGATAATCCCCGACCCTTTTGTTGTCGAGCCCTTTTACCTTGAATTTATTATTTATTGCTCATAGCTTACGTTCCGGAGGACTCGTCGGTCTATAATCAAACTTCTTAACGAGAATTAAATTTACTTGAACAACCAAACTTATTAACTTGTTATGTTCAAAAAGTTTTTTGTACATACTGATTTTATAACGAAAAAGGAACAGTTAAACACAGATGATTCAGTGGTTAGCGTGTTCGGACACCACATCGACCAACATAGGTTCTAAGCCTTGCGAATGAGCTAGTTACCATCCTGAAGTTGAAATTCTGTCGCCAAGCACCTACAGGAGTGTTTCAGCATCGGCACTTGAGAACCAATCCCTCTCTAGGACCATATCGTTATTTGACATTAGGTGAAATTGATGTCAAATGTGAAAACCCAGATAGTATAATAAAAATAAAGTTTGTCCATGTTATGGATTTTTAGTCTTATCCTTGCCATATCAAAAATTACAAAGCCTAATTGTTCTATTTATATACATAATAAGTATGTAAATGTAACGTGTCTGTACTTTTTCAATTTTCGTGAAAAAAATTGTTGCAGGTGCTGAGGAATAAGTCATAGAATACATATCAATGGTTTTTTTAAATGTCTGTCTGTCTGTTTGTATGAACACACATCACCGCTAAAATACTGATTCACAATAAAAAGCATATCCTCAGGAGTAACTTAGTCTTTGTTTCATTAAAATCGGTTCACTCTATCAAAAGTTATTGTAATTTGAATGACGGCTCGAGGTAAGTACGAGAGAAATGTAGTAATCTACTAGTATATTATAAAGCTT
Organism: Antheraea yamamai; assembly: GCA_036509395.1. Lineage (NCBI taxonomy): Eukaryota > Metazoa > Arthropoda > Insecta > Lepidoptera > Saturniidae > Antheraea > Antheraea yamamai. The sequence goes on from AP028450.1 coordinate 7,908,860, forward strand.
ACTTGTTTGGTTGAACGCGCTAATCTCAGGTATTACTGGTCCGATTTGAAAAATTATTTCAGTGTTAGATAGCTAATTTATCAAGAAAGGCTATATATAATCACGCTAAGACCAATAGGAGCGGAGCACCAATGAAGAATGTTTCGTAATCGTTTTTTTTCCTTTTGAGTGCTTCCGCTGTGTATTAGCGTTAGCCCAAAGTAGTATCACGCGGACAAAGTCGCGGGCAGAAGCTAGTCATAATACATATTTATTTTATTAAAATTGCAAATATTGAAGAAAACATAAATTAAATCTACGTATGTTGAGTATATTGTATATTAGCTTTTGCTCGCAGTTTCACTCGTTTTGGTGTAGATGTAATATCCCTCGACTTGTCCATACCTTGACAACGTGTATGCAAAATTTCACGACGATCGATTGAGTAATTAAGGCATAACGTAACAAACAAACTTACATTCCAATTTATAATATTAGTACGGATTATAATGTGATTCGCCTTTTTCGACAGAAAATATCCTCATATGTCATTCAACTGATTATTTGATGACGTTTCACTTAGGCACATCAAGCTTGTGATGTTTTATTCCCTCTCCTTTCCACCCTCCTTACGACTGCGGTGAAAGGTCAAAGCTCTCTGAGGCATTATGTTACACTGATGTGTAACAAACGTCTTTTGATAATTAATTATTAAAACATCTCTTTTCTTTGTACGTTATATTTCTTTTGGCAATCTTTGTGTTTTAAACGGCATATATAATATTTATGTATGGCGTCTTTGAATCAAAAAGTTTTTATAGTCTTTTTTAATTGCCTGTAGAGAATAGACGTTTTCTTTTTTCGAATCCCTAATACCGCGTTGCTTGTGTTAGGTTACTGTATAAACTTATTGACATTCCAAATATTTTACGGAAATTAATTGTCTTTAATTTGTCAGTTCTGTCTCTTTTAACGTGTGCTTTACTCTCTCTCTCTCTCTTTCCAGTAGTTTGTTGTTTCTAACGATTTGTATTCATACGTATCTTCATAGTAAGTTTGTTTTTGGTTGATTTTAACCACAGAAGAAATCTATCTATACATATAACAAGAATGTAAATCTATCGTGTCTGTACTTTTTCGGTTTGTGTGAAAAACATTGTTGCAGGTGTCTAGGCATAAGTAATAAAATACGTTTCAATCATTTTTAGTAATGTTTGTCTGTCTATCTGTCTGTCTGTTTGTATAAAGACGCATTACTGCTAAAGTACTGGGTTCAAAAAATCATAAAGCATATCCTCCAAAATAATTTACCTGTGTTTCTTTAGAATCGGTCAACTCTATCAAAAGTTATTGTAATTTGAATGACGGCTCGAGTTAAATACGAAAGAAAAGTAGATAAGCAAATGGACTTAATACATTCAAATGATTTTAATAATCACATTTTTTTACATGAAATTTTCACGCGGATAGTCGTGGACACAGCTAGTCTATAATATAATACAAGATTTTCGTACCATTTAGTTACAAATGGATTTGATTTTAATATCTATATATATAAAAGCAGAAGCTGACTGACTTAATGACTGCCATGTCAATGCAGGGCCTAAACTATAAGGGTTATAAACTTGAAATTTTGTACAAGGGTTTCTTTTTATAACGTAGGGGAGCACTAAGAAAGGATTTTGATGAAAGTTTGATGAAAATTCATCCCCTAAGGGGGTAAAACGGGGGTGCAAAGTTACTATGAAGCTTTGCTGTTTTTGAAGTTATTGGAATTAAATTCAGTATTCCTTCATTGAAAGTCATGAATCACGTGTAAAATATTTTTTTCAAAATCATCCCTTAAGGGGGTAAAAGTGGGGTACAAAGTTAGTATGAAAGTTGTCTGATTTTCAAAGTTATTCCAATAAAATGTTGTATTTGGGTTATAAATTCCTAATAAAGATTATTGCAGATATCGCTTTTTGTGAATTCAATCCCTAAGGGGGTAGAAGAGGGGTGCAAATTTAGTAGGTATAAAAGTTTTAGTATTTATCTACATTATTTCAATAAAAAATTGTATTTAGGTTATTAGTTCCTAAGAATTATTATGGGCGATATCTTACTCAGAGCTTAAAGTATCGGATTCGAAACTGTCAAAACTCTTCTATATAGCGGGCCGCGCGCGCATGAATGTGCCGCGGTAGTGCATGAGGTAGGGGGCGGGACATACGTAGTCGACAAGTGGGCAACCCGAACGCGGGCAAACGTCGGTAATTTTTTTTTATACACAACATGTACCTATACTTATTTATATCACCTACTTTCATAAATAATATAATAAAATATGTACATAATGATTCTAATTTAATTATAAAAGAACGATTTTAAAATAAATAAAATCCTTTTATAAATATTATAAAATATCTACCTACCCTAAATGACTACTAAATACTAATAAAATAATAATAATAATAAAATCATTAAATGTGTCTACAGACGATCTACTGTAGGCTAATATAACTACCTCAATATCGCAAAAGAAGTTTCGAGTAAAAGCTAGTCGATGATAATTAATACGTATTATGAAGCCTCGGAAAAGGCGTCATATCCATCGTGGTGTATTCTCCACGTGTGCCGTTTATATTAATATTTTATAATTTTTTAAAGTTTCTATTCTACCGTGTGTGACTCGTACGCATGTTTTTCTATTGGTATTTCTATTACAAATTGACCCCTATAAACCGTCTGTTTTAAAGTCAATTCTGTCAAATTTGATCATCGCTGTTCAAGCAGTCTTGAAAAGCGTTAGGAGAAAAGCCTCGTTAGAATCGGTTCAATCGTCTCTGATATACTTGGGCAAACAACACGCAGTGCAAAATTATTCATACGTACAGATTTGACGTTTGAATTTCCTTCACCCTAGAGGTATAATTTTTTTTTATTCGAAATCAAAGCTAGTACCAGAGTCAAGTACATGAAAGTTGCACATACATATTCAATATACCGACTGAATGGTTAAAGGGTTGCAATATTCTCAGGGGCTACTGAGTTGTCGTTTTTGGTTGTAAATCAAATAAAACAATAGGTGCTTAATAATTTAACCTAATTATCACGAGAAACGCAAAACTGATATACACTTAACATCACATGGTTTACGCAAAAACGAACTGGTGTAATAAATACCGAAGCGGTGAATCAAGCCGTGTCGCGCACTCCAGCCCGCGCCCCCCTTCCCTTTGTTCAACCGTGCGGTATTCCGCCAACAAGCGGTTCATAATTATCAATCATTACATGATTAACTTTGAAAAGCGCCTCTTCAATTTTATTCATTGAATCTAGGTGTGGTTTTTTTTCATTTAAAAGTATCCTTCCCATACCTTTAAATATTTTAGAACAAACTTTAACTAAGGTTCTCTTTGTTTTTTATTAGTATTTGTTTTGATATTATTATTTTATATGTTAAGTGTGACCATTAACTACACACGATTGAACGGTGTCACACTTTAAACAGTAACCTGGTATAATGTTCTAATCTGTTCGTATAATTTCTTGTTGACTTATTTTTTTTCATTACCATTCCTTACAATTTTATATCCAATGTGCAATTCGAAATAAAGCAGTTTATTACTAACCGGGATTTAAGAGCCGTAGATACTAAATGTTATAGTTGTTTGATTATGGTAATGAATCTCCAATTATATATTAACTAGCGGGGCCGGCAGACGTTGTCCCGCCCTGATTATGAAAAAATCCTTGACAAATTATATACTAAAACGTTCCTCATTAATCACTCTATCCACCGGTGAAAACCGCATGAAAATCCGTTTGGTAGTTTTTGAGTTTATCGCGAACAGACAGACGGACAGACGCGGTAGGGGACTTTGTTTTATACTATGTAATGATAATTTAAAAACTACATTAGACTAATTCAGTAAGTAGATTTCACATAACGAATGCTAAAAAAGTAAAAAGGATGTGCGACTTTTCTTAACTTTGAAACCCTATTACTGATTAAATTCGAATGAATTCGGACTCTCGTTATAGTGCCATTTAAAAATCTTCTAAAACATTTACAATACGGTGTGACTGCCAGCCCGGTTTACAATGGAAGTCGCGGTTAAATTCTCATATACGTCCTCATACATAATGGCGTCTTCTTAACAAAAGAAGTACGTTTCGTATAGCATCGTTGTCGAGACGTATTCCAAAATTCTTAACAGGGACTCGAAACTTCGCATATTCTTGTAAATCTACAGAATTCACTAGACCTCGAAAACATTTGATGCGTGATAGGTTTTCATAAATCTAACTGGGTGCAAAGAAGTATAATATTCTTGGAAATATAATAAGTGGTTTTGTTTCGTTCATCGACCGCTGATACGTTTGACTTTAGTCTGACATCCATGAAGATTCGATTTTACTGGAATGTTTCGTTGTAGACTTTTGAATATTTTATTTCTTTGCTCGACGCTTTTAAAAGTTCTTGAAGTTTTGTAAGTGATTTTTTTCGTATATTGAAGAACATATATTAAAAAAGGTTATTACTTTGTTTAATATTATTGGTTGATACTACATATAATTCTCTTTCTATGGTGCTATTATGAACCAAATGGTCAAAATTATAACGTCCGAAATTCATTAGCCGTGAGGAGAGTACAATGGTAAAATATAGACAGATGTTACTATTATAATAATTGTGTAGTTACATTTCAAAATGAGCTAAATACAGTTAAGACTCCCAGTTCTTTAACACTGAGAATGAAGTTCATTTTTGGTTGGTGTCCTAATTAGTTATATGCATAGAAATATATATGCATTTTAAGTGTACGTCCACGACTTGAGCGTGAAATAAGTAATGCTTATTTGTATTTTAGCCGCAAATTGGAGGCCTGGCAAAAAATCAGCGCCGTTTTCAAAGGCGGTAATGCGCTGATGCCAGATCTCATTGTCATACTTTCCTTTTTTATGATTAAGGGTTTTTTGTCCACTTGGTTGGTGGTAGATCTACGCTGAAGCTATAACTCGTTTCAGCATGAATGGGTCGGCTCGCTCGGGGTACTAACACCCGACCTACAGAAAACCGACATGAAGTAACAATGCTTGGGTTGTTGCGCTTCGTTCGGTCAGTAAGAGCCCTTCCCTCTTCTTCCCTTTCCCTCCCCTCTCACCCATACACAGGCTAGCAACGCACTTGCGACCACAGAGTACGTTATATAAATAGAGCTCGCACTCGTTCTTTCCAATCAGCTCCTCTATAATACGTTTTTCGAACTAATATCTGTTTGTTATAGATGTACATTTATAGTTATGTATGTATGCATACAGCGGTACTGCGTAAATCGTATACCAGTTTTTGATCATTTTTATTTGTAATGAATATATTCATCGAAGGGCAAATCTAAATCCAAGTATGTGTATGCAGGTGTCATTATTTATTAGTAGATCCGGAGATAGATAAAATTGTTAGTGGGAGGCAAGAAAATTTAAGGGAGCACACTCTCGTAACAGATACGTAAACAAAGTGAACTTTCAAACGTTCTTTCGAAAACAAATATTTGAAAGTTGTCAGTTTGCAATGTCAAAATTAATTGTCCGCAACCATCTTTTGTTACCAAATTTGCCAAAATTATATAACAGTGCTATCTACAGAGTGCGTTGATAACCAGAAATAGACGAGCCTTTTCCATACCGATCCGATTCTGAGAAGTGAAAATAGCGTGCTTGCGACTCCCCTGGTGTTGCTAGTGTCTATGGATGGTGGTGATCACTTTACATCAGATGACCCACCTGTTCGTTTGCTTCCTTTGATGTATAAAAAAACTTGTATTTACTATGGCAATAAATTTTTTTCTTTCAAAAAACTAACGTAAAATATTAGGAACAGCTAAAAGTGGGTTTAGCTAGAATTGTAATGTAAGATACATCATTCATTTTTACTGTCTATAGGCTTTAGTGTTTGACCAGGACCTCATCTAATATTAAATGATAATGTGGGCTATGATATACACGCTAAACCTGGAGGGATACTGGAGCTCAAGTGTAGTGGCAGCAACATACCAGCGGGTGCTTGGTGCCAGATTTGTCAACTTGATGTTAGTAGCCATGCGGATTTAGGAAAGGCTCTGCTAACGTACTATGGTCTCATTACGATCCTTCCCTTCGCCGAAAGCTCCGAAACAGTGTCAAGAATTTGAACCTGCGTCGATTGACGCAGTGTCCGAACACGCTATTTGCTGACTAACTATCATTTCATAATCCTTACGCAATTATTGAAGACATTGTTATCCCGCTGTTCATTATACTTTATTAATACTGACAATGACAATGGTCGGCCTGTGTTATCACAACCGTGCCAAAAATCTAGCGTTATACATTGATCAGTGTGAAAGAGAGAGCACTTAGTATTGCTTAAACTCAAAGTCATTGTACGGCGATGAAATAAAATTACAGAGGTTTGTATTTGTGCGCGCACCACTCCAAAACTACTGGATAGAATTCAATCAAATTCGTTTTGTTTTACTTCTTAGACACTTGGTTGTTATATAAAAAAAGTTTAGCATCATATCTAATATAAACATATTACAGTTTTAAAAGAATTAAGATTTTTGTAAGTAATACTCTGTACTGTACTTCTCTCTCTCTCTACCTCTCTAAGTACCTAAAATAAATTGTTAGGACAAATGACGCAGACAAAGTCGCGGACATCATTTAGTCTCCAATATAATATAAGCCATTTAACATACTAATATTTGATAATAACTTATAATGATAACGGTACGAGTATATCAGTTGTTGAACAATACAACAGCGTAATTAATTATTGATTTATAAACTTCATAGTCATCTATATTTATAAGAAACTTAATGTAATAGGGTCTTAAAAATGACTCACCAAGTTCAGAGCCACAGACGCGGGGAATGATTTCCAAGATGGCAGAGCATGACGCGTCTTCGAAGCACAGCTGCCGTGCCAGTAAGCAGTTCAGGATGGCCATAGCCTTCAGGCCGGGCGCTGTTGACAAAAAATATATGTTATTTCTGGTAATTAATTGATTAGATTAGTGCATTTTCGATCTCTTGGCTCTATTTAGGCCAAGGAAAATCTATAAAAACATTACTATATATGTAACATATAACATTTATTGAAGTATTATATAAGCAGTTTTAATGTAAGTATAATAAAGTATATCTAAAATAAATAAAATATTATTTAACTGACTATCGCAACCGGTACAGGTTGATAAAAAAATGACAGTATTTTTTTTTACTTTATTGTGTTTCAGGTATAACTAGCAGCTAAGGTTGGCTGGCAGGTCACGTCGGTATGCTAGCTATGATCAATAATGAATTGTTTATTTCTCATTCGTCGTTTTTAGATTGTACTAGCGAGCCTGGAGGACGTTATCCTGCCCTAAAAAGACCTTGACCAATTATATACCTAAACCTTTATCATGAATCACTTTATCTACTGGTGAAACCGCTCGAAAATCCGTTCAGTAGTTTTTGAGTTTATCGCGAACATACAGACAGACATACGTGGCATAGGACTTTGTTTTATGATATGCAGTGACTGTATTGTGCACCACGCACAATGCCTTCCTTTGTTGTTGTAAAAGAAATAATTCCGTCATTTTTAATAGTTTACAAAACATTTCAAATATTCCGTACACAAGATCATGAAATAATATACTTTAAATGGATACCAGTAGAATTAATAGCAATCTAACAAGTCCATTGTTAATTAATTCCTGTGTTGCTCTTCATTAAATTTGGTAAAATAATTACGTAACACAGATTCATATGTGTAACCTCATTCAGCGTTGTAATCGATTCAAATACAGCCAATGATATTTAGTATGTATACAAATAAATACAACTGATGTCTGTTTGTAATGTCAAAATAATATATTTTTTTTATTAAATTAATAATATATTAAGTATAGTCCGAGTCGTCGTTGATGGCCGCTCTGACTATAGCTTCAAGTTCAGTCTTGCGCATAGTACAGTCAATAGGTTAATACAAAACAAAATCAGAATATTATTATAGGAATGTAACATTTACGTTTATTAATCTTTAATTTGTCTCGATATTATACGTACATAACAGATTTTAATGAATTATGATTCAAGTAGATATTTGCCTATTACATTAAGTAATAAAAATGTAGCATTATAATATAATATATGCTACTTTCAGAAGATTCTGTATGTGAAATGAAAGTTTGATTCCGATTGTGTCGTCTTGTAAACAGTTTGACAGCTGGTTTACGAAAACCTGTTTATATGAATTGAGCAGACATATACATACATACAAGGTATATATAAATATAGAATATTTGCAAAGAATTAGAGATAAAAACGAACAAATAATAAAAATTAAATCTGGGGTAATTAAATAACAGTAAAAACTAGAAATGGAAGAGCTAAATGATGATAAAGCTAAAATATTAACAGTTCGCCAGATCGTGTATTTGACAGTTATAATTAAAACCAAACAACATTTAATCACCTGGTTTGTGAGTTTTGGGTGATCGCTTACTTTAATTGAATGATCGCCTTTATGCAGTATTTATTTCTATCTGTCAGATATATCTGGTAGCATATATTGTGCAGATATTATGCGTGTTACAATACCGTTATTGTGAATAAACTGCATTCATAATGAATAAACAATTTGTATTAAAAATAAAATAAACAAAGCCTTTCATAGAAACATCATTATTCGAAGTGGATGGGTCTTCTAATAATGACAAATAGACAAGAAAAAGAAAACAACGAAAATAGCAATAACATGTAATTAACAACAACAGCACTAAATTGACTTCTGAATGCGACTGTACTGAAACTAGTAATGACAGGACACATGTGTCATCGTGGGTGAAATAGGGGGCGAGGTACGCGCACGGGTGAGCTTGCTCCCCTTTTACCTCACTACGTCCCTCTGATACCTAAATCTTTGTTCTGAGCATGTACTTCAGAGCGGTTAAAACATTTGACGCGGACTATACGTCTGACATTTAAAACAAAAATCCAATTTTAAAAGAGGTTGTTTGCCTTTTTGTACCGTCTAATCTTCGATACGGTTGAACCGATTTTGACGGGGCTTTTGTTAGATAACTCATGGTATAAGGAATAATTAAGGCTACTTTTATTTTAGTAAAAAATAGGGTTCTGAGCAAATATAACAAACTAAATAGCAGTGTCCAGTACTCCGCGCGTCTGACACAGACGTATTGCACTGAATAAAAAACTTTTTGCTATAGTCCACACGGGTAACTGATAGTCATAATTAAGTAAGACTAATATTCCCATACCTGCACGTATCGCCATTAATTTTTGTCTATGGTCGCGATAAATTCCGGTGTAAGAAGACATTATCGTCACGCGTTGCGAACTATCGGGTTGCGTTACGATAGGCGCAACACCATAACTGGATCTGCTGTTTTTACGCACATCAAAGAAGTTTAGCGGACGATAATTTCGAGTTATCGTTTGATCTGCTCCTTTGTCGGAATAACTTTTAACGTTAATTTTAGTACGATAAGTAGTTGAAGCTTCGTCACGCAGATATTGGACTAGCATAAGACAAACTATCTATAAACAGCGGAATAGGAGCAAAGTTCATGGATTCTATAGAGTAGCTTATACAAACAAAAGGTTATATTTTTAAATAGTTTTACTGTTAGTTGATGCATTAACTCTCAACAGTTAAAATGAACTATTTAAATAACTGAACTGTAAGGGAGCAAAATAGCATAATTGATGCAATCTGAATCAGACGGAAATATATTTCAAGCTCGAAATAACTGCAAGTCTGTACTATGTATTGATCTAACCGAGTTCTCCACCTAAATTATTCTAGCATTTTCGGTTACGTTGTACCATTTATTATTAGAGTTATGAATGTTTATTTTGCTTCGAGTTAAGGAAGCGTTTGTTAAGGATTTGGGAAACGACAAGATATATATAATATAATATGCAAGGTCACGTATTAAGAAAATTGATGGATTTTCGTTGAGAGATTTCATTATCAAAATCATAATATCCTTTATTAAATTTAGGCCCTGAGAAGACACTTATGAACGTCAAAGCTACCACCACAATCCAGTCATCGAGAAGAACCGGCAAGAAACTCGGTAGTACCACCCTCTCATAGAAAACCGACGTGAAGTAACAGTGCTTGCATTGTTGCGTTTCGTTTGGTCAGTGAGAGCGCCGGATAGTCCACCTCCCCTCCCCCTCCGCCCTCTTCCACTATCTCTCCCCAAATACAGAGTGGCAGCGCACTTGCGACGCTTCTGGTGTTGCAAGTGTCTATCGACGGTGTATAATCGGTTAATATTTTATAGTTTACGTAAAACTTACGTTGCTTTTAACCGCATAATTTGTCTTTTATAATTACCTGATATTAAAATCAGACAAAAAATTTGGCCAGAGAATAACAAATACAGTTACGCTATAAAAAATGAATCATGTAAATAGCTTCAGTGGTTTTGTGTTATAAGCAGACAAACATACAGTGAAATGGGAAGTATATTATAATATGTAAGGATATGGATAGTGACTTAACGTCAGATGAGATTGTGATGAAAAGCTAACCCTATAAAAACTAAACAAAACTAAATTATTACCTCGGCTTTGGCTTTACTAAAGGCATTTGACAGTTATATACGTTGCAATGGAACCATGTTACCTCGGAGACACGACAATGATCATTAATTTTATTTGTACCAAAAGTCCGGGTACGTTTTATATATTATATTAGCCTAGGTCTGCGGTCGGTGTTCAGTTGACATGCTATGTTTTGCGGTTTTGAATTATGGTCGCTGAACAAAATCTCGTCTGACCAATATCATATGTGGGTATAGTTACACATTTTCAATGGTTTTAAAATACATTACGATGCATTGCACCGAGTGTATTTGATATCAATAGTGGTCGAAACGCAATCATTTTTTTTTCAAGTTGAAGAATAAAGAATGATTACCGAAACGTACCTATACATATAATAAGAATTCTAATCGAACGTGTCTGCACTTTTTAGATATTTGTGAAAATAATTTTGCAGGTGTCTTGAAATAAGTAATCAAATACATTTACATTAAATTTAGAAATATCTCGCCGTCTCTTTGTTTGTGTGAATATGCATCCATGCTAATGTATTTATGGTACAGCCTCACCAAGAAAATAATGAAGCGTAGTCTTGAGTAACATTTAGTTTTGGTTTCATTAAAATCGGTTCACTTTATCAAACGTTATTGTAATTTTAACAACGATGCGAATTAAGTACGAGAGAACAGTAGATAAGTAAATGGACATATATTCAGATGATTTAGTTAGTTATTATTTTTTTACATTAGATTATAATAGATGCGCTAACGCTATTGCGAACTACCTTAACGGCACGTTGCAGAGTGAATACTACGTTGCTATTATCAGAAGGTTGGAGATAAATAAAAGTTTGGCTGCTGGTTTAGAAATCCCCTTTTATGAAAGTTAGCATATACAAAACAGAATTAAATAAAAGGTCAAGATAGAAGTAAACCAACAATACAAATAATATTAGAGGCACAAAAGATAAGTACAACTAGGAAATGACAATAATAACTAAGCAATAAAATAATAAAGATAGTAAAGATAAGATAGATTAATAAGATAAGATAGATATGTCACTTTATATGTGCAATTTGTCAGTGAGATTATAATTACACCCAGATAGTATGTGGTCGCCGTTTGGGCGGTGTTTTTAATAGGACAGCTTTTGCTTTTCCATTTGAATTATCGTAGCACACATAATACCGTTGGTGTAGATATTGCGGGGTGGTATGGTTTTACAGCATGACTGGGTCGCAACCACCATGTATATGGCGAAAAAGCCCGTCATAGTGATTCGCTTCTGCGGGTCGCGTTTTGGGATCAACCTGTGCATATCCAGCTTTTTGTAGGCCGGCAAGACAGCGGCGACCAGCGACGGATAGTGTGTCACTCGGTGGTCGCCATTCTTTTTCGATTGTACTGTGCTTACCATCAGGCATAGTGCAGTCATTTTGCCGTACTACTATAAAAAAATGTCTGTCGCTATTTATATTATAGTTATCTAAAGTTTCGTAAAAATCTACTAACTAAAAAAATAAAATGGAAATCTGGAAAGAAACAGACGAGGAAGATATATTATAACTATTTGTCTCTGACTATTTGAATGTTATATGTAGATTTATGGATACTGTAGTAGAATGCAGAATATTATTATATTGTGACGTCATGTGAAGATGGTGCAATTCAAAAACAATGCCGATAACTAAGACAAGCGCTGTCATACCGACCTGCCAGTTTGTTCCCAGTAAACACTAGAGCATCCTAAACTAAAAGAGAGTGTCTACGACGGGTATATCACCACACCCAATGAAATCATAACCAGTCCAATACAGGTCCCGTATATGTCGCTTTATCATTACAACCAGTCTGTAAACGGAGTAAAGGGAGGTATCGGCATAATCACCACACCAGACCACGAAGTATTGGTGATTTTAATCCCCGAGAAATCCAGAATTCGATTCGATTTGGACATCGAATTGAAATTCCAGCAGTTGAAACCGACCACAACGACCTTGCTTATTAACTCTGTACATTACCTGATCCCGGAACGTATAAAAAAACTTATATATAAGTATATAATGAGCTATGTTTGTATGTATAATATTCGCGTACATAAAATACATATTTTCCGTAGTTGGAAAATTATATTAATGCTTTAATATTTCTGTCTCTGCGGTTCCGAGTGCAGGTGACATCTGCTGCGGTACTGACCTTTGCTAGAGTATTAATTGTATTCTGGTATCATTTTTTAGTAGAAAATATGTTTTAGTTTTGGCAGAGGAATATATTTTTCTATTTTCTACTTACGGCAAACAATCCAGATTATTCAGGTTATCAGTTTAGTGTTGTTATAAAATGTTGACCCTCTTTATTTGAATTTTCCAGAGAGTTCTTTCTAAAAGGTTAGAATCTTTTTTTCTGTTATTATTTCCAAACCAATTGATTTTCGTATAACAATTAAGGTAAATTCCGCAAAAATGTTCAATTTTATATTAAAGTAATTGGTAAATTTATTAAGTTAAAAGTTATTAAGTTAAAAAAAGTTAATTAAATTAGTTTCAATGTTAGAAAATCACGGCTAATGCAAGTTTATCTATACTAATATTATAAATCTATAAATACTAATATTATAAAGAGGTGTCACGCGGCGGGGAGTTCCACAGGGGTCCGCCTTGGGCCCACTCCTGTGGAACATGGGCTACGACTGGGTGCTCCGCGGCGTGCTCCCGTTCGGAGCGCGCATAATTTGTTACGCGGATGACACCCTAGTCGTAGCCCGGGGCAAAGTTGACAGGAGGTGGAGCGCCTGGCCACGATGACCACAACCCTCGTGGTGGGGCGCATTCGGCGTTTGGGTCTCAGAGTGGCCCTCGAGAAGACCGAGGCCCTACTATTTCATGGGCCTCGGCGAGGGCCACCACCTGGGGCCCATATAATGGTGGAGGGTGCCCGAATCAGGGTGGGGACCCAGATGAAGTATCTGGGACTCACCCTGGACGGGCGCTGGCAGTTTGAGCCCCATTTTGAGGGGCTCAGACCGCGAATTGTGGTGGTGGCGGCGGCACTCGGCCGGGTGCTCCCCAACATAGGGGGCCCGAATGCTGGGTGCCGCCGACTATATATGAGGGTCTTACAGGCGATGGCCGTCTACGGTGCCCCGGTGTGGGCCGACGCTCTTGGTGCCGCTAATGTGCGGGCGCTGCGCAATGCATAGTGGCACTGAGGGCGATCAGGGGGTACCGCACCGTGGCCTCCGCGGCGGCCTTTGTGCTCGCCGGCTCCCTGCCCTGGGAGCTGGAGGTGGGGGTTCTTGCCGCCGTGTACGAATTTACGGCGGCAAGAAAGAGTATCGGGGAGCCTCCGGCTCCCAGGGAGATTGAGGCCAAGAGAAGGAAGGGCCGGGAGGAGGCGAAAGGACGATGGAGGCGGGACCTGGTGGACGAGCGGTATGGGCGTTACACTATTGACGCCGTCCGCCCGGTCCTGCCGGATTGGATAGGGAGACGTTGGGGCTCCCTGTCGTTCAGACTGGTGCAAGTACTCACCGGGCATGGTTGCTTCGGGTGGTACTTGCACCAGATCGCTCGTAGGGAGCCAACCGCCGCATGCCATGAATGCGGCGCTGTGGAGGATACTAGCATAGTTCGATCCCTTGCCGCCTCAACAATACGGTCGGACGGTACACCGTGGGGTTTTAGTCCGTGCGAGTCGGACATAACCCACTCTCTCCCCCGAGAGGATGGTGTATCCATAAGGGATTTCCCCACGTTAATAAAAATAAAAAAATAAAAAAAAGAGGTAAAGTTTTTGAGTTTGTGACGTTGTAGGGGATAATCTCAGGCACTACTTGTCCGATTTGTAAAATTCTTTCAATGTTATATAGCTCATTTATCGAGGAAGGTTATAGGCTATATATTATGACGTTAAAGATAATAGGAGCGGAGCACCAATGAAGAATGTTTCAAAATTAGGTTTATTTTTCCCTTGAGAGCTTCCGCTGCGTGTTGGCATTAAGCCCAAAGTATCTATTCCACGCTGACGAAATCGCGGACAGAGGCTAGTGGTTAAATAATGATGAACTACACGACAAATTAATAGCCCACCAAAAGCTTAATTCATTTTTATAGGGTGTAATTAAATAAAACAGTTATTTAATAAATAATTTAATTTGAAGCTCGATTTACAGTGAGAATGTAGACAAAGATTATATATAACTCTCAGTTTAGACAATGACTGATTTTCCATAATATTTTTTATCATTCCATTGTAGGTGGTAGGGCCACGCTGAAGCTATTACTGGTTTCAGCATGAATGGGTCAGCTCACTCGGGATAGTACCACCCGACCCACAGAAAACCGACGTGAAGTAACAGTGCTTGCATTGTTTTGTTTCGTTCGATCAGTGAGAGCGCCGGAGGCCCACTTCCCTCCCCCTTCCCCTCTCTAAAAAAATCTATGTACAGTGCTTGTCAATATTTTCGGCCGTTCTAAATATAAGTCAGTCGAGCTTGTGCATAATATCGACAATAGTTTAAAACAAAACAAAGATAAAATATTTATTATAGGAATATAAAATTTGCATTTATTTATCCAAAAGTTGACTCGATGTTATCTTAATATATATATTTCTTGTGTGCGTGTGTATGTGACTGAACTCCTCCTAAACGACTGGACCGATTTTGATGAAATTTTTTGTGTGTGTTCGTGGAGATTCGAGAATGGTTTAGATTCACAATTGGACCCGGCAGGTGGCGCTGCGATCGACTTTTAGGATTTTTTTTGTTTTCAAGGCAGGACAACGTCCGCCCGGTCCGCTAGTACATATATATAACACTATTTATACTTAAATTTGCGTCCTGTACGATTATACTCAGACGATTGGTGAAAAAAAATTGCAAATGTGACGCGTGGAAGGCATATATGTGTTCCACGAGCTAATATAATATTCTTTTTCTGTATTATTTTATGTACCGTAAAGCGGATACCAATATTGGTAAACGGGGACAAATAAAGTATTGTTCTCTAGTATTCGAACCTAGTAATTGAATCATTTATGTTAAACTAGCGGGCCCGGCAGACGTTGTCCCGCCCTGATTATAAAAAAATCCTGGACAAATTATATACCAAAACGTTCCTTGTGAGTCACTCTATCCACTGGTAAACCGCATAAAGATCCGATCAGTAGTTTTTGAGTTTATCGCGAACAGATAGACAGACAGACGCGGTAGGGGACTCTGTTTTATACTATGTAATGAAGTGGCGTTACAATTGACTGTAAAATCTCATTTATATCGAACCTTTTTAATTTTTAACGTCACAACGTAATGGAGTTCTATATTTAATTTTGGCAATGAAAATTAACGACAATTAACAAACAAAATACAATGAATCATTACATAGTATAAAACAAAGTCCCCTACCGCGTCTGTCTGTCTGTTCGCGATAAACTCAAAAACTACTGAACGGATCTTTATGCGTTTTTCACCAGTGGATAAAGTGATTCACGACGAACGATTTGGTATGTAATTTGTGCAGGATTTTTTTTATAATTAGGGCGGGACAACGTCTGCCGGGCCCGCTAGTAAAATATAAAAAACTAAAAATAAAACACCGAAATATTTGCAAAAATACAAAGGATAAATATTTGTTGATAGCTGTGAACATGTAATTTTTGTTTTATTGGCTCATTTGTGATTATCAGAATAAGCAAAGAGATAGGAGTTTTTTTCTGATTTCACTGAATAAAAGTTGGGAGATATGTGTACCCAGTTGGTTATTTATGTCAATCATAGATCAGGTTTTAACAATAGATCAATTTTTCAAATGATATGTGATATGGGTTGATCTCAAATTGAATAACCACTCCCAAATACTCACAGTACGATTCGACGAGCCCACTTCCTTTAATACTATGATGGTATAGGTAGAAGTAAAAAAGCAGTAAAAAGAAATACAATTTAATGCAATTAGAATCATAAATCTTTGTAATTGAAAATAGTCTAATCTCCTTCGTCACCACCCTCTTCCTCTTCATCAAACTCTCCCTCTTCCTCAGCCGTAGCATCCTGATACTGCTGGTATTCCGATACTAAGTCATTCATATTACTTTCTGCTTCCGTGAACTCCATTTCATCCATCCCCTCGCCGGTGTACCAATGTAAGAATGCTTTGCGTCTAAACATTGCTGTAAATTGTTCAGAAATACGTTTAAACAGTTCCTGGATTGCGGTAGAGTTACCGATGAATGTCGCAGACATCTTCAGCCCTCGTGGTGGAATATCGCACACAGCAGTCTTCACATTGTTTGGAATCCATTCCACAAAGTAAGAAGAGTTTTTATTTTGTATGTTCATCATCTGCTCATCCACCTCCTTCATGGACATACGACCTCTGAAGACTGCCGCAACAGTAAGGTATCTCCCGTGGCGGGGATCGCACGCCGCCATCATATTCTTTGCATCAAACATTTGTTGAGTCAACTCTGGCACGGTAAGAGCTCGGTACTGCTGGCTACCACGAGACGTTAGTGGGGCGAAACCGGGAATAAAGAAATGCAGGCGAGGAAAGGGGACCATGTTTACAGCTAATTTTCTTAAATCTGCATTCAGCTGCCCAGGGAACCTTAAGCAGGTTGTTACACCAGACATTGTTGCAGATACCAGATGATTCAAATCACCATACGTTGGAGTCGTCAATTTAAGTGTCCGGAAACAAATATCGTAAAGAGCTTCATTATCAATGCAGTAGGACTCATCGGTGTTCTCCACCAGCTGATGTACAGAGAGCGTGGCGTTATATGGTTCCACAACCGTATCGGACACTTTTGGTGATGGTACTATGCTAAACGTGTTCATAATTCGATCAGGATATTCTTCTCGGATCTTGGAGATTAACAAAGTGCCTAAACCAGCACCAGTGCCTCCTCCTAACGAGTGTGTCAATTGAAATCCTTGCAAACAGTCGCATCCTTCAGCTTCTTTCCTTACAACATCTAGAACTGAATCGACTAGTTCAGCACCTTCAGTATAGTGTCCCTTGGCCCAGTTATTACCAGCTCCAGATTGCCCAAATACGAAGTTATCGGGGCGGAAAATTTGCCCGAATGGCCCTGAACGTACAGAATCCATGGTGCCGGGTTCTAAATCTACTAAGACTGCGCGTGGGACATACTTGCCACCTGTAGCTTCATTATAATACACGTTAATACGTTCCAACTGTAGATCAGAATCGCCGTGGTAAGTGCCTGTGGGATCAATACCATGTTCGTCAGATATCACTTCCCAAAACTGAAAACAAAATGCACAATTAATTTATTATTTTTGGTACTATTGTATGCATTATTAATTTTTATTATAACGGGATATTTATAAATATCCTCGTTATCACAATTTGATTCGTATTTAGGCAACGATTGAAAAAAAATTTTTTAAGGGTGATGATTTTCAATTCCCTATTTGTTTCGTTCTAATGGGATAAATACTTGAGGTACTTACGTATTAACGCCACGGCAGTGAGCATTTTTTGCACAAGGCTAACCTAACCTAAAAGAACCGAAACGGGAAAGTTGAGAAAAATAAATCGGTTAGGAACGCGAGCTGGCCGCAGCAGCGTTTCTTTGTTAATACGTAAGTACCATAATCTATTTTTACCAAGTTCCGTAGCTGTACCAGACATCTTCGCTCACGTGAACTATGAAACTATTGTTCACTTTATTGTTTATAAGCTTTCACGCTTTTTGGCTTAATATCCAAATATTTAACGCTCAA
Source organism: Antheraea yamamai (assembly GCA_036509395.1). Lineage (NCBI taxonomy): Eukaryota > Metazoa > Arthropoda > Insecta > Lepidoptera > Saturniidae > Antheraea > Antheraea yamamai. The sequence continues at coordinate 7,927,182 of AP028450.1, forward strand.
TCTCGTCGTGCACAATATTTATTAGGAACTTAGACAATTGAACGTAATTCGATATCATAAAGAACTAACAAATTAGTATGAAATGCTAATGCTATCAGTTGCTTAATCAATTGTAATAAGGTTTAGTCATATGATTTAACTTTATAGAAGATTCATATTTAAATATTTCGAAATCTAACATTCGTTTACTGAGAATTTTGTAACAGTGTTTACCTTTGCTCCAATTTGATTGCCGCATTGACCAGCTTGTATATGCACTATTTCCCTCATTTTATATTGACTTTTTCTCTAAAGCGGCTATTCTTTTATTATAAGACACGACCTACTCGTATGTCGTATTCAATAAAACAAAAGCCGATTATTTAGAATGTCTATTCCTGAAATAATCATTTTCTTCATAATAAGGCTATACTTCGGCCAGTCGGCCATCGATTAATCACTGGGAAGTTGAACGATATTTGTATTTATCCTTCTTTGTCAAATAAAACTAAAAATAATTGACCAACCTTTTTCCTATGTTTTATATAATATTTTCATAAGTGATAAGACCGTTCACAAATCGGCGTAGATACATTGTATGAAAGGATTTATCTTCTGGAGGAACCTTTAGAAATTTGTGAGGACAGAGGAAAGTAATCTTCAAGTTTTTTTATTTAACTATTTTTTATATAATACCGGGCAAACAAACAGGTGGGTTACCTATTGGTAAGTGATCACCGCCGCCCATAGACTAGTGTCTATGTAGGTAGTTGCTAGTGCATAACCAGGAAGTCACAAGTGCGTTGCCGGCCTTTTAAAGGAGGTAAGCTCCCAGCGCTCTCACGCATTGAACGAAACGCAACAATGCAAACACTTACTTCATGTCGGTGTTTCTGTAGGTCGGGTAGTACTACCCCGGGCGAGCCGACCCATTGATGCTGAAACCAGTAATAGCTTCAGCGTGGCTCTACCACCTATTAAACTCAGAAGATCACTTATAAAAAGTATTTATATTGACCCGAAAGGCTACAAGAATAGAATAAAGATTTTTTCATATACTCACACACGCTGTTTCACCCTGACAGTAACGTCCACTATAGTAGTTAATAATGAATTTCCGCAAAAGTAACGCTTCTTCAAACAAATACAGTAAATTTAATTTTAAAATTATTTTAAGTCTATATTGTTTTTCAAAAACTGTTTATTGTAGTACTTGCTTCTACTCACGGGTAGCACTTTTCTTCTGGATGAAGGATACCGTATGTTCTTTACTGTATCTCTAACAATAAATATACAAACTTCCCTATGGTCGGTTAACTGATTTAGGCGAAAATATATACCTGCGATATAGCGATACCTGCTGTTGAGTTCCGTTACAGAACGACACGTAACGTAACGGACTAAAGGTCCATCAGTGTCATCTCGATGGTTGGAAGTCGTGCACTTTCCCACGTACGACAGTTTTCTGGAATTAACTCCCAGCGGCAACGTTTCCGGACCATTACAATCTCCCATCTTTCAAGAAACGAACTTCTTTCTCAAGGGCCGGCAACGTATCTGTGATTCACCTCGTGCCGCAGGTGTCCATAGGCGGCGGTGATCACTTATCATGAGGTGATTCGCATGTTCGTTTGCCACTAACAGTATATAAAAAATGCAAACAGACAAACTTACATTTGCATTTATAGTTTTAATTAGGATTAGCATTTTATTCAGGTACTAGCTTCTGCCCGCGACTTTGATCACGTGGAATAGTTACTTTGGGCTAACGCTAACACGCAGCGGAAGCTCTCACAAGGAAAAAAACTCCGATTTTGAAACTTTCTTCATCGGTGCTCCGGTCCTATTGGTCTTAGCGTGATGAAATATAAATGAGCTATCTAACACTGAAAGGATTTTAAATCGGATCAGTAGTTCCTGAGATTATCGAGTTCAGCCAACTAAACAAACAAACCCTCCAGCTTTATAATATGTATTACTTACTACTCTTCTCTCGTACTTAACTCGAGCCGTCATTCAAATTACAATAACTTTTGATAGAGTGGACCGATTTTAATGAAACAAAGACTAAGTTACTCTCGAGGATATGCCTTATAAATTTTTATGAATGATTTTATTTAAGAACCCAGTACTTTAGCATTGATGCGTGTTCATACAAAGAGTCAGGCAGACATACATTTCAAAAAATGCTTGAATACCTTTTTTTTTTCATGGTGCCTTCATATACCTTTTTGAGTGGGGGAGCAGGGACTGCCGGCTGGCACTGCGTCTGCTCCCCCGATAGGTATAAAGCCCTTCAAGAGGCCCTGACTGCGGTCTGAGGGGTCAAAGATGGTAGACCCCTCAAAGAGGGAGTGAGTGTTCAAAGGGGGAGTGAGTTTCAAAGGGGGAGTGAGTCCTTGATACCAGCAAATGTTTTTTTCACATAAATCGAAAAAGTACAGTCATGTTAGATTTACATCCTTATTGTAAGTATAGATAAGATATAAGATATTTTATGTTTTAAATTATCGGGAAGTATTCAGTGGGATTCGGCTTATATATTCGCTGGCTTATATATATTTTAATTAATTAATGAACTCTTTAATATAACTAAATAAAATAATAAACTCTTTGGATATGAAATCTATACACTCTACATTCATTTTCAACGGAGAATATATTCAGGTGTCATAGAATAAACAAAAAATATGAATTTTAAATTTAGATTAATGGTCAGTCAAATATTTACAATGACGCGTCAATCGTTAACATTTTTAATACGGTCATCTTAGAATTTTATATCTATATTTTTATTTTTGTATTTTATATTATACATATCTTTTAATTGCATGCAAAACTTAAATTAAATAACGGAATACAAACTCTGAAACTGATTTACAATAATGAGAGAAATATTACATGTACAAGCTGGTCAGTGTGGGAATCAAATTGGTGCAAAGGTAAGGCATAGTATCACGCCCTATATATTATGTAAAATATCTTCTATTATATCACAAATATATTTCCGATAAAGTTCGTCTGGTTTCATTTGATTCCCATTAAATAGATTTTTATGGATCACATCGGGTTCACCAGTTTTAGGTGTTGAATATAATGTAAAAATAAAATATTAAGGTACTTATGTATTAACAGCACCACGCGCTGCCGGCTCGCACTGTGTTTGTGTCACAAATCTAACCTAACCGAACCAAGACTGAAAAATTGAGAGAAATAAATCGGTTAGGTTAGACTTGTGCAACAAAGACAGCGCCAGCCAGCTGCGGCAGCGGTCCGCAAGCGGACAACGTTTTATATGTTAACAACTTGATGATTTTTAGGTTATAACAAAACAGTTTAGTCTTCGTTTGGTTAGACTTGCAAAAAAAGATAACGCGAGCCGGTCGCGGAAGCGGTCGGCGAGCGCGGTGGTATTATTACGTAAGTACCAATATCAAATTCGCATCGTTTAATTTATCATATCGAGCGGTCTGTCGTTTAGGAGAAGTTGTGACATAGAATGTCTTTCTTTTTCAAGTGGCCAGCACGCTACAAGATCATAACGTGTACAATGTGTGTATGGACATTTTAGATACTAAGCAATATTTTTACTGTATAACTAAGAAATGTATTCAGATTTACTAGGTATCTTAAAATATTGGATCATATGAAGTCAATAATTCATTAAAATTTTCAGTTTTGGGAGGTGATATCAGACGAGCACGGCATTGATCCCACGGGCACATATCATGGTGACTCGGATTTATAGCTAGAGCGAATTAACGTGTATTACAATGAGGCAACCGGTGGAAAATATGTTCCTCGCGCAGTACTTGTAGACCTTGAGCCTGGTACTATGGACTCCGTTCGCGCAGGGTCCTTTGGACAAATTTTTCGTCCCGATAACTTTGTGTTTAGACAGTCTGGTGCTGGTAATAATTGGGCCAAAGGACACTACACGGAGGGCGCTGAATTGGTTGATTCTATCCTAGATGTTATCAGAAAGGAGGCGGAAGGCTGTGACTGTTTGCAAGGATTCCAAATGACCCATTCATTAGGAGGAGGTACAGGAGCTGGCTTAGGCACTCTAATGATCTCAAAGATCCGTGAAGAATATCCTGATAGAATCATGAATTCATTCAGTGTTGTACCATCACCTAAAGTTTCTGATACAGTCGTCGAACCGTATAATGCTACGCTTTCTGTACATCAGCTGGTGGAGAATACTGATGAATCTTATTGCATCGACAATGAAGCACTTTATGATATTTGTTTCCGTACACTAAAGTTAACTACACCAACGTACGGTGATTTGAATCATTTAGTATCTGCGACGATGTCAGGTGTTACCACTTGTCTACGGTTTCCTGGGCAACTCAATGCCGACTTGAGGAAGTTAGCTGTAAATATGGTACCGTTTCCTAGATTACACTTTTTCATTCCCGGCTTTGCTCCTCTTACGTCTCGTGGTAGCCAACAGTACCGAGCTCTTACTGTACCAGAGCTGACTCAACAAATGTTCGATTCGAAGAATATGATGGCAGCGTGTGATCCTCGTCATGGAAGGTATCTAACTGTTGCAGCAGTCTTTAGAGGCCGTATGTCTATGAAGGAGGTGGACGAACAGATGATGAACATTCAAAACAAAAACTCTTCCTACTTTGTGGAATGGATTCCAAATAACGTAAAGACAGCTGTGTGTGACATTCCGCCACGTGGGCTTAAGATGTCTGCGACGTTTGTAGGTAATTCAACTGCGATTCAGGAATTGTTTAAGCGTATTTCTGAGCAATTCACAGCGATGTTTAGGCGCAAGGCGTTTTTACATTGGTACACCGGTGAAGGGATGGATGAGATGGAATTCACTGAAGCAGAAAGTAATATGAATGATTTGGTATCAGAGTACCAGCAGTATCAGGATGCTATTGCCGAGGAGGAAGGAGAGTTTGATGAAGAGGAAGAGGGTGGAGACGAAGGAGATTAGATTTTCTTTTAGTTTTGCTGTACATATATTTTATAGTTTTATTACAGATTTTATTTTAAAAGATAGTTTTTTGGTGTATGATATTATTTGGACGTGGTGTTTTTATTCTTATATATATTGTAGCATTGATGATAATTGTAGTTTTAAGTGGTGACGCGTTCAAGAAAGGTTGTATTACCAGGAAAGGGAACGAATTTGCAAATAAGGATGCTTGAATACATTGACAAGTGCTTGGGAACACATTTTAATCTACAGGTTAGTAGGTAACCTGGCCAGTGTGTTCAATGTTTTTATTATCAAAATTTTCTTTGGCTGAAAGTTTATGCTCATTGTATCTTTCGAAGGCATAACTTTAAATCCAAGTACTATTGAATGTCATAGATCTATGTAAATTTCAAAGAATGAGTTGACAGAATAACTAAAATCAACCCTTTCTTCAACAAAACTGTTACATTTCACAGGATTATGTTAAATTAGTCGTATGAGTGTAGAAAAGGTTTGAATAGTGTATGAGTGTCCACGGGCTTACAGAAAGTCCTTTGAGCTCGACAACTTACATGAGATGATATAATATAGAGCTGTTAGTTGTAACTTCTGAACGTGTCTGGTATTGTAGGTTTCGTTAAAGATAGAGAATAGTCAGTTCTCAGTGTTGAATATACTAGAGGCGAAAAGAAATAAAATTTCATGCAAATCGTGACTCGAGCAATAATTTATTCATGTAACGACACACTTTCTGTAAATAATGGTAAGTTTTTCAAATAATGTGGGTGTTTTATAGGAATTATCTCTCAGGTTTATCTTATAGCAATGAATTACATGTGGTTTTTTATGATTTCTTATCATTATTGGAATGTTGCTTTATTAGTAAAACTAGCGAGCTCGTCAGGCTTTGTCCCGCCCTGATTATAAAAAAAAATCCTTGACAAATTATATACCCAAACGTTCCTCATAAATCACTTTATCCACTGGTGAAAACCGCTTTAAAATCCGTTCAGTAGTTTTTGAGTTTATCGCGAACAGACAAACCGACAGACGCGGTGGGGGACTTTGTTTTATACTATGTAATGATATCGATAAGACACTAAGCATATTTAAGGATAAGTCTTGATAATTCTTTTTCATAATGTGATGTAGCAAATAGCTTAGCAATTTGTAGGCAGTACAGCCACGTTGAAGCTATTACTGGTTTCAGCATGAATGGGTCGGCTCGCCCGTACTACTACCCGACCCACAAAAAACCGACGTGAAGTAACAGTGCTTGCATTATTGCGTTTTGTTCGGTCAGTAAGAACGCCGGAAGCCCACCTCCCCTCCCCCCAAACAAAGGCTTGTAACGTACTTGCAACTCCCCTGGTGTTGCTAGTGTCTGTGGACGGTGGTGATCACTTAACATCAGGTGACCAACCTGTTCGTTTGCCTCCTATGATATAAAAAATATATATATATATATAATTCATGTTACTGCTAGTTACAGTTTATAACTACCTATATCCATTCAGATAAAGACTATAGTCCTAAGGCCAGCTATTAATAGGCTGCCACTACAAGAAAAGCTTGTGGCGAACAGCTCTGTATATTTTTGCAATTACTCGTGTGGGCAATTTTCATACCCTGAAAGCCGAGCTTTATAACCATGTGATGTTGTAAATGACGTGCAAACTTTTGTTTCACACTAACGTCCGTCTTATCTCATAATACCGTCCCTTTCACTTGACCTTTCACCAGGGTTTCGTATATGCCTAATGAATTATTATTGTAGGGTGTTACACAGGGAATCCTTTAGTTCAATCTGAGAGTAAACTTTTAATAAGTCCGAAAGGAATTCGTTGACTTTCCAGTCGGTTTAATGTCCATAATTTGTTCTAGTAATTTCTGAGTTTCACAATTATTTTAGGAACTTTGACGATTAATATGATGAACACTTTTGGTTTAATACTTAGTTGCGGTTTTCCCAAATTTCGCAGTTATAACATGAGAGAAGGGTTTATATGGTTCATATAAATATTGTAATGTGTGTAATAAATGGTTTTTAAACATTTGTTTGTAGAAATGCTACGTCACATGTTTTCACCTGGTGTTGGGAAATATGATGAAGCGTCACTTACCTATATCCTTGTAAATTTCTCTAGGTCTTTTATATTTTCAACTAGCGGGCCCCGCGGATGCCCCGTCCTGATAATAAAAAACCATGACAGATTATAGAGATTACTAGCGGGCCTGGCAGACGTTGTCCCACCCTGATTATAAAAAAAGTCCGTGACAAATTATATACCAAACCCTTCCACATGAATCACTTTATCCAGTGGTGAAAACCGCATGAAAATCCGTTCAGTAGTTTTGGAGTTTATCGCGACCAGACAGACAGACAGACGCGGTAGGGGACTTTGCTTTATACTATGTAACGATATTCCTAAACACTCCTCACGAATCACTTTCTCTACTTGTTTTTGATTAAAGAAGGCGTTACTTTGCGGAAATCCATGATTAAATGTTATAGTGGACGCTACTTTGCACTTCTGCTTGGAACTGATTGAACACTACTACGTCTAAACTCGACCGCTCGCATCGGAAGAGTCAACATCGATCTGAAGATGCTCCGTGATGGAGCGAAACACGTTTAGTCGTAGTAGTGCAAAGTAACGTCCACTATAATATTTACTTTACTCGTGAAAACAACATGAAATAGTGCGTGGAGTCCCTCCGCGCGGAAGAAGTGAAACTTCGTAATATGGAAATGAAAATAGGAAGGGGTAGAAATTGATTTTTAGTGAAATATTGTTTCTTTAAGACAAACTTTATTAACATTGCTTACAATTCGCAACTGATCGCATCTTTTAATTATCATTTTCGTGTGGAGAAATATCCAAATCTATAACATTTACAATGGGATTATGATAACTAAAGTAAGATACGAAATGTTTGATTATTTTTCTCGCTCTGTCTCTTTCTATTCCCCCTCCCCAGGAGCGTTGAACGTTTAACGCAATAGTGCTCTCATATCCCTTCCATAGTAGCGTTAAACGTTTAACGCAACCTTGTTGGAAGTCGCATTGGAAGTTTCACTTCAAAAATCCATTCTGTAGTTATCGTGTTTTATTTAGAGAGTGTATCGTGAACAGACAGACGTAGCAGAGGCCTTTGTGTTATACTATGTAGTGATAGTGATAGGCATTCATCTGTCCAACGACAAAATCTTTAAGTACATCTTCCTCCTCTGTTTCTCATCTGATTTTCTTGGTTATTTTTGTTGTTTTTGTTTGTTTTATTGGCAAGCTTTAATAAAAGAAATAGAAACTGTATGCTTTTTCCTTAATTTTGAGACTTAAAATATTGATGAGTTACGGCCAAACTTCGACCAGTAGACTACCTTTAGTATACATTTGTTGCATGCATCGTTAGTTTAATACATAAAACAGCCTGATATAGGTTCGCGTCTCCAATTATTTCGGCATGCTCGTGACGTATTGCGCTTGTGCCAGACATTGTATAAACTCGACTGTATCATATACATATTTAAATTTGTGGACAAGTATGCTAGTTTAGTGCCGAAACAAAAAAAATTGAGGCAGTCATAAGAACTGCCGATAGAAGTGAAAACTCAAAACAATACTAAAACTGTGTTCTTTTTTTAATTTTGAAACTAACTATAGTCTCAGTTCATTAAATTTCATGGGAACCCCAGAAACACATAACTAAAACAGGGAAGAGAGTTCCGAAAATGGTAAGATGATATAAAGGGAACAGCAGGGAAAACATGGACTAGGAAAGTACTAAAAAGAACAGAATAGACAGAATTGAACATACGTCGATGTCGAATACTGAAGTAACTTAGAATTATATAATACTGTTGGAAATAAACGAAAATCTCGGGTACTTATACTGCGACGGCCCAAATAATGAGCGGCGCTTACCGTGTTGACTCACTCTTTCGATGGCCGTCATAACGTGCGATAGCTCTGTCCGAACTCGTGTCGGTTATCTAACGAGTGATTAATAGTTAGAATTTATTCTTTACAGTTTATATCCAATTAGACATTTCTGTGTTTTTAATAATCAATGATTGTAAAAATTGCCAACAATACTATCTAATGTAAAGGTTCTGATGAAAGGCTTATATTATTATTGTTTAAAAATATGACATCGGTTCTAAATCTTCATCGAAATACACCGTAGACATTGTATAGAACCTAATGCATTTCAATTAAACATCTATGTTTGTATCCAGACCTGGGAATCTAAGTTTAGTAAATGGAAATGCTTCAGTTTCATTTCACTAATGTATTTCGTAAAGACTCTTGTAGCAAAAATTAATTATTTTTCATTGTAAATAGTGGACTCTAGCAGTGTTGTAAGCCCTGTTTTGGTTATTTTTAATTTAGTTACTGATGGAATAATTGGTTCAGTTCTATCATCATCATGTTATAATGATAGAATATGTGCAAGGTAATGTAGTCAAGTCATACCTATTACTATAACATATCAGTAGTATTCATGCTACTGTATTCCAATGTGCTCCGAGATCATGCTCATATCGTAATTGTCTTTCGCAAGAAGGCGTCTGCAGAAATAACTAAATATCATCTTTAGAGTAGAAAACTGGAATGGTGTAAATGGTAATTAATGTTTAGCAAAGATTTTAATATTTCGTACACAGAGTCAGCATCGTTACTGCTTTGTTTACGATTGATTTTGTCTGGTAAATCGTCATCTTGAAGGCCATATTTAGATACCTCTGCTATCGATTTTACTCTATAATTAATCTATCATTATTTACTTTATATTCGGACCCCTGTTTAGTATAGTCGCCGTGATATGATCGGTGGAATATCAATCCGATGTCCGCAGGTTCAAACCCCTGCATGTACCAACGAATTATTCAGAATTCGCGTACATTTACTGATTTAAATTGGTATCACTATGTCAGTGAATGAAAACATTGTGAGGTAACCTAAACCAGAGAAATATTCTTGTAGTGCGTGGGAAAAATATGGAACTGTGGATTTCTCGGAGTTCGTCGTGAGCTGGCGTGGTGATTATGCCCATACCTTCCTTCGAGAAGAGATATATGGTTCTGAAGTGGGCTTCTTATAGGCTGATGATGATGATGGTGATAACTCCTGTTTAAAGTTCATTGTTGACAGATATATTTTTGATAACATTTTCATAAAAAATGTTTCTACTCAAGAAGATATCACGGTTTCAAAGAATTTTGAGTAAATTGGAAGCATAGGTTATATTTTAATATAAGCATAGGTTATTATAGCATAAATTGAAGCATAGCAAGAATGTATGACATTAATTATGTAGTTTTAGAATATAAAGAGGTGAATGAACAGCGATCTTACAAAGTAGTATATGATACCAGTTAATTCTTTGTATAGCCGACTTCAGTAAGCATAAGATACATTACTTTTCAAGGTACAAGACTTAACTTTATATATAATTTGTATTAAGACAAATCCCACCCCTTTCAATCTGATAAGTGGCCAATAAATCATAATAGTGTATTTTGATGTACCTACATAATAACCATGAGGTTGTGTTTGATGGAGTGCCTTGATAACCTCCGGGTAATGTGACCATAGCGTGTTGCGGTGCTTACGACATTGGTAAATATTCATTTTAATAATGAATGAGATTTTAAAAGAAATTATTTTATTTTATTCTAGCTTCTGTCAGTGGTTTTGATTATCAATTAAAATAATCGCTTTCGAATAGCTTCTGAATTATATATATAGATAGCTTTACTCTGGACCTGTTCTATTATATACAATTGTGTAGATGGAAGAGCAACTTATAGTTGGCAGTAAAGTTTTAGATGTTTGTTGTTTTAGAAGCCGTTGAATACTAGAACTCGAAGTTATTATTATTAGCTTTATATAGTTTAGAGTGAAATTGACATGTGGAATAACATTAATGAATAGGAATAGGATTTATTATATTTGAAATTAGATATCACTAACAAAAGCATTTTCAGTGACACAGAAATTGTGAAAAAATAGGTTAGTATGGTAATTTTAAGCCGGACCAAGGAGAGATGGGTCAGGGGGCCCGTCTCACCATTGCACTGGCTCTGCTGTCTGGGAGGCAGTCATAAGTGTGTCAGGTTGTCTCTCTCCTTAGCGCGAGATGCCCATCCTGGGCCGGTGGCCGGGGTGGCATGTGTTGCTAGCCAGTACGAGCCCGTGCCACTCCACAATAGCAGTAGAGGGTACACCATGGGGTTTTAGTCCGTGGGAGTCGGACATAACCCACTCGTTCCCCCGAGAGGGTGGCGTATCTATAAGGGATTGCCCCACGTAAATAAAAAAAAGGTTAGTATGGTAATTACTGTGTTTTGATGATCTGAAACACCTATAACTAGAAGAATAAGTATGAAAGTTTGCGAGATTTAAGAGCAGAAGAAGGCCAAAGAAGCTGTAGATAGATTGTGTGAGCAGTAATATCTACAATGTGTAAATAAGCGGCCAACAGTTGGTAGAAGACAGTGAAAGAGGAAAACAGTAAGAGAAACGCAAGAAAACAAAACGTAGTTTCAGATAACCTCAGTGATAAATTTATTGCTTATATTTTAAAAAATCTGTAAATAAATAATTAAAAACAATGCGTTGTAATTCCCACTGATAATGTTTGTAAGCAGTCAACAAGATATGCAATTATTTTTATAATTTTACAAAAGTATATCATTACATAGTATAAAATAAAGTCCCTTACCGCGTCTGTCTGTCTGTCTGTTCGCGATAAACTCAAAAACTACTGAACGGATTTTCATGCGGTTTCACCAATGGATAATGTAATTCATGAGGAACGTTTTGGTATATAATATGTCAAGGATTTATTTTTAATCAGGGCGGGACAACGTCTGCCGGGCCCGCTAGTAAAAGATAAAGTATTACTCGATACAATCACATTTTTTTCAAACTTTATAAATATTAGCGTTCGACCACCGTTTCACGCGAAGTTAAATGACGATCTAAGGTAGTAAATACGTTAAACTTGGAGGATCCGCTATCGTGTGCACAGAACCGACCTATAGGTGCTTGGAGATAGATTTTCAAGTATCATTTAGACAGATAGACATGCTATAGTTAAAACCTTACAGGTCATTCGCAAGGATTCTTGAACTGACGTTGATTATAATATATGTACCTACGACCGATAAACTCCAGTACTGTTAAATTACGCTAGACTATATACTACTTTTATTATCTTGTTTGTATTACAGACAGCATAAACTCGTTTTTCTTGATAAAAAAATTTACGTGTTTGGATTTTCATAGTTATCTGTCGAACAATGTTGTTTGTATTTATTTCACGTGTACAACATATGTAGATTAATTATAATTTAAAAAAAAACGAGGTGTGTCGTAAATCAAACGATAGAAGTGAAATTTTTACAGGGAAACATTTTCGTTAATCATCAATCACCTTTCAATATAATAGATTATGTTCAGTGATAGCCACGCAGCCTGTACGCAATACACGCAACCACGGACAATACGAGAAAGAAAGAAAGCGAGAAAAGCGTATGTCTCCGTACAATACCGGAAGACAAGAAGACGCTGCTCCCACTCTACCCGACACAGTGTTTATCTCCACTACTTTTCGTCACACAAAAAGTTGCGGATCAGAATTTTAAAGTACCATAAGAAGTTTTATTCAAAAATCTTATGAACCCCTAAAATTGTTCCTTTATTATTATGGAATGTAACCTGTGTATAGATATTCTCCACTGTGCACTTGAGAGACACCTGTGGCGGATTCTGTGACATTTCAAAAGACCTTTTCATATTACATTAGATACTGTAATGCCCTTTTTATCCGTCTATTACGAGCCTCATGTGACATATGTGACGCGTAACTTGGGAGTCGCATAAAGTTATACTATATGTATTCACAGCAACATTATTTTTGGTAGACTTCATTTGCGACAATTTGAATGAGATTGCATTATTAATTATTTATCATTAGAGTTTGTGATAGGTGAAGTCTTTCTGTCTGTCTGTATATACAGAAAACCGACGTGCAGTAACAGTGCTTGCATTGTTGTTTCGTTCGGACAGTGAGAGCACCGGAGGCCAACCTCTCCTCCCCTTTCCCCCCTCCTCCCCTTTCGCACCTCCCCCTCCACCCAAATACAGGCTCGTAACGTACTTGCGACTTACCTTGTGTTGCTAGTGTCAATGTGATAGTGGTGATCACTTAACATTGTGACCCGCCTGTTCGTTTGCCTCCTAAGAAATAAGAAAGGTAAAATCGAACGTTTTTCTACTAAACAAATAAATAAAGAAAATAACTGTCTTATTTCTGCCTATCTAAACATATGAAAGTATCTAAATATATAAAAATCAGGTGTCACGATGTTTATCCACGATGAACTACTCAATCTATCTTCATGAAAGTTGGCATTCATGTATAATTTGGTACAATTTCAGAGATAGGGTAATTTATATTTCGATTAATAACGATTATGGCGTCAATATTTTTTAATTACAAATTAAATGATTGTCAATGTTGATTATCGTTATTAATTGTAAGTTTCATCAGTGTCTACCAGTTGGCGATTTAAATTAGTCTATTGTCAGAAAAATGTAGAACAGACTGTTATAGATATCTCATAGATGGCGCCACATTTTTTTTTTAATTTATTTATTTTAGGATCGTCAACATGACAATACACTAGTAAGTATAGAAAAAGTAGGACTATTGTGATACATTATAAATGTAATCATATTTAAAGACAACCACGGCGTGCTCCAACAATAAATTAAATATTAAACTATTTTACATATTTAAAAATTTAACATAACAATACAAAAACAAGGAAATTGAAACAGAAAGAGAGAAAAAAAAAGTGTGTGTGTACTTATGTACACGCGTTAGAAGTTATACTTCTTTGGCGTAACAAGATAACAATCTGTTAAAAATTTTTATCTTTAGCCTTAATCTACGTTTGTAGAAAAAAAAAAAATAATAAATAAACGACGAGCGTACCAACATGCGCGACTAATATCGAGGTTCAATTTCTATTTTGTTGGTAGCTTTTTTGAGCGGTTAAGCAGACAGCTTCATACTGTTAATTTTGTGTCACAGATGCGCGCGCATCTTAAAATTTCACTCTCATCATTTTTTCATAACGCGCCTAAAGAAGTATAACTTCAAAAGAAATACTGAAACAATTATAACTGTATTTTGTGAACAGACTGATAACGTCTCTATCGCTGTTTTGAAATGATTGCGTTTAGTTGAGAAAATGTCGCATGTTTTATGGTACGAGTTATTTTGAATGTAAAGTTGGAAATTTTCTGTTTATTTCTACTTGACTATATCTTTTAAATACTTTCTTAATCATTATTGGATTTTAATTTAATTTTCCGTTCTTTCGTTCGTTCGTTCCCAAAATACCAAATAATTTATCATAATTTCAATTTAACATGCATCGCGTGGCCCCGTCAGCTAGTATATACATAGAGATTGTAAAACCACGATTTGAGTTTCAGTTTTTCATACGTTTTTGTAATATTGATTGCCTATACCTAAAGATTTCGAAATCTCATGATAGGTCAGGTCAGGCAGGTCTATTCTGATCATACAGAGTAGACGGATGACCGTCACGAAATTTGTCACTTAGAGTAACATGTCTTCCATCCTTTTTGTCAACAAAAATAAACAAAAGACTTATTCTCTCCTCTGTTACCTACGCTGTCTACCTACGTATCTTTAGTAATTATTTTTCAAAAACCAAGTGTACGTATGTAAATATTGCTTACAGAATCACCAATCAGATACCTTCATCCCCATGTAATTAAAAATAAACAAAACATCGACATCAACCATCCCCTTTGGTGATTACATAATACACGAAGCAGCCCCTAACTTAGGTATTATGTCCCGATTACTTCTACTTTACTCATTGTAACTTGACATGTTAGACTGAACAAAAACATCAACGTAAGTTCCATGTATTTTTAATCAAAAACAAAAGTTTTGCGAAACTAACATGTAAATGTAATAAATACAATTTTATTTTAAAACACAATTCCTAGCCGACGGAGTTCGCCAGTTAGATAAATTTGGATGCATTTTATAGCCTGCGGAATCCAGTCCAGAACAGAATTTAGCTAAAAGTAAATCAGTGGTATAAGTCATGAGAATATAGCGAGTTCTTTTTAAACACATTCAGTATTTTCTTATACGATACTTCAACTTCATCTTCAACTACGAAGTCAACACGATATTGTCCTTCATCGGAACCTCCGCCTCAGTTGCAAAGATTCGAACGTTCGTCCATTGACGCTGTGTCTGAACACATGTTCAGTTAAGACATCAACGCTTCAATTGCATTGAATTAATATACGTTTTCTGAATCCAAAACAACTTTGTAGCCTTTGTAGCTTACTTAACGTTAACGTGAATCTACCAATATTTTTCAAGTGAAACTTCTAATGCGACTTCCAACAAGGTTGCGTTAAACGTTTAACGCTACCATGGAGGGGGTATGAAAGCACTGTTGCGTTAAACGTTCAACGCTCCTGGGGAGGGGGAATAAATAGAGACAGAGCGAGAAAAATAATCAAACATTTCGTATCTTACTTTAGTTATCATAATCCCATTGTAAATGTTATAGATTTGGATATTACTCCACTCGAAAATGATAATTAAAAGATGCGATCAATTGTGAATTGTAAGCAATGTTAATATAGTTTGTCTTAAAGAAACAATATGATTTCATTAAAAATCAATTTCTACCCCTTCCTATTTTCATTTCCACATTACAAAGTTTCACTTGTTCCGCGCGCAGAGATTCCACGCACTATATTTTTTTTAATTACATGTATCCTTCCGCTATCATTTATCGTTTGTAATCACCATTGGGCAAAAAATTGCAATAAAGAAATTTTAGGCAATAAATCTTCCATATAAACAGTTGAAACCATTACATAGTATAAAACAAAGTCCCCTACCGCGTCTGTCTGTCTGTCTGTTCGCGATAAACTCGAAAACTAACTGAAAAACTGAACGGATTTTCATGCGGTTTTCGACAGTGGATAAAGTGATTCATGAGGAAGATTTTGGTATATAATTTGTCAAGAATTGTTTTTATAATTAGGGCGGGACAACATCTGCCGGGCCCGCTAGTTACAATAAAGAATGTAATCAATAGCTATAAAAATAAATAAAATTGACATTGAAGTACCAATAAAACAAGGACTCTGAACTACTAATCTATACTATACCATTACATAGTATAAAACAAAGTCCCCTACCGCGTCTGTCTGTCTGTCTGTTCGCGATAAACTCAAAAACTACCGAACGGATTTTCATGCGGTTTTCACCAGTGGATAGAGTGATTCACAAGGAACGTTTTAGTATATAATTGTTAAGGATTTTTTCATAATCAGGGCGTGACAACGTCTGCCGGGCCCGCTAGTAATATTATAAAGATGTAAAGTTTGAGTGTTTCTGAGGTTGTAGGGGGAAATCTCAGGAACTACTGGTCCGATTTGGTCCGACTGGAAATTCTTTCAGTGTTAGAGAGATCATTTATCAAGGAAGGCTATATGATATATATCATCACGCTAAGACCAATAGGAGCAGAACACCGATGGACAATGTTTAAAAATCGGGTATTTTTTTCCTTTTGAGATCTACTGCTGCGTGTTCGTGTTAGCCCAAAGTAACTATTCCCCGAAGTCGCGGGCAGAAGCTAGTAAGTACATAATAAAATAATTAAAATATATATAAAAGTGCGTCATTTCAACCAATTTTTTCAAAAATTTCAAGTCCAAGTTTAGAAAATGTTTAAAAGAATATTTATTGGGTACACGCTAATAACTCATACAGTGGACCACAAACTTCGAACGGTCCGGCTTCCAGTGTTTTCAAAGCAAATTGCCCAGTCTATACATGAAAATACTATTTGCAGGTATATTTCCGGATCGGTTCGCAAATCACTGTTTACAGAGGAACATTCTGTATGAATGTACACTGAGGAAGAAATTATTGTTTTAGGTTCTTGCTTATAGCAAAGTCCTAACTAATATTATAGATGAGATTGTGAGTGTGTTTGTTTGTCACGCTTTCACGTCTTCACTGCTCAAACAATCATAATGATTTTTTTTATGTCATAGCCGGCAAACGAACAGGTGGGTCACCTGATGTTAAGTGATCACCACCGTCCATAGACACTAACAACACCAGGATAGTCGAAAGTGCATTGCCAGCCTATGTTTGGGGGAAAGGCAGGGAGAGGGAGAGGAGAGGGGAGGGGAGGGCAGGTGGGCCTCCGGCACTCTTACTGACCGAAAGAAACACAACAATGCAAGCACTGTTACTTCACGTCGGTTTTCTATGAGAGGGTGGTACTACCCCGGGCGAGCCGAACCATTCATGCTGAATCTTATAATAACTTCAGCGTGGCTCTACCACCTACATAAAATTACTTAAAACTTAGTACTTAAAATTACACATTGTCACGTTTACACATAGCCAGGGTAATGCAAATGTATATTTTCTATAAATAACAAAGGTTAGAGCAGGAGGATTAAAAAAAAACAAATTACTTCAACTTAATTTATTTAAAAAAATACAAGAAAAACCTAAAACTGTGATAGTGTCACCAATGTTAGGCGACTACTAACATACTAACAATAAGTAAATGTTACCGTTATGCTAAGTTGACACTAATGCCCGGTTTCTGAGGTACTTTAATTGTAGTTTATTTGTTCAATAGCGTTATCGGTTCGATAACTTGTCAAATTGCGTTTCTGAACACACGATCATACGATAAATGTCAGTAAAACTCAACGGGCCATTTGACAGTTTATCGTATGGGTAACTTTGTTGAGTCAATGACTATTGGTAGTTTAACCGAGTATCTCGGAAATCGGGCATAGGTAATGGTCATGTCGTCCAAGCATTTATACATTATCATTACATAGAATAAAATCCACTGCCACGTCTATCTGTTCGCGATAAATTCAAAAACTACTGAAATGATTATTTACTTGGATAATTTGTCAAGATTTTTTTATATTATCAGGGCGGGACAACGTCCGCAGGGTCCTCTATTATACATATATTAGGATACCATATCGTACTGAAACACATGTAAATTCACCCCTCATTAAGATGTTTCGACGTCTGCCCGGTTTCTGAGATACTCGGTTAAACTACCAATAGTTATTGACTCAACAAAGTTATCCACAAGATAAACTGTCTAATGGCCCGTTGAGTTTTACTGACGTTTATCGTATTATTGTATTGTGAAACGCAATTTGACAAGTTATCTTAGGTCATGAACTTGGATCTTATTTCACATTTATGTTTTTGATGGGATCTTTCATATATGAAAGTTTTTGAAAGAAGCAATAAGTTCCGTTACTTATCACATACATTACAACTACAAAACTGAGAAATTTATATTAAAACTAGCTGACCGTGCAACTTCGTCTGCACTAAATCGGTTATTACCGGTTTCAATTGTATTTTTAAACGCAAATAATCCTAAAAAACCTAAAACCCGATTGCAGCGACATATAGCACTTCCAATTGTGAATCCAAACTATCCAGGGACTCACTCAAACATATATCCAGTTGGTATGTGAGAAATAAGCCTGTTCGCAGCATTACCTAAAGTGTCTAATGAAAATAAAAATTAACCTACATATATTGCCGAT